>OV651830.1:21754958-21906958 GCA_927349885.1 Psylliodes chrysocephalus
TACAGGTGCGTCATTACC
The DNA here is from genome assembly GCA_927349885.1 of Psylliodes chrysocephalus. Taxonomy (NCBI): domain Eukaryota; kingdom Metazoa; phylum Arthropoda; class Insecta; order Coleoptera; family Chrysomelidae; genus Psylliodes; species Psylliodes chrysocephalus. The sequence goes on from OV651830.1 coordinate 21,754,977, forward strand.
TCTGACTATCCATTTGTGTGGATATTGTTCATTCAAATGGTTTCTAACGATTAAAGATAAATGTGGTGTAGCTCCATCTTGCATAAACCACATATCTCTCCGAAGTTGGAGAGGTAAATCTTCTAACAATTCTGGCAACGTATTTTGTAGAAAATCCAAATAATTTTCTCCAGTTAATCTTCGTGGAAGTATGACAGGACTAACAATGAAATTACCAATTATTCCAGCCCACACATTAATTTTGAATTCGTGCTGAAAATGGTTTACCTTTATTGCATGCGGATTTTCAACGGCATAAACGTGTTCATTATGGGTATTAGTTATACCTCTTCTTGTAAAACCCGCTTCATCGGTAAAGAGAACATTCTTGACAAAGTTTGAATCTCTTTCTCTTTGCATATTAACAAATCGACAAAAACCCAAACGAATTTGAGGATCATGGACTAATAATTCTTGTACTGGATTCTTATTGTATGGATATAGCAACTGTTCTCTAAGCACTTTATGAACGACATCTTTACTTACTCCTAGTTCCCTTCCAATTCGTCTGGTGCTTAATTCTGGATCTTCTTCAACACGTTCTAAAATGTCTTCTTTAACTTCAGGACTCCTTACAAAACGTTCTCTTCCATTATCACACCCTGACATTCTCTAGAGCATTTCCTTCACAAAATCCTAATGTCAGTAACATATTGGTATATTCTGCATTGGTATATTGTACAGCCATATTAATAAACCACGCATTTGTTTTTTTAATTATTGAGTCAGATAGAACACTTTCAATCGTTAACAAGAGATTAAGTGTTAAAACTTGACAATATTTTTATTTAGATGAAACTATGGAAACCAACAATAAATGTTTTTGTATACGTATTGCAGGCAAATAATTAATATTCCTCAAAAAATCGTACATGGCAAGAATCGACTATTTTTGTTAAAAGTCTTGATTAGAGGTGTTGAAGAAGATATGAAAAAAGTACATTTTTATGTTTTTCATCGTATAAAATTTTGTCCGATAATAATACATAGGCGTAGAACTTGATTTTTTAAATAATAATTGCACCTTTAAAAATTCTACGCCAATGGCAAAAAAGGGGTTTGAGTATGAAATTTGGATTGGGTACTCATTTACTACAAAAAAGTACCCTTGATAACACTCGATTTACTCTCATGGTTTTGACAAAGTTTGTATTTTAATAATTATTGTTTATGTTCTAAAATTACTAAAATGCAAATTTCGTCAAAACCATGAGAGAAATCGAGTCTTATCAAGAGTACCTTTTTTAAAGTAAATGAGTTGCGCAATCTAAATTTCATACTCAAACTTGTTTTCTTCCATTGACGTAAAATTTTTAAAGGTGCAATTATTTAAAAAATCAAGTTCTACGCCTATGTATTATTATCAGACAAAATTTTAATAACATTTTTTTACCACATAAAACTCTACCAATATATCAAATTTCAGCAAAATCGCATGTTGTGTTTTAAATTTATATGGGAAAAACGATTTAAAAATTGTAAATTCAAGGCCCTCTGGAGCCCAAACGAAGCAACTTTGTACTAAGGTAATTTTACTTAAATCGACTTATTTTGGTCTAAGAAATATGTGGTATGTTTTTGTAAAGACCTTTTACCATGTTGTAATGAAGTCAATTTTCATTACTATATTTCGGCCTATTCCGGATATAAATTTCAATTTTTATTTTTTTATTTTATTTTAACTTCATGGGTAGACCCTGTATATAAAATTTTGTTTCATTTAAATTCGCGTATTTTACCTGAGTAACGAAAGCGCGCGTGCTTCGCGCACATCGAGTGGGGAGCTAGCGTGCTTGGGCATCGAGACTGGAATTCAGAATTCGGATTATTAAAAATCATTCAATTCACGTTACCGATTCGACTAGCTTCTCCTGTTTCTGCTCCGATATACACCGCTGAAAATTATCGCCGATACCGTAGTTAGGTACATCGAATTTGTTTACATATTTTTTTTTGTCGACGGTTCTTGAGTTAAAAACGTTCGAATACCGGTTTCATTTGAAATAATTATTCCGTTTTCGATTTTATTTAAGAGAAATAATAATTGATTTCAGATTTTCGTTAAAAATATTTTGATTTACAGATAAATTATTTAGTTTTGATTTTATTTAGAAACATTGAAAATTAGTTTTTTTTTTTTTTTGGTTACTAGGAAATAGAAACTTTGTTTCTATTTTAATAATTAATTAATTTTATTACGACCGTGAAGTGTGTTTCTATTTTACAGTAATAGTAAACCTAATTTCAAATTAAATTCCATATACAGTTGATTAGTTAATTTTCATTGCGACCGTGGATTTTGTTCCTAATTTTTTTAAGTAATAATAAATTTAAATTAAATTCCGTACATAGTTAATTACTAAACTTTTACTACGACCGTAAATTTTGTTTCTATTTATTCACAATCTGGTTTAACTTTTTTATTTATGTTTCTTTACTTGGGAATAGAATTAGTTCGAAAGTTGGAAAGTTGAAATAGTATCATTTTTCATGTCGAGTGGACTGGTTGTGGCGAGAAAGCTCACATGGGATTAGATACTATCCCGGTTTTAGATTTTATTTAAATTAACCCCTATCCGTGATTAACATATTAGTGTTTTTCTTATGTTTGAGAGTGCTGATTGTGGCGAGTACACTCATCGTAGGATAAATACTGACCCGGTTTGATATTTGGTTTTGTGTTTGAGTGGGCTGGTTGTGGCGAGTACACTCATCATAGGATTAAATACTAACCCGGATTTTGATTATTTTCTTTTAGTTACCTCCGTGCCGTGATTAAAATGATAGTATCATTTTTATGTTGAGCGTGCTGGTTGTGGCGAGTGCACTCCTCATAGGATTGATACTATCCCGTTTTCTTATCATTTATCTATTCCCCATTCACTAAAACAAGGAGGTTTGTTTCAGTTTCAATACCGACTAGAGAGTTAACCAGATAACTTTTACTACGACCGTGATTTTAATTTATTTTTACGAAACAAAATATTCAACTGTAATCTTTATGCCGATTTAAGAGTTAACTAATTAACTTTTGCTACGACCGCTATTATTTGTTTTTGGTTTCGTTTTGGCTCAACCACCGATCCGACAAATTTATTAATTAGATACTATTGCCACCGAGCATCTTTCTTCTAATTTTAATTCTACCGTCTGATTGAGACTAATCATTACTGGCCGATCTGTTTGTTTTTATTTATTTTGTTCAGGGTTTTAAAATTACGAGCGGGGGTGGGCGTTGAAATAATACTTAAATTTTTTTTATTGTAAATAGTTAAAAATTCAATATATGTGTCAACGTTACCTTGACTGTTACTGAGGTTACTGATCCCTAATTTACTTCCCCCTTTATTTCAGCAGTGAGAAATTCTTTATCACTACAAGTGACGATTAAAGCCCGTTACTTGTGGTTACTTATTACCTGTGTCTGAGTGACCAACGACCCCTGGAATTTTTCATCTCCATCTGTGCTGCCCGAGTACTTTCGACGCCGTTTCGAAAGATTGTGGAGTAAACCACACATCAAATCTGGCGCCCGAGAGCCGTCCCGTCAACAGGCGTCATTTGTAAGTAATCGTTTTCTCTGAGGCGAGAAAACCCCTTACAATGTATCTAGAACTTGTCATAATTTGCCAGCATTCTAGTGAGATGCTGTTATATTATGACAAGTTCTAGTATATTTAATACTTATAAATGCTATAATAAATCTTTTTAAATTGAGATTAAAAGAGTTTCAGCCTCTAGTACTTTTTCAATAATTAATAATAAACAGAAATTATAGACCATGGTGTTTGCACTATTCTTTTATTTTTTTTTCACAACTTTAATTCTACAATACTGTAATTCCAAAATATGGATCGATTTTTGTGATTTATACTATTTATTTTAATCGTAAGTGCCCAACCTATTCTTATATTGTTCTTATTATACTAATTAAGGATTATTATATTACAGGCCTAAATATGTCCCTATAAAGCCGAAACTAGTCGGTACTGTATTTATTTATAATAAAATTGAGATATTGATTTTGAGGTTCTATTCTTCAATTGAAAAAATTAGATATTTACAGAGATTTTGTTTTATTTTCTGCATCAGACACATATAAGAGGGTATACGTTTTAAAAATAGTAAAATTAGCGAATTTTTTAGGTTTTTACTTTCCTATCTGTATACAGATATAAGGAAAGTATAGGAATCATGATTTTTTTCGACCTCGAGTTTTCGACGGATTTTTACGCTTTGAGGTCCCCTGAATCCGTTTTGACTATTTTCGCGATGATGTCTGTGTGTGTGTGTGTGTGTGTGTGTGTGTGTGTGTGTGTGTGTGTGTGTGTGTGTGTGTGTGTGTGTGTGTGTGTGTGTGTGTGTGTGTGTGTGTGTGTGTGTGTGTGTGTGTGTGTGTGTGTGTGTGTGTGTGTGTGTGTGTGTGTGTGTGTGTGTGTGTGTGTGTGTGTGTGTGTGTGTGTGTGTGTGTGTGTGTGTGTGTGTGTGTGTGTGTGTGTGTGTGTGTGTGTGTGTGTGTGTGTGTGTGTGTGTGTGTGTGTGTGTGTGTGTGTGTGTGTGTGTGTGTGTGTGTGTGTGTGTGTGTGTGTGTGTGTGTGTGTGTGTGTGTGTGTGTGTGTGTGTGTGTGTGTGTGTGTGTGTGTGTGTGTGTGTGTGTGTGTGTGTGTGTGTGTGTGTGTGTGTGTGTGTGTGTGTGTGTGTGTGTGTGTGTGTGTGTGTGTGTGTGTGTGTGTGTGTGTGTGTGTGTGTGTGTGTGTGTGTGTGTGTGTGTGTGTGTGTGTGTGTGTGTGTGTGTGTGTGTGTGTGTGTGTGTGTGTGTGTGTGTGTGTGTGTGTGTGTGTGTGTGTGTGTGTGTGTGTGTGTGTGTGTGTGTGTGTGTGTGTGTGTGTGTGTGTGTGTGTGTGTGTGTGTGTGTGTGTGTGTGTGTGTGTGTGTGTGTGTGTGTGTGTGTGTGTGTGTGTGTGTGTGTGTGTGTGTGTGTGTGTGTGTGTGTGTGTGTGTGTGTGTGTGTGTGTGTGTGTGTGTGTGTGTGTGTGTGTGTGTGTGTGTGTGTGTGTGTGTGTGTGTGTGTGTGTGTGTGTGTGTGTGTGTGTGTGTGTGTGTGTGTGTGTGTGTGTGTGTGTGTGTGTGTGTGTGTGTGTGTGTGTGTGTGTGTGTGTGTGTGTGTGTGTGTGTGTGTGTGTGTGTGTGTGTGTGTGTGTGTGTATGTGTGTATGTGTGTATGTGTGTATGTGTGTATGTGTGTATGTGTGTATGTGTATATGTGTGTATGTGTGTATGTGTGTATGTGTGTATGTGTGTATGTGTGTATGTGTGTATGTGTGTATGTGTGTATGTGTGTATGTGTGTATGTGTGTATGTGTGTATGTGTGTATGTGTGTATGTGTGTATGTGTGTATGTGTGTATGTGTGTATGTGTGTATGTGTGTATGTGTGTATGTGTGTGTGTGTGTGTGTGTGTGTGTGTGTGTGTGTGTGTGTGTGTGTGTGTGTGTGTGTGTGTGTGTGTGTGTGTGTGTGTGTGTGTGTGTGTGTGTGTGTGTGTGTGTGTGTGTGTGTGTGTGTGTGTGTGTGTGTGTGTGTGTGTGTGTGTGTGTGTGTGTGTATGTGTGTATGTGTGTATGTGTGTATGTGTGTATGTGTGTATGTGTGTATGTGTGTATGTGTGTATGTGTGTATGTGTGTATGTGTGTGTATGTGTGTATGTGTGTGTATGTGTGTGTATGTGTGTATGTGTGTGTGTGTGTGTGTGTGTGTGTGTGTGTATGTGTGTATGTGTGTATGTGTGTATGTGTGTATGTGTGTATGTGTGTATGTGTGTATGTGTGTATGTGTGTATGTGTGTATGTGTGTATGTGTGTATGTGTGTATGTGTGTGTATGTGTGTATGTGTGTGTGTGTGTGTGTGTGTGTGTGTGTGTGTGTGTGTGTGTGTGTGTGTGTGTGTGTGTGTGTGTGTGTGTGTGTGTGTGTGTGTGTGTGTGTGTGTGTGTGTGTGTGTGTGTGTGTGTGTGTGTGTGTGTGTGTGTGTGTGTGTGTGTGTGTGTGTGTGTGTGTGTGTGTGTGTGTGTGTGTGTGTGTATGTGTGTATGTGTGTATGTGTGTATGTGTGTATGTGTGTATGTGTGTATGTGTGTGTGTATGTGTGTGTGTGTGTGTGTGTGTGTGTGTGTGTGTGTGTGTGTGTGTGTGTGTGTGTGTGTGTGTGTGTGTGTGTGTGTGTGTGTGTGTGTGTGTGTGTGTGTGTGTGTGTGTGTGTGTGTGTGTGTGTGTGTGTGTGTGTGTGTGTGTGTGTGTGTGTGTGTGTGTGTGTGTGTGTGTGTGTGTGTGTGTGTGTGTGTGTGTGTGTGTGTGTGTGTGTGTGTGTGTGTGTGTGTGTGTGTGTGTGTGTGTGTGTGTGTGTGTGTGTGTGTGTGTGTGTGTGTGTGTGTGTGTGTGTGTGTGTGTGTGTGTGTGTGTGTGTGTGTGTGTGTGTGTGTGTGTGTGTGTGTGTGTGTGTGTGTGTGTGTGTGTGTGTGTGTGTGTGTGTGTGTGTGTGTGTGTGTGTGTGTGTGTGTGTGTGTGTGTGTGTGTGTGTGTGTGTGTGTGTGTGTGTGTGTGTGTGTGTGTGTGTGTGTGTGTGTGTGTGTGTGTGTGTGTGTGTGTGTGTGTGTGTGTGTGTGTGTATGTGTGTATGTGTGTATGTGTGTATGTGTGTATGTGTGTATGTGTGTATGTGTGTATGTGTGTATGTGTGTATGTGTGTATGTGTGTATGTGTGTATGTGTGTATGTGTGTATGTGTGTATGTGTGTATGTGTGTATGTGTGTATGTGTGTATGTGTGTATGTGTGTATGTGTGTATGTGTGTATGTGTGTATGTGTGTATGTGTGTATGTGTGTATGTGTGTATGTGTGTATGTGTGTATGTGTGTATGTGTGTATGTGTGTATGTGTGTATGTGTGTGTGTGTGTGTGTGTGTGTGTGTGTGTGTGTGTGTGTGTGTGTGTGTGTGTGTGTGTGTGTGTGTGTGTGTGTGTGTGTGTGTGTGTGTGTGTGTGTGTGTGTGTGTGTGTGTGTGTGTGTGTGTGTGTGTGTGTGTGTGTGTGTGTGTGTGTGTGTGTGTGTGTGTGTGTGTGTGTGTGTGTGTGTGTGTGTGTGTGTGTGTGTGTGTGTGTGTGTGTGTGTGTGTGTGTGTGTGTGTGTGTGTGTGTGTGTGTGTGTGTGTGTGTGTGTGTGTGTGTGTGTGTGTGTGTGTGTGTGTGTGTGTGTGTGTGTGTGTGTGTGTGTGTGTGTGTGTGTGTGTGTGTGTGTGTGTGTGTGTGTGTGTGTGTGTGTGTGTGTGTGTGTGTGTGTGTGTGTGTGTGTGTGTGTGTGTGTGTGTGTGTGTGTGTGTGTGTGTGTGTGTGTGTGTGTGTGTGTGTGTGTGTGTGTGTGTGTGTGTGTGTGTGTGTGTGTGTGTGTGTGTGTGTGTGTGTGTGTGTGTGTGTGTGTGTGTGTGTGTGTGTGTGTGTGTGTGTGTGTGTGTGTGTGTGTGTGTGTGTGTGTGTGTGTGTGTGTGTGTGTGTGTGTGTGTGTGTGTGTGTGTGTGTGTGTGTGTGTGTGTGTGTGTGTGTGTATGTGTGTATGTGTGTATGTGTGTATGTGTGTATGTGTGTATGTGTGTATGTGTGTATGTGTGTATGTGTGTATGTGTGTATGTGTGTATGTGTGTATGTGTGTATGTGTGTATGTGTGTATGTGTGTATGTGTGTATGTGTGTATGTGTGTATGTGTGTATGTGTGTATGTGTGTATGTGTGTATGTGTGTATGTGTGTATGTGTGTATGTGTGTATGTGTGTATGTGTGTATGTGTGTATGTGTGTGTGTGTGTGTGTGTGTGTGTGTGTGTGTGTGTGTGTGTGTGTGTGTGTGTGTGTGTGTGTGTGTGTGTGTGTGTGTGTGTGTGTGTGTGTGTGTGTGTGTGTGTGTGTGTGTGTGTGTGTGTGTGTGTGTGTGTGTGTGTGTGTGTGTGTGTGTGTGTGTGTGTGTGTGTGTGTGTGTGTGTGTGTGTGTGTGTGTGTGTGTGTGTGTGTGTGTGTGTGTGTGTGTGTGTGTGTGTGTGTGTGTGTGTGTGTGTGTGTGTGTGTGTGTGTGTGTGTGTGTGTGTGTGTGTGTGTGTGTGTGTGTGTGTGTGTGTGTGTGTGTGTGTGTGTGTGTGTGTGTGTGTGTGTGTGTGTGTGTGTGTGTGTGTGTGTGTGTGTGTGTGTGTGTGTGTGTGTGTGTGTGTGTGTGTGTGTGTGTGTGTGTGTGTGTGTGTGTGTGTGTGTATGTGTGTGTGTGTGTGTGTGTGTGTGTGTGTGTGTGTGTGTGTGTGTGTGTGTGTGTGTGTGTGTGTGTATGTGTGTGTGTGTGTGTGTGTGTGTGTGTGTGTGTATGTGTGTATGTGTGTATGTGTGTATGTGTGTATGTGTGTATGTGTGTATGTGTGTATGTGTGTATGTGTGTATGTGTGTATGTGTGTATGTGTGTATGTGTGTATGTGTGTATGTGTGTATGTGTGTATGTGTGTATGTGTGTATGTGTGTATGTGTGTATGTGTGTATGTGTGTATGTGTGTATGTGTGTGTGTGTGTGTGTGTGTGTGTGTGTGTGTGTGTGTGTGTGTGTGTGTGTGTGTGTGTGTGTGTGTGTGTGTGTGTGTGTGTGTGTGTGTGTGTGTGTGTGTGTGTGTGTGTGTGTGTGTGTGTGTGTGTGTGTGTGTGTGTGTGTGTGTGTGTGTGTGTGTGTGTGTGTGTGTGTGTGTGTGTGTGTGTGTGTGTGTGTGTGTGTGTGTGTGTGTGTGTGTGTGTGTGTGTGTGTGTGTGTGTGTGTGTGTGTGTGTGTGTGTGTGTGTGTGTGTGTGTGTGTGTGTGTGTGTGTGTGTGTGTGTGTGTGTGTGTGTGTGTGTGTGTGTGTGTGTGTGTGTGTGTGTGTGTGTGTGTGTGTGTGTGTGTGTGTGTGTGTGTGTGTGTGTGTGTGTGTGTGTGTGTGTGTGTGTGTGTGTGTGTGTGTGTGTGTGTGTGTGTGTGTGTGTGTGTGTGTGTGTGTGTGTGTGTGTGTGTGTGTGTGTGTGTGTGTGTGTGTGTGTGTGTGTGTGTGTGTGTGTGTATGGTCCGTATTCGAGAAATTTTAGAAAATGTAAAAAAATAATTTTTTATAAAATTTGTTCAAATAAAAGTTGTTTGTAATATAATTCTCTATAATTTTTATTTTATACATAATTTCTCTAAAATGGACCGTATTCGAGATATTTGAGAAAATGTGTAAATTTCGAATTTTGAAGAAAACTCAAAAACGGATAAAGAAAAAACATTAAATTTTAAACTTAAGGTTTATTTCGGCCTGACGTAAAATGATTAGATTTTGGACAAAGTCGGAACATCTGGGGAGGTACTTTATGGGTGACCGTTTTTATATTTTATGGAATATATCTGTTATTTATGTTTGGAGAAGAAAATTGTTCAATTAAAAGTTACTTCTAATATTATTATCTATAATTTTTGTTTTATGTCAAATTTTCCTGAAATGGTCCGTATTCGAGAAATTTGACAAAATGTGCAAAATTCTGATTTTTAAGAAAATTGTTAAACTAAAAGTTGTTTGCGATATTGATCTCTATAATGTTTGTTTTTACATTTTTCGAAAATGAACCGTAATGGAAAAATTGGAGAAAAGTACTAAATTTAAATTTTTCAGTACTTTCGTTTTCAATGAATATCTGTAAAAAAATGTTTCGAGTTAAATGTATGTGGAAAATGTATATATTTAGTTTATTCTCTAAATATTTATAGAGGAGGTATAATAGGTTGTACAAAATAACTGCCTATTAAGCCTATAATAACTAGATAGGAAAGTCATGTGTTGAACACATCAGATTTTTTTTACAATTAAAAAGTTTGTACAATGTGTGTTCTTACAGAGAAATACGCCACTGAACAAAAGGGGTTGTTTACATTTCCTCCTGTGCCTGCTTCCTCACTTCCTCTACAGATGTTGCGAACATAACAATCGCCTAAAAACTCGCTTCACTCTCCCTCTAGTAGTAATTGCTTGGAGAAAAATACTTCATTCTTTTGCAGGTTATGTATTCAGTTTTTTTTAATATTTACAAAAAATAATCATTTCCATCACTAAACATTTTTATTACTAATTGATTGTGTCAGCCTTCAATATGAGGTGAAAATTCAATAACATTTAAAATGCCAAAACCTCTAACCAGCAAATGTCAAGAATTTGTAACAGCAGCTCTGTTAAACTATTTTCAACGAGCTCTATAAGAGACGTAAGTACATTAGATGCAGTTATATTCAATCTAGGAAGAAATAAAGAATTTGTTACGTTGTAATCGTCACTCCCTTTTAATAATTACAATATTTAATTAGTTCAAATATTCCAATATATTCTAATACTTTTTGAGCGCCCCTCGTATTTGGAAATATAGATATTATGTTAAAATGGGAATTTGTCTCTGTCTGAGACATTCGATGGCTCAACCAATGATGCTCCTTTTCTAAAAATCAATAATTATTGTCAGAGGTTGTGCGCACGCTTGGCTTACCTATGGAAGTGGAATACTCAGTTTCACATTCGGTCAGCTGTTAGCTTTTGAAATTCTTTTTCAATCTAGTAGCGAAATAAACCGGTTGGTTTTAGTGCTTTGTTTAAGTGTGTCCGAACAAACTAAGGTAATCGAATCTTTTTTTTATAATGAATGATAGAAATTAATTTTATTGTGTGTGTATATTCTGCTGAAATTATCTTTGAGTTATCTCATTCATTAATAGTGAGCTTTTCGCGTAATATAAATTCCAAAATGTACAAAATGGATGCCATTAATTTTATATTTTTTTTTCTCAGTTATTTAAAAAATCTTTCCATTCTTCATGTATTTTAATTTAAATACTATTGCAAATCTCTAGTATTGTTAACTTGAAATGTTCAATTTAAAAATGTTTAATTTAAATAGTAAGCATTTATGGCTGACCACATGTTTTTTTTTTTTTTTGAAGAAATGGAAAGATACGGTTTTTTTTGTTGTAACTGACACGTTTTTTTTTCTTTCTTAAAATTAAGGAACTGACTCTGTAGCAACTGAGGAGTTGGCCTTTATAGCTGAGAATTGCAGAATCTCTTAAATCATTGTAAACTGAGTTACATCTAGAACTGCAGAATCTCTTAAGTCATTGTAAGCTGAGTTACATCTAGAAATGCAGAATATTTTGAAGTCATCGTAGGCTGAGCTACCATTAAGACAGCGACACGGACCAGTTCGACCGTTGAAATCCGGAAACACAAGATAAGTGTCGGCCAGGACCACACACACAATTTTTGAGTCATAATAATACTAGTCAATTTTAATTTTAAACTCATCAGTCAAATAACGTAAACCGTAAAATTTGTTAAAATCAATAAATTTTATTTTCTTTTTATTGTAATATCAGTCAATTCAATTTGAAATTAAAGACGATTAATTGTTCAATTCAATTTGAAATTAAAGCCGATTAATTGTTTTGAAATTTAAGTTCTTTATTTTTTCTTACTTTCAACTGACAAGTTAATGACAAATTTACTTTTATTGTACATCTAAAGGTATGGCGCCTAAATTAATTTAATTGAATTCTTTTAAGTCTTTTTAATTAAAGACCTTGTCATTGTTTTGAAGGTAAATTCTAAACGAATCCCACTGACCTATTTTGATCTGAGCTAGGCCTGAGGCTTGTAAGAATTCTTATTATAAGGATTTTACAATGAGACCCAGGTAAGGGTTAGAAACGAATCATCTGGTGCAAAATATGTTTTTATAACGTAACTTTGAAAACGTAACATTTTTTATAAAACATTTATTTATATAAAACCTAACAATGTTATCTTTAAATGAAGGAAAAAATCTACTTGATAACGCTTCAGATTCTTTATAAAGTGACGTTACTGTCTTCTTATAAAAATATTAAAACGATGAATCATAAACCAGTATTCTGCAAAACTGTTAAAATATATACGATTGATAAAAATGTATTTTGTTTTAGTTAATTATAGTTCTTTAAATGTATTAAACGCAATAATGTTGACTTATAATAAAGTCAATTCACCAATAACTCTCATTTTCGTTTAAATTATACTAATAATTTCCATTTAACGAAAAATATATATTTCCTATTACTTTTTAAGATAGGTTTTATGTTTTTCACAAAACCATTTTTGAGAATAAGGGGACGCCTATGCACACTTGTCAAGAGAAGTTATACATTCATTCTCAAAGTTTCATCATTCAAAGTCACACCCCATTTGATGCAAACTCGAAACTTCTCAACATAATCTCGGTAGAATTCAGATACAACGGACTTCAATATTGAGAGGATAAGGATATTACTGTTTAAAGACAATGAAGTCAAAAACGGAAATTAATATTTTTTTATTTTAATTAAGATAATAAAATAACAGGTAATTGAGGCTTATTAATAAATTCTACTTAAACGACTCGTTTGTTCTATTTTTATGATTAAATACAAATGAATTTTTTCTTTTTTTATGTAGATTATTTAATGTAATTGCTGTTCACATTCTAGTAATAAGAAATAGCTTTATTTATAGGTCTGTAAATAGGTTGAAAATGTTGAAACTTCGTTAAAAGATGAAGTACCAAATGAATCAAAACTATCCGATTTTGCAACATTGTTAAGCAAATTAATAACAAAAATGAATTGCATTTATTTGTAGTATATTTACCAATAAATGAAAAGAGGGAAACAATTAGGTTCTCAATATGATACATGGAGGTATAATACTAATGGAGATGCCATGAGGCAATTGTTTTGCATATGATACATTTTATTAAAAATGACCCCCACTGGGCGTGGCTTAAATGGTTGACTAAGCAGGGTCGTATTCAAATATAATTAAAGTCCGTATGCAGAATTACAACTTTTAAATGACTTACTTACCTAAGATTTGTTTCAACATGATCGATTCGAAATTAATTTGATGACATTGCGCAATTATGACTTCTACACTATGTACTATTATTTATTATCCGTTTTCCGACCAAGCCAATGCCAAGTCCATAAAAGAGATTAATATTATTATATTGTTCTGTCTTCGCCGAACCAAACCACTACGTGAATTGTGAATAAATATATTTCAGTAAAAATACAGCCGAGTTTGTAGAAAGAACAATTAATTACTTTTAAATGTAAAACATGTAGGTCTTTTTGCTGCAGATAACATACATTAAAAATATGACCCGCTACAGTCAAAAGTTTAAAAAGACCAAACATTTAGCTAGGTATGATTTTATGGTTAAAAGTAGATGGAAGAAAACCATGATCAAAACTACTCTGTCAAAACCAATCGGAACTAAAAAGACTCAGATAATAGTTGTTGGTTTTATTTATGTTTGAAATAATTCATTATATAGAGTAGGTACATATATTACTAAAATTGCAAGCAAGTACTTACTAAAGATTTTTATAATTGGTACCTATGTATAATAAACAACAATCTCACAGATGCACAGCATACAACTATACAACTGGAATTATAGAGATAATTTATTTTAAAAATAGGCATTCAGTTGCGATTTGTGATTACAAAAAGAAAACTTTAACCACTTTTTCTGATCAGTAATGTTAGTGTTATAGTGAAACAGTTTCTAGAAACTGGTGTTTTTAATCCTAATAAAGCATTGTGAATTTCCAAGAAAAGTGCATGATCAAAATTGTTTTGACCAAAATGTTGAATGTCATGTCATTTTAAAAAAAAAACCTGTGGCTGTGGATAACATTTGACACAAAATCTTATCCTAAAAATAACTGTTTGGTTGCATTGGAGGAATAATTTCTTCATTGGTACTTTTTTAGGGTGCAAGAATGACTTGACATTACTAAATTTAAACCTTTGTTATATGTTGTCTTTTTGCTTTAATTTCTGATACACCTGTATTATATATACTTGAAAAATATAAAACTGTTCAAGTGGGAAGTTTATATACAAGGTGTCTCATTGAGAAAGGGATACAGAACAACTGAAGAGTCTGATTAAAAATAAGACTATGCTTAGAATGCGAATATTCTTCATTTTAATTTTGAAGTTTCTTATAAGTTCCCAACAGAAGTACCTATATGATTTACTTAAAAAACATCAAAAAATATATAATTATAGTTCAAATAAGTGTAACGTATCTTATGACACCAAAAACTTTTGCCAAGTTTGGTAAAATTATAGGTAACTCTTCAGTTTTTCTGTGTCCCATTCTTAATAAGACACTACAAATTTTTTTTTTTATAATTTAAAAAAATATTTATTGACCTTTAAACAACACTATTTTGTTGTTTTGATGTCTTATGCTAGCAGCTTTATTAACTCTAGTTTTAGTGAGATATGTTAGTCAGATACTAACATATTTATTAACTATGCACTTGATTAATAATATTCTATGATTATCCAACACAAACTGGTCCAAACTGTGCTGCATAATATTCGAAAATACATTAGAATTTATGAATTCTTTTAAAACTAATGTGATGATGATATCAACTGATATTATTTTTTTAGAGTCTTTCATAATTTTTAATATTTTTTCACATTTTAAACAAATGTTTATTACATCTTCCGATGGATATTGCAAACCATTTTTATTCTTTATATCAATGAATGAAAATAGAAACAAATCTCTAGTTTTACTTATTAAAGCATCTAGACATTGTTCACAAATGATTTTCTTTTTTAAATAATAAACAACATATCCAGAAATGTAAGTGATCATATATTTAGAAAAGGAGGAGACTGGAACTGGTAAATAATCATGGTCATTTTCAATAACATTCACTTTCTCAAAATCTTCAATATTATCAGACATTGCATATTCCTTTAAAGTAACATTTAACTGACTTATTATATTGCACTTTAAAATAGTTAATTCCTCCAAAGGAATACAATTTCCACGAAAACTATCTTTTAATTCAACATGAACTAAAATTTTTTTATATGCAGACTGAAATTGCCTGACTGTAAGATTATTGTTAAAACTTCCATGAGACCGACCGTATTGAACAAAAAAATAATTCTAAATTGTCTTGTGAAATTTTGTACAAAGGCAAAAATTTTAAAAACTTATTTTCTACAATTAAATTATTGTATAGTAGTTTTAGGCTTGCAATGCATATTTTTAAACCTAGAAAGCCAGTGGATCTATCAGTTTCTAATAGAAGTTTACCATCAGCATGTATTCTTAAAGAACTAATATATTTATCGACAGAGTCAAGAAGAATACATGTATTATTGTAATTATTTTCAGATAAAGTTTTCTTATAATTGAATTGCAAAAGATTTCGTGAATTCAGGATGTCAAACAGAATGTTCATTTTTCTAATAAAATTAATTGTCGCCCCCAGCATTTTTAAAATCTTCAATATGTAGAACGTTCGCACAAAAATCTAAGGCAGTTGCGACGCTTTCGCTAAATAGTTGGGTTGCAAGACGAACTTTCATTTTTTGTTTTTTAAAAGATATATGTTGCGAGTTTAGCTTATTTGCTAAGTGGAAAGATTCATTTTCCTGTAATTCGTGAAGTTGTTTGAAATACTTCCACTCAACTATTTTATTTTCTTCATTAACAAATGAATACTTTTCTGCTAAAGTATTTCTAATTAACTTTAGCATATGTGGTGGATCTAACAATATAACAATTTCTTCATTATTTGATGGTTGCTTGAAACTAGTTTTTAAAGTTGTATGATGTAAATTACAACCCAAGAGTTTGGCCATTGTTAGATTATTAGAAGCACCATCAAATGTTAAACTTAAAACACTAACACCTACTTCATAACATTTCTTTAAGCATTTTAATACCAGCCCCTTTTTCTTTTCACCTGTCATACTTGAAATTAAAAAATATCCTACTGGAATTTTCCAGCTTCCATTTACACAATTTAATAAGAAAACAAGAGCATTGTTTGCAAGCGTAGTTTCATTTGCACCCGTTCCTACATCTACACAACCATAACTTTTACGTTCGCTTCCAACAAACTCCTCATGTTGACGAATGGCCATTTCATCCATAATAAGTGCACAAATTATTTTTTCATTGGAAGAATTTGATTTAATCTGTAGGGCATTGAAAGCCTCACTTGTGAATCCAGGCTCACCTTCTATACTTTGATACCATCGCCTGATTGTACGGATATGTGGTAAGCAAGTGTCAAATGTTCTTCTTACATAATTATAAGCAGCAGTTGAGTAATAGTGGAGAGTTAAGGAAAACACTTTTAGCTCTTCTGAATACTTCTTAGGCAATGGTAGGTTAGTCTTTTTTTTTAATTGCCTGCTACATATCTCGATGGGGCCCCCAAGTTTTGACATTATATTTAACTCTTCTTCCTGTATCAAACGTTTTTTACTTAAATCATTTAATATATTTTTTAAGTTGGCAATTTTATTCATTATCAAAACGGTATAATAATAGGAAATTAGGATCTAACAAAAACTGTTTTTAAATACTTGAAATTTTATTCTAAATTATGTGTTACTTAAAAAGTTAGTCATTTAAGTGTAATTATAAGTTGGTTTTTAAGTTTAATTATAGTTGGTTTTTAAGTTTTGGTTATAAAGTGAGTTATTTAATTTTTATTATAGTTATCTAAGTTTTAATATAGTTATTTGTCTTTATTATAAAGTTAGTCAAGCCAATGTTCTTTATTAAGTTAGTTATTTAAGTTTTATTGTAAATAAAGTGTATACTAAATAAAAATTCATTTATTGTCGGAACAGGATTCTTCTTCAATCTGACCCTAAACTCACTCTTATCAAAAAATTCTTCCTTGTAGTGAATAGAGCACAACATGCTATTCGGTTTAGGCTCAAATTGGTCTTTTCCCACAAATTTAGACCAAATTTTGAGATATTGTGGGTCTTTTGGAAACTTATAATAAAAAAAAGTTAAGCATTCTAAAAAAAATTCTAAGTACACCCCTTATACTTACTTATGAAAACCTAAATTAGATATTTTTTACGCTCTTTCACTGAAGAGTTTTTACAATTAATTTTGACACACTAAGTCATGATTTTTATACAAATTAATAAAAAAAACACACTTATTAAGATAGAAATAACGTCGAAATATTTAAATTTGAACAAAGTCCTGACAGCTCTTTGACAACTATGACATGACCACTAAGAGAGGGGGAAGGGGTGTCGTTCTTTTTTGGCATGTCATCTCCATAGAATTCAACCTCATTGATATAATACAAAATTAAACGGTTCATAACGATTTACTAATTTTAAAGTTGTTAAACTAATTTTATTTCAAAGTAAAAATTCGAAAAATGCGAAATGTTTGACAATAATACCCAAGTAACAATTTGATATTTTATAAAAGCTGAAAAAATGTTTACTGAACAAAATTTATAAAATAGAATATTAGCTAAGAACATTTCCGGAACATTCTTTCAACAGTAATAAACACAAAATGGGCGCAGAATTACAGAACTATTTGGTTCTTTCGTAAATTCTATAAGATTTGTTGAATGCAGTTACCGAACAGTTACTACACATTTACACAGACTTTAAACAAATGTTTTTTTAAACTTTTATAACTGTTTTATAAATTTTCAATTTTGAGGTTAGGTTGCATATCAAAATCAGTAACATTTTAGTTTTTTAAATGTATCTGGTGAAAACAAATTAATTCTATATTTGTCATAGAAGTAAATTCAAGGCGATATTAGTAAAATGGCAGTATCTACTTAAGAGATATCTATAACGCGGTTTAGACATAATGTATGACCTACAATAAAGTCATTTTTGGATGCGCAGCAAGAATTACTGTTAATTATATAGCACATACAATACTAAATTTTTAAGCGCCTCGAGTTTGATTCATATTTCTAATACTTTTTCAGTGTGAAACAAAAATTAAATTTATGCAATTTGATTTTTTTTTTAGTAATAAGATTATGCTAATACTATTAATGATTAAAATCTTTAATTAACATTGGTTTTGTCTTAAATACTAGTAAAACCGACAGTAGATTTAGCTTTGAAACTGTCTTAGGTTTTTGTTAAATATGGCGGATATTCAGAGGTATTAGAAAGTTATTTGAAGACTGAATCATAATTATAAAATAATATTGTAGTAAAAACAGCTGTAATACATTAATTAAGTTGTATTACTCATTTATACAAAACAAGTTCATCATGGTTTGTTGTATAATAGTTTCATATTGCTGCACTATATGACAAAATATAACATAACCTTTCTAAATCGTTTCCGATTTAAGTATTTGAGAATTGAAATGATTACATTTGTTTCTACAGCTTTATAGAGCAAGCATAATTTTTAGTATTACGAGAATAAGCAAGTTTAACATGGACATCGCCAAAAATATGGCTTTCTTTTACTATTGGGGCATGATTATTCAGAACATACCTAATTATTATCTGGCTAAATGATAGTTTGTTTTTTTGAGTGTCTAGACAAACCATCAAAATGTTTTACTAATAGTTTTTACTGTTCTCTGAAAAGCAGGTACCACTTATTTTTTATATTTCTTCACTATTTAAATCTGACATTTTCAGATCATACAATTGGTATGGAAAGTAGTTGAACAAACATAGTAGTTGCTTTATTTTTTTTATAAATATTTTTAAAGGGATAATACTATTCTTAACTAAAATAATTGCTATACAGTTTTCTGATTTGTAATAGTGTATTTCGACAATATATTACAGTTATTTTAGAGTTTTCATCAGAAGCAAAATTGCTATTGATGCGGAATTATCTCACACAAATATTTATATAACTATTTTTTAAAGCGCTATTATGAGGTTAAGAAACAGTTATATTTGTATGACCAAAAAGTTGTAAAGGTAATCCAGAACAATAATATAGAATAACTATAAAGTAATTTTATTTTATAAGCTGAAATATTGTATAGAACAGTTGTATAAATGTTTATGAAACAATTTCATAGTTATCGTGAAAACTATTTTATAATTTTGTTGTAAGAATATTGTAAAAACTAATTTATATAACTATTTAGTTTCAGAGAACAAAATAGTGATTTCTGCAACTGTAGTACAATAAATTAGCATTCCAGAAACAGCAATATAATATCAATAAAATATAATAGTCTTGTAAACTAAAAATTATAAAGCTACTTTGTTAATTGGGATACTCTCTAAAATAAAATAAATCGGCTTTTAAGCAGCGGTGAAATGAAGCACAAATCTCTATCATAAAACGATAAAAACGTTAGTATAAAAAACTCAGTATTTACCTTTATACTGTATAATATAAAAATTAAAACTTGATTACTTAGACCGGTACTATCGCGCATCGTTCGGAGATCAAAGTTTGCGCAACGAAGACAAGACGTGGGGAGAAATTAGCGATACACGTTTCGCACGACAAATTATTTTTTTCTACAAAATCTGATTTACAATAGAAAACAGTTACTATAAAGCTTCAATTAAGGCAACTGCTTACAATAAAAATGGAGGCATATGCAGAGGTAGGTATAAGGAAACGAAATTAAATCAAACCAAACCGTTATTACTTTAGATATAGACGAAACGACACAAGAAGAAGATGTTAAAAATGTAAACCAGAGAGAACTAGAGAAAGGCAAAAACTGGAAAGGCAATGCGCAGGTTAAGGTTTCCAAGAAGGCTAATGAAAGAGGACAAAAACACGCTTTCTTAACCATAGAAGAGAATGCAGCCAAGTTCCTCGTCCTAAGCAAGATCATAGGGGATGGCTAGCATCGATGGAGAGTTAGAGAAATTAATACTCTTTCAAAATGCTACAAATGTCACAGGATAAGGCACATAGCGATACAGTGCGGCAAGAAAGATACGAACGAGTACTGTTCCAAATGCGGCGAAAAAGGACATAAGAGAAAAAACTACAAAAATGTAGAAAAATGTTATCTATGTAACGTTGAAGGTCACAAAACAGAGCCAACCAAATGTCCAGAGTACGGAAGGATGCTACAGGAGCAGAGGAAGGAGAAGAAGAATTCGCGATAAAAATAAAACATAGAGGAACGGAGGCAATGGATCAGTAGAAGAATACCTTATATTCCACAATAAAGGCGATGCAACAACTTTCATAAGGGGAGACAGAAAGTCGTATATAGACGTAACGTTTAGCACCAACAAAATTAGTAAAAGCGTTTATAACTGGAAAGTTCTGGATGTAGAAACACTTAGCTACCCAACATATTACATATGAAATAATTGAACAAGATGGGGGATACCAAAATAAAAGAGAAGGTAGAGGATGGACAGTCAAAAAAAAAAAACAAATCGCCAGAATGACACAAAAAGTAGAATCTAAGTTGGAGAAGCATGATGGAAGAGACCTAGATGTAAAATTATTACTGCAGCCTGTAATATAACTTTTAAAAAGAAAACTTACCTAAAACCTTAGATAAAAGAGACCAGAGATATAACATACACCGGTGTTTAACCTGCGCAAATGTTGCCAATTTCTAAAGAAAGGTTAACGGAGTGGGGGAACTGGGCAGAAATCCGAAATCTGTGACAAGGACCGGACTTTGTTTATTAGCATCATAATGAACTATTAGATTTATTTAAAATATATGTTTAATGGAATTTTGTATTATGAAATAAAATTAACGTGATTTTTTAATATCAAACAGATGCACAACATTTTATGTAAAAAGAAGACCTTTTATAGAATATTTCGTTAGCGTTTATTTACTACGGACTTTTCAGCAAGATACTACAGTAAAATGTTGAAATAGAATATTGTTAATAGAGCAAGAAATGGTACTCATTGTCTACGAATATTATAAAAAAGCATGTGCGCAGGCGATTACTGCAAATCAAACCTTTTGAGTCAAACATTATATTTTTTCTACGGCTATTACATAATATTAAAAATTAGTCAAAATGAGAAAATGCTGTTTTGTATTGTAACCTCAGCTTCTTTCTTTAGGAATATTAATTAATATAGAGGATGAGTGATAGTCGAAATAAATAATCGATCATTGAAAATAATCGAATATATTCGATCAATCCATTGTTTTCAATCTATTTGTTTTTCGTATTTCCTTTAAAATAGACTACTTGATTATCTTTGAAAAATCAAAAATAATCGATTAATTAAAAAGCCAATTAACCGATAAATCAGTGTTTACAAAAAATTATCGTTTATTTTAAATAATCGATTATTTTCAAATAATCCATTTTTTTTTTCGTCCATTGAAACAGATTTTTTGATAATCTTTGAAAAATCGAAAATAATCGATTAATTAAAAAGTCGATTAACTGATAAATCGATTTTCAAAAAAAAACCGTTTTGTCGATTATTTTAAATAATCGATTATTTTCGATTAATCGATTATTATCAATAATTTATTTTTATTGTATTTCATTTAAAATCGATAATTCGATTATCATTGAAATACCGAAAATAATCGATTAATTAAAAAGCCGATTCTGCGATAAATCTATGTTCAAAAAAAATAACTGAATTATCGATTATTTTCTAATTATCCTTTTCATATTTCCTTTAAAATTGATTATTCTATTATCTTTGAAAAATCTAAAATAATCAATAAAAATCAATAAATCAAAAATAATTAATAAATATTAAAAAACTGATTAACCGATAAATCGATATTTCTAAAAAATAACCGAAATATTGGTTATATAAAATAACGAATTATATTCGATGAATCAATTATTTTCATATAATACCTTTGAAAATTTGAAAATAATCGATTAATCGAAAATAATCGATTAATCGAAAATAATCGATTAATCGAAAATAATAGATTAATCGAAAATAATCGATTAATTAAAACACCGATAAAACGATAAATCGATTTTTCCAAAAAAATCGATTTTTCCAAAAAATCGATTATTTTCAATTAATCGATTATTTTGAATAAATCTACTTTCTTTTTGTATTTCCTTTAAAATCGATTATTACATTATCTTGAAATTTTAAGTTATTCATCCTGTATTTTATCTAATATTCTTATAAAAATACTACTAATCAACTATGCTTCTTTACTTCTTATTTATCTACCAAAAAGAGCTAAAAACCACCTTTAGTAAATATTCTTATAAAACTACTTTTTAAAAACAAAATTTCGTTAGCAGCAATGTCTATTTACTTCTTATTTAAATTAAATATTTAAAATTTTACCCTTTTGTAAATTTATGTAAGTAATACGAAATCTGTTTTCTGAAATGTATTTGATGAATATTTATTGAAATCCCTTAATGCGGATCTGATGTATTCAGCTCAAAGGATTATGGCGCTTTATGTCAAAACGTTAATAAATATTTACCGCTGAAAACGAATATATTTTTTATATTTCATAACACTGGTACTTGTATTATATGTATATACAATTTCTTAAGATACATCGTGGCATTTTGAGTTTAAAATTGAATAACTAGAACACTTTAAATTGCTAAAACACCAACAAATAAATCGAAAACAGCTGTCAATGGTGATTGAAACTCAGGCGGCGGTGAGCGTTGAATGGGTAATCGGAGCAATTCGGGGGGCGTCGTGCAAACAATGATTTTCAGTTGGTGGGTTACTTGGAGTTAAAACGGACAACATGCGCAGTGTGCAATGTTACATCTTCGGTCTCTTTTATCTAAGCCTAAAACATAAGAAACCCATACACTGGTAGACAGATAAGGTTGCAGAAAAAAGAAGAGTCTGCATAAAAGCAAAAAGGGAAATGACCAAAGTAAAATCGAAAAAAATTCAAATTCACAAAATGACCGCCATGAAGGTCTAGAGAGAAAGTCGAGCAACGCTAAGAAATCCATTGCTGACACATAAAGCAATGCCTGAAACAAAGTATAAGAAGAAGTAAACCAAGATCTATGGGGTAAAGGATATAAAATAGTAATACCTCGCCACTAGGGCTGAGAAACAAATGGAGGTGGCAAAAAATCTATTCCCATCACAAAAGAATGGAAGAATACTATTTACAGTGGCGCACTCAATTATGCTTTATGGCGCTACCATTCAAATGAAAATCAGACATACTTCTAAGGGTGCAAATAAAAGTTGCAATAAGAATAACGAGCTTGTATAGGACCCCGTCGACAAAAGCGCTATTGATGATAGCCAGAATCCCACTCATATATTTTCCAGTAAAAAAACGGGTGCGCTATATTAGTGGGAAAATAAAAAAGAACGGCGACTGACAGAACTATACAAAAGGGGCCAAAGAAATGAGAGGCAAAAACAAAAGTCGGACAGTGGACGAAAAGACTTATAACCACTCTGGATCCATTGCTTAAAAGAAAGCATGAAAAAATAACATATCACCTTACGCAATAATTCTCTGAACACGGAAGCTTTTAGTCATGCAGATTCGTGTTTAAGATGGCACGTCTTTTTCAAGTGCGATAGATGGATGACTGACAGAACTGAAATAGAAAACAGGATGGGAAAGATAACACCAGATAATATACTAAACAAGATGTTAAAAAAATAGAAAACTGAAATACCATTAGTAAGTTTGCAAAACGTATGATAGAAATGAAAGAGAAACATGTAAGGGCACTAGATGTAAAAGTAAGAGTCCAAAACAACTAAAAGTTAGCTCTCCCGAAGCAGTGCCTACAGCAGTTCCAGGAGCAGCTATTAAAGAAGACCAGAGGTGTTTTAGTGGATCTGAACGTTCCCAGGAGTCTACATACAATCCTATTGCGATTGACCCAAGCAATGGATCTCATGAACGAATTTCACCTCTTAAAATAAAAAAAAAACTATACATGGAGTAAAGTTAAGGTAAAACAAAAATTAGAATATACAGGGTGTCATTGAAATAGGGAAGGTGATAGTACTCCGAAAACTAGTAAAAAAAGTTCCCATAACTATGGGTCGTTAAATGCATATTAAGGGATTTAGGGTAGTCGAAAGGGCAAACTTAAACTTAGAAAGTAGTTTTTTTAAAATTGTAAGCTTAAAAAATCTGATGTGTCCAACACATGACTTTCCTATCTAGTTATTACGTAAAAACAAAAAAAATCAGAATTTTGCCCATTTTGTCAAATTTTTCGAATACGGACCATTTCAGGAAATTTTGACATAAAACAAAAATTATAGAAAATAATATTAGAAGTAACTGTTAATTGAACAATTTTCTTCTCCAAACATAAATAACAGATATATTCCATAAAATATAAAAACGGTCTCCCATAAAGTACCCCCCCAGATGTTCCGACTTTGTCCAAAATCTAATCATTGCACGTCAGGCCGAAATAAACCTTAAGTCTAAAATTTAATGTTTTTTTCTATATCCGTTTTTGAGTTTTCTTCAAAATTCGAAATTTACACATTTTCTCAAATATCTCGAATACGGTCCATTTTAGAGAAATTATGTATAGAATAAAAATTATAGAGAATTATATTACAAACAACTTTTATTTGAACAATTTTTATAAAAAATTATTTTTTTTACATTTTGTCAAATTTCTCGAATACGGACCATTTTAGGAAAATTTTGCATATAACAAAAATTATAGATAATTATATTAGAAGTAACTTTTATTTGAAGAATTTTCTTCTCCAAACGTAAATAACAGATATATTCCATAAAATATAAAAATGACCACCCATAAAGTACCCCCCCAGATGTTCCGACTCTGCCCAAAATCTAATCAGCTCATTGGACGCTGAAACAAAGCTTAAGTTTAAAATTTGGTGTTTTTCTGTGTATCGGTTCATGAGTTATGCGTTATACAGACACACACACACACACACACACACACACACACACACACACACACACACACACACACACACACACACACACACACACACACACACACACACACACACACACACACACACACACACACACACACACACACACACACACACACACACACACACAGACACACAGACACACAGACACACAGACACACAGACACACAGACACACACACACACACACAGACATCATCGCGAAAATAGTCAAAACGGATTCAGGGGACCTCAAAACGTAAAAATCCGTCGAAAACTCGAGGTCGAAAAAAATCATGATTCCTATACTTTCCTTATATCTGTATACAGATAGGAAAGTAAAAACACGATAAAACTTCGAAAAAAATCACTGCTGACATAAAATTTACTGCTGAATCCAATGGTTATATCAAAAAATTACTTATTTAATCAGAAAGGGTAGTTCTTGCAAGGGTAAGGGGTCGATTTATAATTAACTTTTTATGGGTTGATTTTTTTACAACATGGGTCTATTTTTAAAAACTACTACCTTTTTTCCATAAAAAAGGTACTCTTATTGCAAGTCGCTTAAAGCAATGGTTTTCGAGAAAATTGAATGCAAACATTTAACTGAACTCGTATTTGAAAAACAAG
Organism: Psylliodes chrysocephalus; assembly: GCA_927349885.1. Taxonomy (NCBI): domain Eukaryota; kingdom Metazoa; phylum Arthropoda; class Insecta; order Coleoptera; family Chrysomelidae; genus Psylliodes; species Psylliodes chrysocephalus. Next base: position 21,780,394 of record OV651830.1, read on the forward strand.
TATGTATTTATTTTTTGATGGGTTCCTCACAGGTTAATCAACATAAATTTATGAAAATTTTGGCGTGGTTATTTTAATTTAGAATTACCAAATCGCCCTGTTAAACAAGAGAAGCGCCGAAATTATTTTAAATAATAAAAGAGTGAGAAATTAAAATGAAAAATATTTTATTACTATTATGGAAAGTACCGTATTTTTTTTATCATATCAGTCTGACTCTTTTATTTAAAGTAAATGTACAATGTGGCCACCATTCATTTCAATATAGATACATGCTCTTCTCCTCCAGGATCTGCGTACCCTATTGAAAATCCTTGGCGTTGTACGAATTTGATTGGAACAATCAATTATCCGTTATCGTAGTTGCTCTTCAGTATTAATCGGTACTGAGTAAACCAAAGCTTTTAAGTGACCCCATAAGTAGAAATCAAGTGGATTAAGATCTGGTGATCTGGCTGGCCAAGCTTGTGGACCACCACGTCCTATCCAACGCCTCTCGAAAACTTGATTTAAATGATTTCTCACGGCTAGTGGAAAATGAGGTGGTGCACCATCGTGCATAAAATAAATAATCTGCCTCTGTGCTATTGGAACTTCCTCCAAAAGTATTGGTAAATGGTTTACCAAAAAATGAAGGTAATTTTGTCCTAAAAGAATAATAATAATTAGGAATTGGTGACGTTTGAACAGTTTTAAAATTTACCTATTGAGTAGAAAGAATGGTCCAATAAGTCTATCTCCAAAAATTCTCGCCCAAACATTTACTGAGAATCTAACTTGGTGTCGGCTTTCTATGACAGCATGAGGATTTTGATCAGACCAGTAATGGGTTCTGTGGTAATTAACAATCTTATTTTTGGTAAACCCTGCTTTATCAGTGCATAAAATGTTTGACAGAAAAAAGGGATCTTCTACCAGTTTTCTTAATAACCAACGACAGAAATTGGCACGAGCGGGATAGTCTGGAGGAATAAGGACTTGTACCCTTTGGATGTGGTATGATAACAGCAGTTGAGTATGAAGAGTCATCCACACAGTATGGCGACTCACGTTTTCTCGTGCTGCAATTTTCCTTACAGATAACCCTGGATCTTCCTCCACACTTCTTAAAATTCGCTCTTCAATTGCTGGTATACGCAGTGTAACATTACGGCCGCGATCATGGTGCCTGTTACTAAATGTACCTTCGTCTCTCAGGCGCTGATGGACTTTGGCAAATATCCTATGAGAGGGTACTCTGCAATTTGGATATTTTTGAATATACAAACGTTTAGCTAAAAGACCGTTTCCGTTCGCTCTTCCATAAATAAAATGCATATCTGTCAGTTCAAGTACAGTGTATTCCATAATTTCTGGTATATTACGATCACGTACACTTCAACAACAAGAAACTGACAGAAATACTTAAAAACCAGAACAATTTTAGGCAAAATTATTTAAAATTACTTTTTGCTAAATTAAAATAAAAAAATTGTGATAATGCCATGTACATAGCTATTGTTCTCTCGTAATTTGATTCCATTTACAAAAAGTATTCATTGACAGTGGCGTGCCCACAAATTTCTACTGGGGTTTGGGGTTGCCACTTACCTTCCGATTGTAAAGTTGAGAGAAAAAAATTGACCCACAGACAAAAAATAATTTTTCATGATAAAATTTCTTCGACATTACTTGAAAATATTTTTTTTCTTTAGTGTTTATGAGTTTTTTGGGAGGTTGATTAGTTTAACACGTCACAATTTTCATAAATTTATGTTTATTAATCTGTGAGATACCCATCAAAAAATAAGTAATTTTGCTTTTCGTTTTTCAACTACAGGATTACCAAACTCTTTCCATTCAATTTTCTCGAAAACGGTTGCTTTAAGCGACTTGCAATAATAGTAACTATTTTATGGAAAAAAGGTAGTTGTTTTTAAAAATAGACCCACGTTGTAAAAAAATCAACCCCTAAAAAGTTAATCATAAATGGACCCCTAACCCTTGCATGAACTACCCTTTCTGATTAAATAAGTAATTTTTCGATATTACCATTGGATTCAGCAGTAAATTTTATGTCAACAGGGATTTTTTCGAAGTTTTATCGTGTTTTTTAAGCTTACAATTTCAAAAAAAACTTTCCAAGTTTGCCCTTTTGACGCCCCTAAATCTCTTAATATTTATTTAACGACCCATAGTTATAGGAACTTTTTTTACTAGTTTTAGGAGTACTATCACCTCCCGAATTTTTTTACACTATTTCAATGACACCCTGTATATCCGGTAATTAACTAAGAATATAGTAATAAACAATTAACTCAATACATTATTTGTATTTGTTTTTATTTTATTTTTACGTTCACTTAATTATTTTGAGTTATTTTTACTTATTTTTACTTATTTTTACTTATTTTTACTTATTTTTACTTATTTTTACTTATTTTTACTTATTTTTACTTATTTTTACTTATTTTTACTTATTTTTGCTTATTTTTACTTATTTTTACTTATTTTTGCTTATTTTTACTTATTTTTACTTATTTTTACTTATTTTTACTTATTTTTACTTATTTTTACTTATTTTTACTTATTTTTACTTATTTTTACTTATTTTTACTTATTTTTACTTATTTTTACTTATTTTTACTTATTTTTACTTATTTTTACTTATTTTTACTTATTTTTACTTATTTTTACTTATTTTTACTTATTTTTACTTATTTTTACTTATTTTTACTTATTTTTACTTATTTTTACTTATTTTTACTTATTTTTACTTATTTTTACTTATTTTTACTTATTTTTACTTATTTTTACTTATTTTTACTTATTTTTACTTATTTTTACTTATTTTTACTTATTTTTACTTATTTTTACTTATTTTTACTTATTTTTACTTATTTTTACTTATTTTTACTTATTTTTACTTATTTTTACTTATTTTTATTTATTTTTACTTATTTTTACTTATTTATTTTAATAAAGGTTATAACGCTAAACGGCAAGATATCGATGCACAGGGCATTTGATACTGATTGTTGATCGAAAAGTTCAGTTTCATCTTTTGTCTGACTTCTATCAAATAAGAAAATTACAAACAAAAATTGTTTAAATTTAATATATTTTATTCTATATTTATTACATACACATTTGCTAGAAAATATGTACAGAGTGTGATAAAAATTTCGCAAAAATGTATAAACTTTTTTATTTCAGAAAATTTTAATGTTTATAAAACATTTATGCTTCATGAAAATACGTTCTAGGACTTTAAAAAAATTCATTGCTCACATACAAGGTCTTCAACAAGTATAAAAGATAATGTTTTATCATCAATGGTTTACAGTTTTTGATAATTTTGATTAGTTCAATGCGGTTCAATGGGGTTAAGTTCACAGTGATAAGATGGTAATCGCAACACTTTAACTCCATTTTCTTTTGCTATTTCATCCACACTATACTTCTTTAATTTTGGTGAAAATTGTTTACATAACTGCAGTAGCTCTTTTTTGAGTAATCCCTCTTCTGCTACTAGTTCCTTGGTTATTAGCCAATCGGAGAGTTCTATCTTGTTTCATTTAGTGTAAGGTAACGGTCCTTTAATCTTGAATGGTAATAAATGTATCATTTTAAAGAAATTTTCCTCAAAAACATCAACAGTCATTTCTTTATGGTAGTAGAAGTAGAATTTGAAACTAATTCTAACATGCATCTATCAACAAATCCTTTATCTTTTTTACTTTCCTATCTGTATACAGATATAAGGAAAGAATAGGAATCATGATTTTTTTCGACCTCGAGTTTTCGACGGATTTTTACGTTTTGAGGTCCCCTGAATCCGTTTTGACTATTTTCGCGATGATGTCTGTGTGTGTGTGTGTGTGTGTGTGTGTGTGTGTGTGTGTGTGTGTGTGTGTGTGTGTGTGTGTGTGTGTGTGTGTGTGTGTGTGTGTGTGTGTGTGTGTGTGTGTGTGTGTGTGTGTGTGTGTGTGTGTGTGTGTGTGTGTGTGTGTGTGTGTGTGTGTGTGTGTGTGTGTGTGTGTGTGTGTGTGTGTGTGTGTGTGTGTGTGTGTGTGTGTGTGTGTGTGTGTGTGTGTGTGTGTGTGTGTGTGTGTGTGTGTGTGTGTGTGTGTGTGTGTGTGTGTGTGTGTGTGTGTGTGTGTGTGTGTGTGTGTGTGTGTGTGTGTGTGTGTGTGTGTGTGTGTGTGTGTGTGTGTGTGTGTGTGTGTGTGTGTGTGTGTGTGTGTGTGTGTGTGTGTGTGTGTGTGTGTGTGTGTGTGTGTGTGTGTGTGTGTGTGTGTGTGTGTGTGTGTGTGTGTGTGTGTGTGTGTGTGTGTGTGTGTGTGTGTGTGTGTGTGTGTGTGTGTGTGTGTGTGTGTGTGTGTGTGTGTGTGTGTGTGTGTGTGTGTGTGTGTGTGTGTGTGTGTGTGTGTGTGTGTGTGTGTGTGTGTGTGTGTGTGTGTGTGTGTGTGTGTGTGTGTGTGTGTGTGTGTGTGTGTGTGTGTGTGTGTGTGTGTGTGTGTGTGTGTGTGTGTGTGTGTGTGTGTGTGTGTGTGTGTGTGTGTGTGTGTGTGTGTGTGTGTGTGTGTGTGTGTGTGTGTGTGTGTGTGTGTGTGTGTGTGTGTGTGTGTGTGTGTGTGTGTGTGTGTGTGTGTGTGTGTGTGTGTGTGTGTGTGTGTGTGTGTGTGTGTGTGTGTGTGTGTGTGTGTGTGTGTGTGTGTGTGTGTGTGTGTGTGTGTGTGTGTGTGTGTGTGTGTGTGTGTGTGTGTGTGTGTGTGTGTGTGTGTGTGTGTGTGTGTGTGTGTGTGTGTGTGTGTGTGTGTGTGTGTGTGTGTGTGTGTGTGTGTGTGTGTGTGTGTGTGTGTGTGTGTGTGTGTGTGTGTGTGTGTGTGTGTGTGTGTGTGTGTGTGTGTGTGTGTGTGTGTGTGTGTGTGTGTGTGTGTGTGTGTGTGTGTGTGTGTGTGTGTGTGTGTGTGTGTGTGTGTGTGTGTGTGTGTGTGTGTGTGTGTGTGTGTGTGTGTGTGTGTGTGTGTGTGGTGTGTGTGTGTGTGTGTGTGTGTGTGTGTGTGTGTGTGTGTGTGTGTGTGTGTGTGTGTGTGTGTGTGTGTGTGTGTGTGTGTGTGTGTGTGTGTGTGTGTGTGTGTGTGTGGTGTGTGTGTGTGTGTGTGTGTGTGGTGTGTGTGTGTGTGTGTGTGTGTGTGTGTGTGTGTGTGTGTGTGTGTGTGTGTGTGTGTGTGGGTGTGTGTGTGTGTGTGTGTGTGTGTGTGTGTGTGTGTGTGTGTGTGTGTGTGTGTGTGTGTGTGTGTGTGTGTGTGTGTGTGTGTGTGTGTGTGTGTGTGTGTGTCTGTATAACGCATAACTCATGAACCGAAACATAGAAAAACACCAAATTTTAACCTTAAGCTGTGTTTCAACGTCCAATGAGCTAATTAGATTTTGGGCAGAGTCGGAGCATCTGGGGGGGTACTTTATGGGTGGTCATTTTTATATTTTATGGAATAAATCTGTTATTTACGTTTGGAGAAGAAAATTCTTCAAATAAAAGTTACTTCTAATATAATTATCTATAATTTTTGTTTTATGCAAAATTTTCCTAAAATGGTCCGTATTCGAGAAATTTGACAAAATGTAAAAAAAATTATTTTTTATAAAAATTGTTTAAATAAAAGTTGTTTGTAATATAATTCTCTATAATTTTTATTTTTTACATAATTTCTCTAAAATGGACCGTATTCGAGATATTTGAGAAAATATGTAAATTTCGAATTTTGAAAAAAACTAAAAAACGGATAAAGAAAAAAACATTAAATTTTAAACTTAAGGTTTATTTCGGCCTAACGTGAAATGATTAGATTTTGGACAAAGTCGGAACATCTGGGGGGTACTTTATGGGAGGCTGTTTTTATATTTTATGGAATATATCTGTTATTAATGTTTGGAGAAAAAAATTGTTTAAATAAAAGTTACTTCTAATATTATTATCTATAATTTTTGTTTTTTGTAAAAATTTCCTGAAATGGTCCGTATTCGAGAAATTTGACAAAATGTGCAAAATTCTGATTTTTATGAAAGTTTTTAAAATAAAAGTTGTGCTATATCGATCTCTATAATTTTTGTTTATACATGATTTTTCTAAAATGGACCGTAATGAAAAAATTGTAGGAAATTTAAATTTTTCAGTATTTTCGTTTTCCATGAATATCTATAGAGAAATGTTTCGAGGTAGGTGTATGTGGACAATGTATATATTTAGTTTATCCTCTAAACATTTATAGAGATACTGCAATAGGTTGTACAAAATAACCGGAAAAGCCTATAATAACTAGATAGGAAAGTCATGTGTTGGACACATCAGATTTTTAATATAAGTGATAATTAAATAGCAACCTTTACTATTTGGAAATTTTAAGCCAGTAGTCAAACCTTCTTTAAATGCCGGACGAGCTATCGTAACCTGTGTTTATCTTGCCAAACGTTTTTCCAAATAAAAAATATTTTTTCTTCTTTTCTTAATTTTCTAATTTCCCTTAAATATTGCCTCCAACAAATAATTTTATTTTTCTCTATGTGTAAAAATGTTATAATTAATATTAAATTTTTTGGGGTTGTACGTTTCTACTTACTGGCCTGTACTATTTTTAATCTCTCACAGATAATAATTCTAAGATATAGAAATAATTATGGATCAAAATTTTAAACATATATTTTACAACATGTGTGCCTTGTTTAAAACATTCCTCTATCGGGTACTTACATTTTTAACACATGGCAAATTTACATTTCTCACGTTCTAGAACACTTCATTTCACTATTTATTTGTTTATGCTTTAATTTGTCATTAAGATAAAAACAAGAGAATCTCATTTACAATAGAAAATGATTTATCTATAAAAAGCAACAACGCAAGCCGAAACATATTCAAAAACCAATAGGCCGAAAAATTAAACCGGATTATTTCAACAGGTGCCGAGTTTTCACGGAGTCGCAAAGTTGGGAAATGATTGAACGAAGGGAGGGGGGATCGAAACAAACTTCTCTAACGCGTTTGTCGAAACGCGCCAACAGACTCCGGTTGGACCGGAGCGCGAAAACTGCTGGAAAATTGAAAATGTTAACGCAGTCTCGAAGAAATCTTCGCGGCAGATAGATCGCGCTTTTCAAAATTCGGTACGTTCTGACGGATTGTTTGACATTTCGAAATTTTTAAAATTTGATTGGTGGTTCAAAAAAAAGTCCGATTATTCGTAAGTTTTTTGAAAATTTTATAATGGTAGATTATAAAAAAGTATTTAATTTAAATCAATTTAAATTAATTTAAAAAATGGCATGATCACATTAATTGAAAATAAATAATAAATAATGTGATTTATATCTAATTTGATTTATTTTTTTTTTAAATAAAATTTATTAATTTTAAGAATATTTCGTATCTATTATATTTCTACTAGAAAAATGTTGTTTATAAAATAAATACTACTAAAATATAAAAATATACTATTTTGTTTGAACATTTTATTATTAGCCCAATTAAATAAATTAACAAGAATATTATAATATTAGTCCAATCAAATTAAACCTAAAGAAAAAAATTGTTAGGGGTACTTTAATAAACGTAAGTGATAGAGGGGGTTATAATAAATAAAAAAATAATAAATGCAATCTAGGGGGGTTGAAGTAAAGTTTTAGGGGATTGAACAGGAGAGAAAAATTATATATTCTCGATTTCCGGCTAATGTTGACATCAAAAACAAAAATTTATAAGGCAAAATTTGTAGATCAAGCAAAAATCTACAACTTTTGTAGATGTTACTTTTTAAGATAACCTCAAAATTCTCGTTAATAATGCAATAGTTCGTTCCTAATTTTTTTCATTTTTTATTTTCTGTGTTTTTTAAACTAATTCAATTTTGATAAAATTTGATGAAATTACATGTTTGTGTATCTTAAGAAGAGTACTTACTTGGCTTTAAAGCAAAGTATGTAAGGCTTTCGTAGTACCCCCAATTTTTTAGTCTATTTTTTACTTATTCTAAAAGAAAAAATCATGTGCGTGTGGAGAAAGGTTTATTCTATGATCTTTTATAGACACTTTTTCAAAAGTTTTTTCAAAAAAAAAAAAAAATATAAAACTCAAGTTGTTTTACCAATTTTCTCAATTTTTTTTTAGAAAATCTATATTGAATTTTGAAAAAGTGGTAACAGTGGAGCATAGATTAAACCTTTACCTATTAAAAGGACACCTAAGTAAACTGAGGGTAGGAGGGGATAGTGAGTGCAGATTCTGTAAGAAAGAAGATAAAACCTCCATTCACATCCTAACTGAATGTGTAGTACTCCAGAATCCAAGGGCAAATATATGTCCGAGAGAAATTTTTGTGTGTTTACACTGGACTAAACAACTGTCAGACATAAATCTCATGCAATAAATGTCAGATGTAAATGTACCTTAAGAGGCGTATATTTTACGTTTATCAAATTTCTAGAGGTGTTCGACGCCCAGACAGAGAACGCGCTACGTGTGACTAAGATAGCTATTGTACAGTCTGCTAAACAAGTTATTTTAAATAGTTTTTAATATTTTTAGGTAATTAAATTTTAAAAGTGTGGAATAGTTTAGGGATTAAATTGGTCTGATTGGACTTTCTTAGAACGTTTTTAAAAGCAGCTAAAGATAGTATGTAGAATTGAAAATAATTATTATGCCATAAAAGGTGTTTTGGAATTCCTTCAACCTTTTGAAATTGAGTCAGAAAATATAAATTTTATAGGATAGCGGAAAATACCTATAATTTTTTTGTAGGCCTTTGTAAAATCGTGGAAATAGTTTATATTTTATTTCTACCTTATTAAGGAAAATGGTACCTATTATTAATAACGGGTTGTTTCTGAAACATTACTAAAATTTTCGAAATTTTGTTTTTCTACAAAATAATAAACTATACTATTTAGAAAAAAATTTATTTCTCTTATAATTTTATAAAAAATAACAGGGGAATATTTACATTTCTTGATCTATTAAACAAAACGATAAATTATCTCGACGAATGACACCATGTTCTAGTACGGAAGCTAGCTTTACATTTTTGTTGGTGGTTTCATGGGTTTCATATCAATTTTTTGTAATTGTAGTTTTACACGTACATATACTCTTAACACTTGTTTGCTTTATTAAAAAAGTGTGTTGTTGTGATTTACGTCGAAATAAAGTCAAAAACAACTTGAAACCCCATATAAAATCAAAAATCTGATGTGTCCAACACATGACTTTCCTATCTAGTTATTATAGGCTTTTTCCCGGTTATTTTGTACAACCTATTGCAGCATCTCTATAAATGTTTAGATGATAAACTAAATATATACATTGTCCACATACATCTACCTCGAAACATTTTTCTATAGATATTCATGGAAAACGAAAATACTTAAAAATTAAAATTTCCTACAATTTTTTCATTACGGTCCATTTTAGAAAAATCATGTATAAACAAAAATTATAGAGATCGATATCGCAAACAACTTTTATTTCAAAAACTTTTATAAAATTCAGAATTTTGCACATTTTGTCAAATTTCTCGAATACGGACCATTTCAGGAAATTTTTACATAAAACAAAAATTATAGATAATAATATTAGAAGTAACTTTTATTTGAACAATTTTTTTCTCCAAACATTAATAACAGATATATTCCATAAAATATAAAAGTGGCCCTCCCATAAAGTACCCCCCCAGATGTTTCCGACTATGTCTAAAATCTAATCATTTCACGTCAGGCCGAAATAAACCTTAGGTTTAAAATTTAATGTTTTTTTTCTTTATCCGTTTTTGAGTTTTCTTCAAAATTCTAAATTTACACATTTTCTCAAATATCTCGAATACGGTCCCATTTTAGAGAAATTATGTATAGAATAAAAAATTATAGAGAATTATATTACAAACAACTTTTATTTAAACAATTTTTAGAAAAATCATGTATAAAACAAAAATTATAGAGATCGATATCGCAAACAACTTTTATTTCAAAAACTTTTATAAAATTCAGAATTTTGCACATTTTGTCAAATTTCTCGAATACGGACCATTTCAGGAAATTTTTACATAAAACAAAAATTATAGATAATAATATTAGAAGTAACTTTTATTTGAACAATTTTTTTCTCCAAACATTAATAACAGATATATTCCATAAAATATAAAAGTGGCCTCCCATAAAGTACCCCCCCAGATGTTCCGACTATGTCTAAAATCTAATCATTTCACGTCAGGCCGAAATAAACCTTAGGTTTAAAATTTAATGTTTTTTTCTTTATCCGTTTTTGAGTTTTCTTCAAAATTCTAAATTTACACATTTTCTCAAATATCTCGAATACGGTCCATTTTAGAGAAATTATGTATAGAATAAAAATTATAGAGAATTATATTACAAACAACTTTTATTTAAACAATTTTTATAAAAAATTATTTTTTTTACATTTTGTCAAATTTCTCGAATACGGACCATTTTAGGAAAATTTTTCATAATACAAAAATTATAGATAATTATATTAAAAGTAACTTTTATTTGAAGAATTTTCTTTTCCAAACGTAAATAACAGATATATTCCATGAAATATAAAAATGACCACCTATAAAGTACCCCCCCAGATGTTCCGACTCTGCCCAAAATCTAATCAGCTCATAAGACGCTGGAACAAAGCTTAAGTTTGAAATTTGGTGTTTTTCCGTGTATCGGTTCATGAGTTATGCGTTATACAGACACACACACACACACACACACAGACACACAGACACACAGACACACACACACACACACAGACATCATCGCGAAAAATAGTCAAAACGGATTCAGGGGACCTCAAAACGTAAAAATCCGTCGAAAACTCGAGGTCGAAAAAAATCATGATTCCTATACTTTCCTTATATCTGTATACAGATAGGAAAGTAAAAATCTGATGTGTCCAACACATGACTTTCCTATCTAGTTATTATAGGCATTTTCCGGTTATTTTGTACAACCTATTGCAGCATCTCTATAAATGTTTAGAGGATAAACTAAATATATACATTGTCCACATACATCTACCGCGAAACATTTTTCTATAGATATTCATTGAAAATGAAAATACTGAAAAATTTAAATTTAGCACTTTTCCTACAATTTTTTCCATTACGGTCCATTTAAAAAAAATCATGTATGAACAAATATTATAGAGATCGATATCGCAAACAACTTTTATTTTCAACAATTTTCATAAAAATCAGAATTTTGCACATTTTGTCAAATTTCTCGAATACGGACCATTTCAGGAAATTTTTACATAAAGCAAAAATTAAAGATAATAATATTAGAAGTAACTTTCATTTGAACAATTTTCTTCTCCAAACATAAATAACAGATATATTCCATAAAATATAAAAACGGCCCTCCCATAAAGTACCCCCCCAGATGTTCCGACTTTGTCCAAAATCTAATCATTTCACGTCAGGCCGAAATAAAACTTAAGTTTAAAATTTATTGATTTTTTCTTTATCCGTTTTTGAGTTTTCTTCAAATTTCGAAATTTACACATTTTCTCAAATATCTCGAATACGGTCCATTTTAGAGAAATTATTTATGGGACAAAAATTATAGAGAATTATATTACAAACAACTTTTGTTTGAACAATTTTTATAAAAAAATAATTTTTTTTACATTTTGTCAAATTTCTCGAATACGGACCATTTTAGGAAAATTTTGTATAGAACAAAAATTATAGATAATTATATTAGAAGTAACTTTTATTTGAAGAATTTTCTTCTCCAAACGTAAATAACAGATATATTCCATAAAATATAAAAAAGACCACCCATAAAGTACCCCCCCCAGATGTTCCGACTCTGCCCAAAATCTAATCAGCTCATTAGACGCTGGAATAAAGCTTAAGTTTGAAATTTGGTGTTTTTCCGTGTATCGGTTCATGAGTTATGCGTTATACAGACACACACACACACACACACACACACACACACACACACACACACACACACACACACACACAGACACACACACACACACACACACAGACATCATCGCGAAAATAGTCAAAACGGATTCAGGGGACCTCAAAACGTAAAAATCCGTCGAAAACTCGAGGTCGAAAAAAATCATGATTCCTATACTTTCCTTATATCTGTATACAGATAGGAAAGTAAAAAGGAGAAACGGAAAAAAATTGAGCCTGTAAATAAACACAACTCAGAAACAAAAATAGCTATCTAATAATAAAAAAATAAAATTTGATTCTTGTGCAGCTTCATCTATATCATTAACTGTTTTTGGTTTTTTAATGGTTTTTCTTGGTGATGAAAATTCCGATATCTCACGGTTATCGATTCTTTTTTTCTCTCCAGAAATGCGGACGACAGTGTGTTTAGATACTCCTGTGGCTGCAGCAACACGATCATTTACATTTTTAAATGGTATTGAAGGTAAATTAAAGTTTCCTTCTCTTCTCATAAACTCTATAACATTGGCTATTATTTCGCGAGATTGACTGTTAATCACGCGGCCTCTTAATTTGCTATTAAACTCCATACTTAGTTTCTATTAAACTGTAATGAGCAAAAAACACAAACGAAAATAAAAGAAATGTTTTAGCGAAATTTACATCTGACATTTACGTCTGAATGAAATAGTGAAATACTTGATGCGCAGAGTGTACTTTCATTGCGTAAATCCGTCGGGATGCCTGTCAGTAGTGCTTTCTCTGTCTAGCCGTCGAAAGCCTCTAGAAATTTGATGAACTGTACTTTTCAGATAAAAAGTAATTTAAGGGGGACAGATCAGGAGATCGTGAGGGCCATTCAATAAATCCTCTTCGTTCAATCCAATGTCTAGGAAAGTTTTCATGTAAGTACTGACGAACCGCTGCAGCAAAATGTGGAGGATTCCCGTCTTTTAACAGTGAATCAACGGTGTTTTCGAGTAATTCCAAATATATATCCCCAGTTAAAGTACCTGGTAAAAATAATGGACCAGCACTACGATCGCCAAATATTCCAGTCCAAACGTTTAACTTTTCTGGGTGTTGAGTATGCGTTTCATGAAATACTCTTGGCTTGGAATCTAACGAGTATCGACAATTATGTCGATTGACAGTCCCGTTAACATAAAAACTGCATTCATCTGAAAAACAAATGTTATAAAGAAAATGTGGATCTTGTATAGCATGCTCGCTCGTGATTTTACAAAATTGCAAGCGGCGATCAAAATCGTCTTCGTTAAGTTCCTGAACTAAATGAATTTTATAGGGATGGAATTTGTTGGCTTTCAAAATTCTCCAGTTACTCCAGCAACAACTTGTCCTAAAACGGCTACCTCTACGGCTTCGTTTCTTACTGGATTTTGAATCTGCCGTTTTTTATTTTGAACAGATCCTGTTTATCGAAATTTTGAAATAAGTTCCAAAACGTACTTACGTTTAACCCGTTTGTTTGGGTGTCGCTCATTGAAAATTGTACAGGCAGTGTTAGCACATTCGTTATTTTTTAAATAACATTCAACAATTTCTACTCTCTCCTGAATAGAATAAACAATTTTTATGTTTTACTCGCTAATAGACTTGAAGTATTAATAACGCTAAACTAAAAAACAGACCTGGTAGTTATGGAAATAAAAACCTTTATCTATTTTATGAAAACATAGGCGTAGTAAGTTCATATTTTATTCCAAAGGTAATTATGCAATAAATTTTTAAATTTGGCTTTTACATGACAATACGCTTATTTGAACTGTCACATGTCACACAGTCAAATTCCTTATAAAATTACCTTTTCAATGATGTGTCACACTTAGTACTTTCTCTATTTCAATTTGATTAGTAATAGTGACAGAGGGGTGGGGAGGGATGTAGGATAGTTGAGGATATGATCGAAAGATGTCCCCTTTGAAATAAAAATCAACCTTCTGCATTTTCTCCAAAAAAAATGTGTCTTCAAGATATGCGATCTGTTTCGTTTTCGGTGCCTCACCCTGTATATAGCAAAACACATCTGGTTGATTTACACAATTTTATCTTGAACTGGAACCTGAACTCATTTTAATTCTGTCAATAACACAAAAACAATATTTTCTTAACATAATATAACACGCCGAAGTCGATCTACTCTCATTATAGTCTATTTTTATGTATGAGAGAGTATTAAAAAAATAAAGCGTTCGTAATCCATAGGCGTATCACTTCTTTTAGTAGACAGTTAAAATATTTTTGAAGTTATTCCTCGAGTATATACTTATATTTTCACCTAATTAACCTGCTTATAACTTCTAAACAGCTGAAGGTAAAAAAGTGCAATTTTTTCTAAAATTAAAGGGAACTAAAAAGCTCAAAGTCTGTCGACCACATAAATTTATTAGGTTGCAAGCGCTTTCGACCTAAAAGGTCATCATCAGGCAAAAATTTTTTTGTAAGTGAGTAGGTACAATCTGCAATAATAATATAAGATATAACAAAACGTTTTTTACAGAAATGCTAGGTGTCTTACCACTATGTGTCCACAGAAAAATAAGTATGTTGAATTAAAAATTTAAGTAAATTGTAAAAATTGTAAAAAATTGTAAAAAATATTAAAAAATACCACACACTGCCTCCCTCATTCGAGGTTGGATCCTGTTTAATTTTGAATTTCGCCTGCCTCCATCTAATGAAGGTGGTTTCGAAAGAGATTAATTTTAAAGTTCCACATGTGTGCTTAAGGCACCATGTGGAAAGTGTTACTTTTGGGGAAGGTGAAATACCGCTACTCCCCCTATCCCCAGTACAAAAGGGGTAGACGGAGTCCCGCTCGTGTACACCCTTGAGCCTAAGCTTAAGGGGTATCATTAAATATTAACTTAACTTTTTTGGAAAAATTCACTTGACACTTTCGTCATCCAACGGTGAAGTTAAATGAGAAAATGGTAGAAAATTTACGACATTTGACAACTGACATATGATGGAAGACACGTATTACCAAAGACACAATAAACAATAGATATATAGAAAACCTACCACTACAGATACCCTTATACCATTCGACTCATGCCACCCTTTGTCACACAAAAAAGCTTCCTTTAATAGTTTTCTACATAGAGCTTTCACCATCCCTCTGTCAGAATCAAACTTTAATAAAGAGATAGATTTAATTAAACAATCGTTTCCCCTTAGAGCTTCTTAACAAAATGTATTTCAGATTTTTCAACAAATTTAGATTGTCCTATCCCACCATCTCACTTAATTCCATTGTTCCTAAGGTTTATTCTGGTTCTATTCCTTTCTTAGGCCGTGTTTCATATGAACTAGCTAAAATATTTAGAAAATTCAACATAAACATAGCCTTTAAAAGTACCAACTCACTTTACTCACTTCTAGTGCGGAATAAAGATCTTGTACAC
Organism: Psylliodes chrysocephalus; assembly: GCA_927349885.1. Taxonomy (NCBI): domain Eukaryota; kingdom Metazoa; phylum Arthropoda; class Insecta; order Coleoptera; family Chrysomelidae; genus Psylliodes; species Psylliodes chrysocephalus. Next base: position 21,795,785 of record OV651830.1, read on the forward strand.
ACTTTCCATAAACCAGAGGTATATCTACTGAATTGTCATGATTGCAATGCCATCTACGTCGGCCAGTCAGGAAGAAAGACAGAAACCCGAATTTTAGAACATTACAAAACTATCAACAGATATAAATCCTCGAATATTTCAGATACCAATTCCACATTTGCTAATCATGTTCTCTATACTAAACATAACTTTACTTTTCCAGATAACGCCTCTCTTCTTATCCAATGCCCCAAAGGCATTAAGCTGGACTTACTTGAAATGTATTACATTCATCAACATATTAATAACCCAGATGTGGTTTGTTTAAAATGATCAATTACAACCTACATATAAGCCTATCTTTTCCAGATTAACCTTCTAGTAATTTCAATTCAACAACTACAATGAATCCCATCATCCTCACAAGTTTCCTAAATCCTTTGTGAATCCTTCAACTTTTTACTTGTAATAATATATAGGGTGTCCCAGCTAAAACTTGTCACCCCCCTAATCTCCGAACTCGTGAAAAAAATTGAAAATCGCTCAGACCCATCGATTTTTATTTTAAGGGTGAACACTTTCGCCAAATACATCATCATTGTGTTATCAACCCCCTCATCCTCAGCACCCCCTACTTCAAAATTTTCAATGGGACTACTTACTTGTGATACATCATTTTAAAGGGAATTTAATCCCAAATACATCGGTGTACTGAAATTGAGGATCAATCAAGTGTTGTTGAAGTTTTAATGAAAACTAAGTTTTATCAAGATATTTTTATTTTTCATCACCTAAAATGTTATCATCATATGAAAGGTTCAAAACGTGAACCATTCAGTTCCATACAGAAGTATAAGCGATTTTCGAAATGTCTTCGCACATTTCTTAATATTTCTGGAGTCACTGCACGACACTCTACAACAATTCTCCTGCGTAAATCATCAAGAGAATTTGGCTGTGTAATATAAACTTTGGATTTCAAATGACCCCATAAAAAATTCTAATGGTGATAAATCAGGAGATCTAGCCGGCCATTCTATTGGTCCTCGCCTTCCAATCCATCTCCCTGTGAAATTGTCATCTAAAAATTGACGTACAGGTGCAACAAAATGTGGAGGAGCGCCATCTTGTTGAAAGGTGAGCTGACCTTCAAGTAGACCATCATCGTTTTCAAGTAATTCAGTGATTCTGGGGTTCACAGTTTTATCAAGAAGATCAAGATACTTTTGTCCATTGAGGTTACCATCAATAAAATATGGACCTACAATATGATCTCCCAGAATACCAACCCAAACATTTAATTTCTGGGGAATTTGTGAATGAGTTTCCCTGTACCAATGGAGATTTATGTCACTCCAGTATCTGCAGTTGTGCCTGTTCACATGTCCTTTTAAATAAAAAGAAGATTCGTCAGAAAAGCACACATTGTAGAGGTAATTATTATCACCAATCAATAATTGACTCATGATTTCACAAAACTCTGTACGTCTGTCAGGATCATCTTCATTTAATTCTTGTACATTCTGCATTTTATAAGGATGGAATTTTGCTTCTTTTAGAATTCGATGTACGCTGCTTTTAGAAACTCCAGAAATAGTCTCAAGTTGTCTTAAAGATTGAATGTTGTCCATCACTGCATGTCCTACAACTGCAACAGCGACCCCTTCATTTCTCATAGGCTTCTCTCGTTCATGTTTTTTATTCAGCACTGATCCCGACTCCAGGAACTTATTCTTCAATTGAATCACGTACTGATATGATGTGTTTTTTTCTGGACAAATTTCATTGAAACTTCGAGCCGTAGCTCTAGCACATCGTCCATTTTCAAAATACGCAGCTACAATGGATATCCTCTCTTGTATAGTATAAACCATTTTCGACAGTTTTCAAATTGTTGAATGAAGTGAATCGAATACATCAATATACCAAGGCTTCAACAAAGATATGCGTATACAAAAACACATGGCGATAATTTTTTTTTTTTCATAAAAACGTCTATCTTACCTTTTAATTTATTATTTCTAAAAGCATATTAATTTTTAATACAGTGGCGTTTCCACAGTGAATCTACTTACGAGGTGATGAAAAATTAAAATATCTTGATAAAACTTAGTTTTCATTAAAACTTCAACAACACTTGATCGATCCTCAATTTCAGTACACCGATGTATTTGGGATTAAATTCCCTTTAAAATGATGTATCAAAAGTAAGTAGTCCCATTGAAAATTTTGAAGTAGGGGGTGCTGGGGATGAGGGGGTTGACAACACAATGATGATGTATTTGGTGAAAGTGTTCCCCCTTGAAATAAAAATCAACGGGTCTGAGCGATTTTCAATTTTTTTCACGAGTTCGGAGATTAGGGGGTGACAAGTTTTAGCCCCCTTTTAAAAAAAAATCATATTTATTATAAATTTCCTTAACCTCAATCTAATGTTAAATTCTTCTTTTTAAAAAAAATCAAATGTCACTCTAACTTCATAACACCAGCAGAACTTATTTGTGGCCTCTCCAAAGTGTTGGACATCCTGTCAAATTGTTTAAATTTATATTATAAAATTTGTCACAAAACTAATTTAACATACTCAATTTAACTAATGTCAAATTTAATTATTATTAGCTCAACCATTATTGTAACTATGTGTCTTCTATCATATGTCAGTTGTCAAATGTCGTAAATTCTCCACCATTTTCTCATTTAACTTCACCGCTGGATGACGAAAGTGTCAAGTGAATTTTTCCAAAAAAGTTAAGTTAATATTTAATGATACCCCTTAAGCTTAGGCTTAAGGGTGTACACGAGCGGGACTCCGTCTATCCCTTTTGTACTGAGGATAGGGGGAGTAGCGGTATTTCACCTTCCCCAAAAGTAACACTTTGCACATGGTGCCTTAAGCACACATGTGGAACTTTAAAATTGATCTCTTTCGAAACCACCTTCATCAGATGGAGGCAGGCGAAATTCAAAATTGAACAGGATCCAACCTCGAATGAGGGAGGCAGTGTGTGCCATTTTTTACAATTTTTACAATTTTTACAATTTTTACAATTTTTACAATTTTTACAATTTTTACAATTTTTACAATTTTTACAATTTTTACAATTTTTACAATTTTTACAATTTTTACAATTTTTACAATTTTTACAATTTTTACAATTTTTACAATTTTTACAATTTTTACAATTTTTACAATTTTTACAATTTTTACAATTTTTACAATTTTTACAATTTTTACAATTTTTACAATTTTTACAATTTTTACAATTTTTACAATTTTTACAATTTTTACAATTTTTACAATTTTTACAATTTTTACAATTTTTACAATTTTTACAATTTTTACAATTTTTACAATTTTTACAATTTTTACAATTTTTACAATTTTTACAATTTTTACAATTTTTACAATTTTTACAATTTTTACAATTTTTACAATTTTTACAATTTTTACAATTTTTACAATTTTTACAATTTTTACAATTTTTACAATTTTTACAATTTTTACAATTTTTACAATTTTTACAATTTTTACAATTTTTACAATTTTTACAATTTTTACAATTTTTACAATTTTTACAATTTTTACAATTTTTACAATTTTTACAATTTTTACAATTTTTACAATTTTTACAATTTTTACAATTTTTACAATTTTTACAATTTTTACAATTTACTTAAATTTTTAATTCAACATACTTATTTTTCTGTGGACACATAGTGGTAAGACACCTAGCATTTCTGTAAAAAACGTTTTGTTATATCTTATATTATTATTGCAGATTGTACCTACTCACTTACAAAAAAATGTTTGCCTGATGATGACCTTTTAGGTCGAAAGCGCTTGCAACCTAATAAATTTATGTGGTCGACAGACTTTGAGCTTTTTACTTCCCTTTAATCTACTTCGGACCACTTTGAGATATGAATAATATTTGGAATTTTTTCTAAAATGTTTTATTTTTCCACAAGGTATGTTAAGAACATTGTGTCAGACAGGTTATCTAGGTATAAGGGTTTAAACTTTGACTTTTAAACAACGTTACGTTCATAAATAATAATTTTAATATAAAAACTACTTACAACCTACAAATCCAAATCAGAATCGAAATCAGAAGATGAACTGTCGCAACCAATATTTACAATAAGTGGCTCGATCATTTCATCAGTAATATTGTCCTACTTCCACATTTTCTCTTCTTCTTTAATCGTATGATTTATTGCCTTTTCCCAGTTTTCAGGCTTCACATTATTTACAGCCTCCAAAAACAACTGTTTAACATCACTCATTTTAAAGGAATTATTTTTTTCTTGAAACTTCTCCCTTTATCTGTACCCATATCAGTTCAATCGGGTTTACTTCGCAATGATATGGTGGTGATCTAACCACCGTCATCCCACGATTTTTTGCAATTTCATCAATTTCATATTTTTTGAATTTCTCTTTATGAAGGGAACACAAATGATACAGTTCTTTTCTCACAGAACCGGGATGGAACTTAACATTCTTTGAATTTAGCCAATTCTGTAAATGTTTTTTTAACCACTTGGTTGTGGGCATTTTTTCTATAAGTCTCGAGTGATAACTTGCATTATCCATTACTATTATACAGTTCTGAGGAAGAAGATCTATAATTTGTTCGAACCACTCTTTAAAGACATCAGCATTCATGTCCTCATGGTAGTCACCGGTACGAGTAGATTTATAAGTCAATAAACCACCTTTAACAAAACCGTTTGAACTACCGATGTGTACTATTATTAGTCTGCGCCCCTTTCCTGATGGTGGATTTAAACCAGTAGATAAATTATTTAAAAAAGCCTGTCTTCGACTTGTAACAGTTTCATCTTGCCAAAATTTATTTGGTTTATGTCCCTCGTTGATCCATGTTTCATCTAAATAAAATATATTTCTTCTTTGGTTTCTCATTTCTTTTATAGTCCTTAGGTAATTTCTTTTCCATAGTACAATATCGCTTCTTTCTATTAAAATAGACTTTCTGGAATGCTTTTTCCATAAAAAACCTATTTCTTTTAAAAGTTTCCATAGTGTGCTTCGACTCATTTCAGGGTAATCCTTATCATCTCGAACCGTGGCAAGAATTTTGTCTACTGTCGGAAATTATTTTCTAAAGAAGAACGCATGTACTTTCCTTCGAAGTCTTTCTTTCAAAAGATTTTCTAATTGAAATTTGGTTTTCCTGGAGATTCACGTGCTGTTTGAAACTCGCCACATTTCTCTTCTTTAACAACTCTGTAAATCGTAGATTTCCCAACACCAAGCGTATTACAAACTAATTCTACTGTGTCATCAACACTTTTACATAAATGTTTGTCTGTAAATGATTTAAAACAATTAAATATTAATGTTTTTTCATTAACTGTTAAAGGACCGATTTTTTGTCGTTTACGCGACCCTTCCAAATTTTCCATGATCACACTAGAATTTACACTGTACCTTGCAAGTTGCAACTAAACGACATTTAGTAAACTGTCAAGAATACACAACTTGGACCTCCTTACTAAATGGAAAACCTATAATCGCATTTTCGGTGAAATTTGTTGGGAAGGTATTTATCTACTTATAATTCGATTACTGTAAGAAATTCTTGCAATTAAAATAAAACAAAATTGGCAAATAGGTACTTATTGAAAATAATCTTAAGATACGGCTATGTAATCTTTAATACACAGGGCTTTTGGCCTGTCCAAACCTTTTTCTATTGTTCTGTACAGCCTATGTTTATAAAGGACCAATAAAAAACCCAAAACTTGTAATAGCTCAGGTACATTTATTACAATTTTAGGAAATATTTAGATTATTCTGTAAAAATATTTAAAATGACCGTACTTAGTTTTGCATTAGAGATACTGTTTTATTACTCTCTGATACATAAAAATAGACATAGTAAGAACGCACAAACTGACGAGACTTACCCGAGGTACCTGATAGGCAATGATTCCACAATTTATTAATTTACCTGGAATTTACTCAATTACAGACTGACAATAAAACCATTGTACCTGCATTAATTAATGAATATATAATAATTTTAGATCTCTCATAGATTAATATACTGAATAAAAACCACATTGTTAGACGAGTTGATGTATCTAAAAAAGTAGAGCTGATAGAGAAAAACGGATTGCATGTACAGATTTAGCGTCCCAAATATTGTTAAAATCAGCTCTTAAATGCCAGACACCAAAAAAAAAATAATATTTTTTTGTTGCCCTGTGTAATGTTTTCGCTGCACAGTGGCGTCTTGAGGTAATTTAAAATGGTCGTTTAATGAACATGCTGTTCTTTGAATTTGTTCTAGTTTGCGGATACCTATAAAAAATTACATCGTATGTTACCATGGGTCTTATGATAGACGTGTAAGTCCATACGACGACTCTGGTATAGAAACCACAGGTATAAAAACCTATTTATTAGAAAGGCATTTCAAAATTATTCATTTATGGGTATCTATACTTCGTCTTAGTAATCATTAAGTAAATCTATTTGCTAATTTTATTGCATATATTAGAGATCAATAAAGGTACTGTAATGATCTCTATTTAATCTCAAAATTTATAAATACTCAATAACCTAAACTTACATCGGCTAGCTTTCTTTTTTATATATTTTATCACTTTATTTTATATAGAGCAGATTCTCTTTCTCTGAGTGGTGTCGGTTCAAGAAGTATTATATTTTATAACCTTTATTTTTATTTTTTTATTTAATTAAATTTAGTTTATTTAGTTTATTTTAGTTTATTTTAGTTTATTTTAGTTTATTTTAGTTTATTTTAGTTTATTTTAGTTTATTTTAGTTTATTTTAGTTTATTTTAGTTTATTTTAGTTTATTTTAGTTTATTTTAGTTTATTTTAGTTTATTTTAGTTTATTTTAGTTTATTTTAGTTTATTTTAGTTTATTTTAGTTTATTTTAGTTTATTTTAGTTTATTTTAGTTTATTTTAGTTTATTTTAGTTTATTTTAGTTTATTTTAGTTTATTTTAGTTTATTTTAGTTTATTTTAGTTTATTTTAGTTTATTTTAGTTTATTTTAGTTTATTTTAGTTTATTTTAGTTTATTTTAGTTTATTTTAGTTTATTTTAGTTTATTTTAGTTTATTTTAGTTTATTTTAGTTTATTTTAGTTTATTTTAGTTTATTTTAGTTTATTTTAGTTTATTTTAGTTTATTTTAGTTTATTTTATTTAGTTATTATAGAAAAATGATTCCTATATTTACGATATCAAGCAATTAGATACTTAAATAAACAAAACTCTTACAAAATCAAATTTGTGTTTAATTTTAACAAAATAAGTATCTGCGAATTTCACAAATATCAGGTCTTTTATTACCTGTTATATCTGAACATTTAAAAGAAACTATTAACTATTCTACTACACCTACTACACTTAATTAACAAAAAAATAACTCTTGTTAAAGAAAAATTTCCAAATCTAACAATTGTTATTTTTAGATTTGGCTATAACTTAGCCATTTATATAGATTTATTAGAATTTTAACTATAACTATTATAACAAATTTTCAGTTTTTAAAGAACAACTTGAATGAATATCTATTCCTCACTATAAACTATAATTACACAAAAATATAAATGTTTTTATAAATACCGTGTTCACATCACTGCTGTGTCCATGTCTCTCTCAATCGCCTATAAACTTTTTAAATTTTCCTCTTCTTTTCCTCCTCTAATATTTCTTCAGATTTATATTTCCTTTTTACAATGGATCGTTAACAGTTTGTTTATTTAAGTTTCTTGTACTCGTATATCTTTATATTATAATCTTATTCATAAATGTTCCTTGACATTTTTAAAAATTTCAAAATTCATCAACCTTCAAACTGACTTTTTTCTAACAACCTTTTTTTATCTAGAAAACATTTTTTCTATCTCTTATTTTTATAATACAGGGTTAGCAAAAACTTTTTACATTATTTTTATTTATTACTATTATTATTAATATTAGTTTTTTTTTTCATTATTTTAGAACACAGGGTGTTTATATAACATATCAGTACTTACATTTCTTAGTTTCCAACTTATTTTAAAAATAGACTGTCATAAATTTTTCACCTGCTTTTTTAAAACAATTTTATCTTTTTATATATATATATAATTTAATGCCATTTTAAATCCCAATATTTTTAATATTGATCATAATATTAAATATCCTGGTTATTTTCTAGATTGCTTTATATTAACAATTTATTTTTACAGTAAATTTTGTTTGTTATCCTGAATCCTAAATAATGTTCAACATTGATCAACCTATATTATTAAAAATATTTATAACAGGCTAAATGGCTAACAATTTTATCTATGTCGTTATTAGGTATTATAAGTTGTGTATCATAATAATTTAATCGGACCTCCCATATTATCACATGTTCTCTGAAAACTATTGACACACGCTCTATATTTCTATATTTTTCGACTCATTTATAAAACTCCGACTTACGGTCAGAAGGTTCGTGTATCCTTATCACTGATGTATCGGAAGAAGGCGATAAAAAAACTAGCAATTTTGCAACATATTTTATTTACATTTTTCGATCATAGCTTGAAACATAAAACCATAAAACCTATACAAAATGTGTCGAGGTCCACATTTTATAAGAAAATCGATGTTCTCGTTATCTAGGTGCACGAACAAAAAACTATTTTAATATTTTTTGTTTTTGAAATCATAAAAAAAATCAAATTGTCTTAATTCTTAAAAGAATTTGATTTTTTTCTTCAATATTATCTGAAAAAATGTTTACAAATTGCTAAAATTTCTGTTTAGAAATCAAAATTAGTATCTTAAAACAGTGAAAATAAGGCTCTTCTGCAGTATTTATTATCTGTTAAATAATTTTCTTTCAAACTTTAAATGTTTCTCGAGTAAATACGTTTTTAAAAATGACCTTAATTGGTTCGTACTCAAAATAATATTTTTTATATATAAATAATCATAATCAGAGACGTAGGGATACGACTTCTATATAGTCAAGGTCGTACGGGGCACGATGACGCTTTTAAGCGCATGTTTTTTAAAGCGTTATTTGAAAATTCAAACCAAATTTAATTTTATACAGGGTGTCTGTAAAAGGTCTTTACAAAAACATACCACATATTCCTTAGACCAAAATAAGTCGATTTAAGTAAAATTACCTTAGTACAAAGTTGCTTCGTTTGGGCTCCAGAGGGCCTTGCAGTTACAATTTTTAAATCGTTTTTCCCATATAAATTTAAAACGGCATATGCAATTTTGCTGAAATTTGGTATATTGGTAGAGTTTTATGTGGTTAAAAATGGATTTTTTAAATAATTGCACCTTTAAAAATTCTACGCCAATGGAAGAAAAGGAGTTTGAGTATGAAATTTAGATTGCGCAACTCATTTACTTTAAAAAAGGTACTCTTGATAAGACTCGATTACTCTCATGGTTTTCGCTAAATTTCTGTTTTAATAATTTAGAGTGTATAGGTTTCACAAAAATATTTATTTAAAACATAATCAAAATAGAGATTTTGCAAAATTTGTTCAAAATGTTCACCATTTTCACGCATATAAAGATTTATACGTCGAACAAAATTAAAATGTATCCTTTCCATAACTTCTTCATCACCTCTAAGATTGTTTATTGCATCTTGAATACGTTGCCAGAGTTGTTCCTCATTTTCTACAGATTCCTTGTAAACTGTGGATTTCAGATGTCCCCATAAAAAGTAATCCATCGGTGTTAGGTCTCGGGAACGTGGTGGCCAGTTTACAGGTGCGTCATTACCTCTGCCTGTCCATTTGTGTGGGTATTGTTCATTCAAGTGGTTTCTAACGATTAAATAAAAAAACCACATATCTCTCCGAAGTTGGAGAGGTAAATCTTCTAACAATTCTGGCAACGTATTTTGTAGAAAATCTAAATAATTTTATCCAGTTAATCTTCGTGGAAGTATGACAGGACCAACAATGAAATTACCAATTATTCCAGCCCACACATTATTTTGAATTCGTGCTGAAAATGGTTTACCTTAATTGCATGCGGATTTTCAACGGCATAAACGTGTTTATTATGGGTATTAGTTATACCTCTTCTTGTAAAACCTGCTTCATCGGTAAAGAGAACATTCTTGACAAAGTTTGGATCTCTTTCTCTTTGCATATTAACAAATCGACAAAAACACAAACGAATTTGAGGATCATGGACTAATAATTCTTGTACTGGCTTCTTATGGTATGGATATAGCAATTGTTCTCTAAGCACTTTATGAACAACATCTTTACTTACTCCTAGTTCCCTTCCAATTCGTCTGGTGCTTAAGTCTGGATCTTCTTCAACACGTTCTAAAATGTCTTCTTCAACTTCAGGAATCCTAATAAAACGTTCTATTTCATTATTAACAGTGTTGGGAGCAAAGGAACCGGTCTCCCGAAGACGTCTCTCAACAGCAGCAAAAGTTGGGTGGCTAGGTACACGACGATTTGAAAACCTTTCAGAGTACACCCTAACACTCTCTCGAGCATTTCCTTCACAAAATCCTAATGTCAGTAACATATTGGTATATTGTACAGCCATATTAATAAACCACGCATTTGTTTTTTTAATTATTGAGTCAGATAGAACACTTTCAATCATTAACAAGAGATTAGGTGTTAAAACTTGACAATATTTTTATTTAGATGAAACTATGGAAACCAACAATAAATGTTTTTGTATACGTATTGCAGGCAAATAATTAATATTCCTCAAAAAATCGTACATGGCAAGAATCGAGTATTTTTGTTAAATGTCTCGATTAGAGGTGTTGAAGAAGATATGAAAAAAGTACATTCTTATGTTTTTCATCGTATAAAATTTTGTCCGATAATAATACATAGGCGTAGAACTTGATTTTTTAAATAATTGCACCTTTAAAAATTCTACGCCAATGGCAAAAAAGGGGGTTGAGTATGAAATTTGGATTGGGTACTCATTTACTACAAAAAAGTACTCTTGATAACACTCGATTTACTCTCTCTTTGACAAAGTTTATATTTTAATAAATGTTGTTTATGTTCTAAAATTACTAAAATGCAAATTTCATCAAAACCATGAGAGTAATCGAGTCTTATCAAGAGTACATTTTTTAAAGTAAATGAGTTGCACAATCTAAATTTCATACCCAAACTCCTTTTCTTTCATTGGCGTAGAATTTTTAAAGGTGCAATTATTTAAAAAATCAAGTTCTACGCCTATATATTATTATCGGACAAAATTTTAATACCATTTTTTTGCCACATAAAACTCTACCAATTTACCAAATTTCAGCAAAATCGCATATGCCGTTTTAAATTTATATTGGAAAAACGATTTAAAAATTGTAAATTCAAGGCCCTCTGGAGCCCAAACGAAGCAACTTTGTACTTAGGTAATTATACTTAAATCGACTTATTTTGGTCTAAGGAATATGTGGTATGTTTTTGTAAAGACCTTTTACAGACACCCTGTATATTAAAAAAGTTTAATTTTCAAAAAACCATTATTAAATTTTTGCACTACAGTACCAGAGAAATTGTTCACCCTATATTTACCTAACATCAATTCACCTTTTACAAGCACTGACAAAATTATTTGTAAACGAAAGACAAACTACTTAGGTAATTGTTTACAGCATGAGAGGTAAGTCTGTGAATAAAGCTTACACTTAATCTGAAAAGCAAATATACATTAAGTGCCATTTAGGCGGATCTATACATTAGATTTTTAAGAAATTATTTAACTTTGTATACCGGGTGTTACCTTAAAAAGATTTTTAAATGAGTAAAATATCTCAAAGATTTTTATTTCTTATTAGGCCATTTTTTTGTGAAAATATTTTTCTCCAATGTTGACATATTGTAACGTGCATATTTGTTAGTTTGAAATACTTGATTTTAAATTCAACTTTCCTTCTGTATAGTAAACGCAAAAAAGTTAAGCATTCTAGATTGCTAATATAAGCTTTTATTAATATAAAATTTTATGACCCAAATAATAAAATCTTCAAAAAGTATTATTGTTAGGTTTTCAACTACATTAAAAAATATAAATTAATGTTGTTTACATTAACGACCATCTCCATTTTTTAAAAGCTTATTTAAAATGACTAGAGAACTTTTTCACAATAAAAATTACAAATACTGTTGGGTGAAAGACTCAAAAATTTTTGTAAAAAATCTGATACTGATAAGCCTGTCCATATTAAAACTGGAAATTTTCTGAAAGTGTTAATAACATTAGCAACAATATTATTTTAAAATTAGTGCACCTCTATTGTCACCGAGCTTGGAGATCATATTCTTAGGTATTTATTACCAAAACACTAATAGGCTTTATTAAAATCAGTAAGTTCTTGTGTTTATGACGTAATTTATATAACTGAAACATATATTCAAGATGGACTTTCAAGTTATTACCAGCTTCTTATCAAGTGTATCGTGGTGATCGTAAATTTTGACTACGCATGCGTAAACGTGTTTCTAAAATGACACAGTAAGTTTGTTTTGGAAACGAAATTATAACGGATTTATAATTATTTTATAACCAACATCATCTACAAATATAATTAAAACAAAATAACAACGAAATATAATTTATTTTGTTGAATTTGTGGTTATGTCTTGTCAAATCAAATGTCAAAATTCGCAGCTTCGAACGAACGGCCAACGCCTTTACAAATTGTACAACGCGAACTCACCAACTCGAACTGAGCGTGAACTGAACGCCAACTCAACGTAGTTTATAAATCCAGCTTAATGTGAAGATATACTGAATAATAAAAAACGAAGTGTAACAATTCAGACTGAATCGGAATGTCCTTTGCAAGGTTATATTTGTCAACTACAGTATAACAATTTGTCATTAAGACATTTACAGTTCATCAAATTTCTAGAGGTGTTCGACGCCCAGACAGAGAACGCGCTACGTGTGACTAAGATAGCTATTGTACAGTCTGCTAAACAAGTTATTTTAAATAGTTTTTAATATTTTTAGGTAATTAAATTTTAAAAGTGTGAAATAGTTTAGGGATTAAATTGGTCTGATTGGACTTTCTTAGAACGTTTTTAAAAGCAGCTAAAGATAGTATGTAGAATTGAAAATAATTAATATGCCATAAAAGGTGTTTTAGAATTCCTTCAACCTTTTGAAATTAAGTCAGAAAATATAAATTTTATAGGATAGCGGAAAATACCTATAATTTTTTTGTAGGCCTTTATAAATCGTGGAAATAGTTTATATTTTATTTCTACCTTATTAAGAAAAATGGTACCTATTATTAATAACGGTTGTTTCTGAAACATTACTAAAATTTTCGAAATTTTGTTTTTCTACAAAATAATAAACTATACTATTTAGAAAAAAATTTATTTCTCTTATAATTTTATACAAAATAACAGGGGAATATTTACATTTCTTGATCTATTAAACAAAACGATAAATTATCTCGACGAATGACACCATGTTCTAGTACGGAAGCTAGCTTTACATTTTTGTTGGTGGTTTCATGGGTTTCATATCAATTTTTTGTAATTGTAGTTTACACGTACATATACCTCTTAACACTTGTTTGCTTTATTAAAAAAGTGTGTTGTTGTGATTTACGTCGAAATAAGTCAAAAACAACTTGAAACCCCATATAAAATCAAAAAGAAGGAACGGAAAAAAATTGAGCCTGTAAATGAACACAACTCAGAAACAAAAATAGCTATCTAATAATAAAAAAATAAAATTTGATTCTTGTGCATCTTCGTTGTAAAAATAGATAATACTTTTTTGATCTTAGGTACAGATATAATTTTAATGGTCTTCCGAAAAACTTTCTTCAGTTTCCATATCAGATTCAAAATCAGTCTCACTGTCACTGTATAAGTTAATTATAAATCTATCAGTTGCCTCATCCAAAGTAACTTCTCTGTCATAAAATTTAGATTCCCACATTTTAGCATTATTACAACGAGATTGCCACTCCTCTTTAGAAAACGTATCAAAAAAGTCTTCACACAACAGTTGTACGTCTTGCCTCTTAAATGTAGTGTTGTTACTAGCTACATATTGTTTCAATGATGCCCACACTAATTCGATCGGATTAAGATCGGGATGATACGGTGGCAAACGCAAACAACTAAAACCATGTTCATTTATCATTTCTTCAATTGCATACCTCTTAAATCGTGACTTATGCAATAGCACTAAACTGTATAATTGCGTTTTGAGCATATCCTCTTCGTAAGCAATAATATGATTCCTTAACCAATCCTGCATGTCAGCTTTTTTAGAAGTTGACGTTGGTGCTTTATTTACCTGGACATTATGGTAAGGAGCATTATCAACAATAATGACGCTTCTTGGAGGGAGGTTCGGAAACAGCTTTTCTTTCAACCATTTAGAAAAATTATTAAAATTCATTTCATCGTGGTAGTCTGCACTTTTGGTTCCAGATTTGAAAATTAACCGGGCATTCGGAATAAAGCCCATTTCACCTCCTGCATGGACAATAATTAGTCTATCACCTTTATTAATTGGTTTCTTTAATCCCTCATTTGAATTATCACTCCAAGCTTTCTGGTGTGTGTGAGAGGCATGAATGTATGTTTCATCTAAGTAGACAATTGGACGGCCCTCTGCTCGATAACTTTTTAAACGAATCAGATAGTCTAAACGTAGCTTTTGAATATCAAACCTTTCCATTAATATTTTTCTGTTTGTTTTTGTTTTCCGCCAACGAAATCCTAGCGACTTTATTATTTTTCTTAAACTTTCATAGCTTCCTTTATACCCTGTAGCTTCTCTAAATTTAGTCAGAATTGTTTTTAATGTTGGAACAATATTTTCCGAGATTTACATGAACAGAATAATTCTTTTTAAAATACCTTTGTCAGCTTCATCTATATCAATAACTGTTTTTGGTTTTTTAATGGTTTTTCTTGGTGATGAAAATTCCGATATCTCACGGTTATCGATTCTTTTTTTCTCTCCAGAAATGCGGACGACAGTGTTTTTAGATACTCCTGTGGCTGCAGCAACACGATCATTTACATTTTTAAATGGTATTGAAGGTGAATTAAAGTTTCCTTCTCTTCTTATAAACTTTATAACATTGGCTATTATTTCGCGAGATTGACTGTTAATCACGCGGCCTCTTAATTTGCTATTAAACTCCATACTTAGGTTCTATTAAACTGTAATGAGCAAAAAACACAAACGAAAATAAAAGAAATGTTTTAGCGAAATTTACATCTGACATTTACGTCTGAATAAAATAGTGAAATACTGGATGCGCAGAGTGTACTTTCATTGCGTAAATCCGTCGGCCCCGCCAACCGATGCCTCTCAGTAGTGCTTTCTCTGTCTAGCCGTCGAAAGCCTCTAGAAATTTGATGAACTGTATTTCAACATTTATTTAGATAACAGCACAGTGGGACCTCGCCAATATTCTGATGCAATCGGAAAGTCTTCAAAAAAATATGAACGTCTTAAAATTGTAAATTTTACCCCAATAAAATGTGAGTTGCCAAATATAACTGTAACGTCTTGAGATTTAAGTTCTGATCAATCATATTTATGTTATATAATATGATATCAAGCGACAATTTCTCATCAAATTTCGCAAAATGTAATCCTAGAAAACTAGCACACTCTAGATGGCTCATAATGGCAAATTGTGTTCTACGGCTCTATGCTGTGTTGTAAAGGTTTTTGGCATCTCAATTTATTTCAACTCAACTTTCACAATAACGATACAACTGATAACATTAACATGTAACGTCTGTCATAAAACTGAAAATTGACGTCAGGATCATCCTTATATAACTTGCTTGACCCTTCTCGAACCTTCTCGAACTGTCTTCTAGAATATTCTTGACGAGTAATGACATTTCCATACATTTCTAGACTATTCTATCTTCTTTTACTTGTACTTTTCCTATGATAGCCACAGGCTACTGCAGGGTACTGCGTAACATTGCTCTCTCCTCTCTAGTTATTCACCCCGAATAACTTAATTACTGGGACCTGGTTGGAGCCTACGGGGAGAATCTGGACCACGATATTGCGCTAACTTTTCAACGTAAACTACGTTGAATTTACTTCCCGCTGACAGTTGAATGCGGCAGATCAGGTCGTTGATTTTTCTTAAGGACGGAGTAGGGGCCTTCCTAGTTCCGTTGCGATTTCTGACGAAGTCCTCCTCGCTGCTTGGGATTGCACAGCCATACCTTGTCGCCCCTCTCAAAATATGTATCTGTGGCACGCCCGTCAATTCTAGCTTCTGCTCTATCGGTGTGGGCTTTCAGTTCGTTCCCGAACGAATCCATAGACCTTTGTCCTGCCATTGCATACATCAATCCGCTACATCCCGTCGGTAATTGACCCAATAAAATCTGTCCCGAACTCGTGCCAGTGTCCTTTTAGTATCAAAGTGTCCTCCTGAACGGCTGCAATGAAGCTCCTCCAATACTTTTCTCACCTGTGACCTCGGCAGTATCACTTGGCGGACTACATGTACTCCCACTTCCGGTGAAATAGACCATCGTGAAGATACAGGAAATCCCACTGGGTCCAGTAGTTTTTTATTGTTCTACTGTATTTGGCTATCTCTTGCCAAGTAGGTGTGACTTTATTTTTGAGCCATTCTCGGACAACCTTTAAGTCATTGTCTTTCGTTCTTCTTTCTTCTGTCCCTGTTTCAGACTTTCAAGGATGATTTCTTCTTCGTCGCCCTCTGGCTAGATAGTGGTTGCCCGAAAAGTAACTTTATCAACTGGTTCTTCTCGTTCTTCGAGCCTTTTACCATACCTGCATTGTTCCTCTAAACGAGGTTGCCAGAAGGGAATGTCTGCGTTGTTATGGAAACCTCTTCGATGCTCTACTTTCTGGTTATTGTTAGAAAGCCGGCTCAGTGTGGGTGATTGGCTTCTTCGGCACGCATAGTTGCTGTAATTAATCCTTGTTGGTCTTAGTGATTGGCTTGGAAAGATTGATCTATATGATTTTCTGGTCTGATTCGCTGATTCTCGATTTATTAAACGAGCCGTGCTTTTACAGGTTCTTTGAAGATGCCCGATTCTTCTGCAATTGAAGCATCTTCTGCTTCCATTTTGGCTGTTTGGTTGCATATTTCGTAGGATATTTAAGATGTGGGGAATAGCATTAGTATTGGCCTCCTCACTTTCCTGGGATTTAATTTTCGTCACTTTTATGCGAGAAGATCTCGATAGGAGTTTTACCGCTTCATATTCCTGGACTGCAATCAGTTTATCCCTCAGCGTCTTGTGATGTTGTAGACGAAGGACTTGCTGCATTTCCACATCTTGTAGTCCATCAATGAATGCTTGTATTCCGAGTTGTTCTTGGAAATCTTTCGGTACCTGTGGATAGGTCAGATGAATCAACTTTCTTATGTCAGTCTCGGATTCCTGTAGACTCTCAATATGTTTCTGAATACGAACCTTTATTTGCTTTGGAATACCCGTTGCAAATGCTGCTGGCCACATCTTGTCTCCAAAGCTTGGACGAGAGATGAATAACTGGGTTCCCCTTGAGGAAGTAACTGTAAAACGGCTGCTGCTTGTCCTCACAGCGACACCATCAATGCGGCCGCCATCTACTTTTCAGCCCAGCCATTGACTCTAGCTGCAGCTTCAAATTTGAGGCGATACGTTTTCTATATTGTCTGACCGTCAAACGTGTGTGGCTTAATGATCTTGCTAGTATGGATTTGTGAAACTGGGTTTTGAATATGGCTTGGTTGGATTACAGATGAGGACGAGGTAGTGTTTTCAGTTATTCTATTGCCTATCGAAGCTAGGCTACGAATTCTTCTTTCTAACTCAACTAGTTCAGTTCTAATTTGCCTTTCGAACTCTACCCTAGCCTTTTCCTGTCGTTTTAAATTATGTCTTTGTTGTTATAAATTAGTTTTTAAATGCTCATGTTGTTCCTCCGAAAGATTTACTCTAATTTTAAGCTGACCAACCTCTTGCTTGAAGGTTTCCTGGAATTGTAGCAAAGCATTCATAATTTCTACCTGACATTTTTTACGCCTCTCTTCCTTCTCTTTGTGTTTGTTTTTTTTGCTTCCATATTAATGGAAAGTCAGATTCTTTAATGATAAAGTTAAATATGTGTGTTATAAAAGGTAAAATGAATGGGCATAAGTGTAAAAGCATTATTATATTTATATCATCTGGCCCAATTGAAAAGTATTTTTTGTTATTTGTTATCATTTCTATTTCGAGAAAGTTGAACTTGTAATTTACATTTTCCATTATTGAAAAAGAGTAGTAATTCAGCATAATGTTTTACTCAGATTTTATTTTTGCACATATTTATAAATTGTAAGTTTACATCCACAATTTTGGTAGATAAGCACTGATGATGGCACCATGCCGAAAGCGCTTTGCATTTACTTTTTCTGTTTGGTATCCAATGGTACATAAAGGTATTGTATGGTCGGATACATTAGTAGAACACTCGCAGACTTTAATGTTATTTATTTGTAAATCGATGGAACAAACAATAACATCTAGTAATTATTTATTTCTAGTTGGATGATTTACTATTAGTATCATATTAAAAGAATCGATTAAAGTTTTAATGTCCAGATCCAATAAATTAATGTTAATATCACCTGCGATTATGGTATGGTATGGTCAATCCTCGGTACAACACAGTTTAAATACTCATTCAGTTCGTTCAAAAATGTAGTGGAAGAGAAATCATCAGGTCTGTAAAACGCACAAATTGCACATTTGGTATTATTATGGGTGACATAAATCTACAAATGCTCTAAATCGGTGTGGCCAATATCTAATAAATTGTAACTTGAAAAGGTATTTTTTTATGTAAATGGCAACGCCACCAGCCCGTTTTAATAATCTGTCGCGCCTAAAAAACTTTTTATCCGGTAAAATTATAAAATCATCGTCAATTTGTTGTATTAACCATGTTTTGCAAACAGTGATTATGTCGTAAATATTATATACACTATTTTTAAATTCAAAGAAATTTGACAACACAGATCTAGAATTGACATGACAAATTAAAAAACTAGTCATATTTTAAATTTTATTTTATTTTTGACCCAAACCTAAAAATTAAAATAAATCAATAACAGATAGAATAAATGAAAATATTTAAGTGTAGAGTTGCAACGAAAAAAAGATCTTAGTAACTACAGTGAAACCTGTGTAAAACAGAATCGCACGGTCGTGCACCGATTTTCCGGCATATACAGGATTCCGCGTTACACAGGGTAGATAAAAAATTGCACATAGTAGATTTAAAAAAGTGATGATTTTATTAAAAAAAATCTAATATACGTACATTTAATATATAGTTGTTATTATTACTATGTACAGTTCATCAAATTTCTAGAGGTGTTCGACGCCCAGACAGAGAACGCGCTACGTGTGACTAAGATAGCTATTGTACAGTCTGCTAAACAAGTTATTTTAAATAGTTTTTAATATTTTTAGGTAATTAAATTTTAAAAGTGTGGAATAGTTTAGGGATTAAATTGGTCTGATTGGACTTTCTTAGAACGTTTTTAAAAGCAGCTAAAGATAGTATGTAGAATTGAAAATAATTATTATGCCATAAAAGGTGTTTTGGAATTCCTTCAACCTTTTGAAATTGAGTCAGAAAATATAAATTTTATAGGATAGCGGAAAATACCTATAATTTTTTTGTAGGCCTTTGTAAATCGTGGAAATAGTTTATATTTTATTTCTACCTTATTAAGGAAAAATGGTACCTATTATTAATAACGGTTGTTTCTGAAACATTACTAAAATTTTCGAAATTTTGTTTTTCTACAAAATAATAAACTATACTATTTAGAAAAAAATTTATTTCTCTTATAATTTTATAAAAAATAACAGGGGAATATTTACATTTCTTGATCTATTAAACAAAACGATAAATTATCTCGACGAATGACACCATGTTCTAGTACGGAAGCTAGCTTTACATTTTTGTTGGTGGTTTCATGGGTTTCATATCAATTTTTTGTAATTGTAGTTTACACGTACATATACCTCTTAACACTTGTTTGCTTTATTAAAAAAGTGTGTTGTTGTGATTTACGTCGAAATAAGTCAAAAACAACTTAAAACCCCATATAAAATCAAAAAGGAGAAACGGAAAAAAATTGAGCCTGTAAATGAACACAACTCAGATAAAAAAATAAAATTTGATTCTTGTGCAGCTTCATCTATATCATTAACTGTTTTTGGTTTTTTAATGGTTTTTCTTGGTGATGAAAATTCCGATATCTCACGGTTATCGATTCTTTTTTTCTCTCCAGAAATGCGGACGACAGTGTTTTTAGATACTCCTGTGGCTGCAGCAACACTATAACTCTATAACATTGGCTATTATTTCGCGAGATTGACTGTTAATCACGCGGCCTCTTAATTTGCTATTAAACTCCATACTTAGGTTCTATTAAACTGTAATGAGCAAAAAACACAAACGAAAATAAAAGAAATGTTTTAGCGAAATTTACATCTGACATTTACGCCTGAATGAAATAGTGAAATACTTGATGCGCAGAGTGTACTTTCATTGCGTAAATCCGTCGGGATGACTGTCAGTAGTGCTTTCTCTGTCTAGCCGTCGAAAGCCTCTAGAAATTTGATGAACTGTACCTACATATTTTTATTTATTATTAGAAACAATATAAATTATTATTTATTCCACATTTCTATCAATGTAAGTTGTTTTTTATTCTTTTGTAATACGTAAGATGATTCCATGAATGTCCTTAATTCTAAAATTTTCTTTCTCATCGGTTCGCTCTCTATTCTTTGGGAAAAATCCTCTAACGCTGCAACACTCCTCAAAGCTTCAGAAAAATTTTTTATCCGATCGGATTCTTCAACTTCTGTTCCTGTAGATAAAAATAATAATTTAAGAACAGATCGTTTTGAAAAGCTAATGGGAAAATAATTTTTTCTATCTGTTATTTTTGTGATGGTAACTGAAATCTTCCTATCTTATTTTTATTATGTATTTTAACTTTATTTCTACTTGGCCAAATGCCCAATTAAGATGGAAAGAATAAATAAAAAGTTGTTTATTTTTTTAGAGAATTAGAAAAATCGCTTACCAATTCCAATCCCATCATTATCGTCTGCCACAGTAGTTTCCACGGCAGTTTTTTCTAACACCAGTTCTTCTATGGACTGAAATCCCGCAGTTGTTGTAACGGCTCCATCTAATGTGATGTAATCATGATCATTACAACCGGGATTAATTTCAGTAATTAACTCTTCGACTTCTTTTGTACTTTCGTCAATTTCGTCAACATTTTCGATTAGGTCAGCGTCTCCATCTTGCTTGATTCCACATGCCGCAAAACATTTTTTAACACAATCAGGTTTAATATTTTTTACTGAATAATCAATCCATCTGATAGCATCCAAAACTGATATTTTTTTAGCCAAATCTCCTGCTGATTGAGAGAATCTCATATTCGCAATAATTGACCGCAGCACTTGTTTTCTGTAATGCATTTTGAAGCTTTGTATAACTCCATGATCGAGAGGCTGTGTTTGACTTGTGGTGTTTGGTGGTAGAAAACACAATTTTATATTGGATAGTATTATTTTGGGGTGACACGTTGCATTATCCAAAAATAGAAGGATGTGTCGATTTTCAAATTTCATTTTTTGATTTAAAATTTTTAGCCACTGTTCCATAAGAACTGATGTCATCCATGCTTTTTTATTTGCTCGCCAATAAACTGGTAGCTGAGGCACATTGGTATTGTTAAAACATCGCGGTCTGAGGGATTTTCCAATAACTAGAGGTTTTTCTATTCTATTTCTATATCCTTTAATTAAATCTGTAATGTGCGATGTCCATTCAGTCACAGATTCCATGTCGACGTCCTTAGCTTCACCGCAGATCTGATTAAATCTTATGTTATGTCGTGTTCGAAAACTTTCCAGCCATCCATTCGAAGCTTTAAAATCTACTTTTCCAAAATGGTTTGCAATTTCTCTTGCTTTTTCTTGAATAATTGTTCCAGATACAGGAAGATTGCGAGACCTTGCATCCATAAACCATTCCAAAACTGTTGAATTTACGTCGTCGTGATATGATTCCTTTGGCTTTCTCTTAATATCGCCATTACCACCACGCATCCACTCTTCTTTAATTTTTTCCTTGTTTTTCAAAATTTCATACACTTGCATTTTTCCGCACTTAACCAATTGCTTTGGAGTAAGTTTTTTTTGGTCACTACATTTAATTAAGTCCATTTTAGATTTTAGCGATAATGTATTCGTTTTTCGGTTTGCCATTTTGAAATGTTTGCACTTTCACGGATAAACTCAAACTGCCGTACCTACACAATACTGGTTTATTTGTGTATTTACTGCTTTTGTACCTAAATTTCTGTGATAATGTTTCTAAGTATTGATAATAGTTCGCCCTTATTATGGGGCTTTCCGAAATCATAAACTAATTATGTAAACATCTATAAATTCTTTTATACCTGCAAAGCAATAACATAAGTAGGTTCCGGCTTAACAGATTAGGGAAATTCCGTGTTCGCGTTAGACAGGGTTCCGGCTTATAAGCAATTTTTACATTACAATATGTGAGTAATCGCCAAAATTTCCGTCATACACAGGATTCCGTGTTACACAGGTTCCGGCTTACTCAGGTTTCACTGTATTACCACTGCGTCTGTGTATATCACCTGAGTCACTTTTGTTGCTTGAAGTCGAATTTGATGTATGTAGCTTATTTTAGTCCAGTTCAGGAGCCGCGGGAGAGTTCCAGGGTCTTTTATTGGAAGTATTGGAAGCAGGTGTGTCAGCAGAGTCTCCAAATCTTGCGTTGTTCTCTTCAATATCTTTCTGTTGTTCGTGAGAATACTGCACTCCATCAACTATTAGATTCCAGTTTTTAATTTTTGCGGATTTCTTTTGGGTTCTTGCAACTATAAAGTGTTTTATAAGTAATTTTTAAGTCTCCCTGTCCTCTTTGCAAAGATTTTGAACTATTGAGGTGTTTTGTCCTTTAAGTTTGTTGCAGTTCCGAAGTAGTTCTCGCTTTTTAAAGAAATTAGTAAATTCCATTTTAACAGCAGGATAATTATTTGCATTGGTTTTAAACATATTATTTATAGTCCAATTAAATAACGAAAAAAAGCCCCTTCGAGCTTACATTAATTTGTATTTGGATAAAACAAAGTGGACCTTGTGTATTTTGATGTGATCTTTCCGAAAAAAAGAAAAAATAATGTAGCTGTTTTTCAATTTTTTTTTAATGAGGAAAAACCGGGTTTTCCGGAATTTTCCATGGTAAAAATGCTAATTATCTGGGCAAGTATCATTCTGATAGTAAAAATAAATGCACCAATCGAAAAAGGAGGCAAAAATAGTTCGGAATTTCATTGCACAGGTAGTTTTAATGGCGAATTTCTCGCCGCCAGAAGTGCTTTTACCAAAAAGTTGTTTTTTCGTTTCTTTGATTAGAATCATGAACATGAAATTTGCGATGAATTTGTGGCGAAATTATAAATGTTAGACATATGTGCCCATGAGAGAAGTTGCGTATTTTTTTGTGGGCTCTCAAATAAAATAAGTCCCGCGTCGAAATCTGCCATAATTTTTCGGGAATTCGCAGGAAACCGGAAGGCTTAAATTTTTTTAAATTTTTTCCCATATGATTTTCTCCGAAATTTCCGAAAACATCTAACAAAAAATATATTTGAAGAAACTAACTGCGCCATCGGAAAGAGCACAAAAAATATACAAAAAGGTATACTTTAAAAATGTTAGGAAATTAATCCTAAGCTTGAGTGTAAGTTCCAACTTGGTGATAAGCTTGTTTTTTGTTCTCTAACATCTGGTTTTCTTCTCGGTTGATGCTTCATCCTCCTTTTTTTGGCATTGTCAATCGCGGCCCTTTTATGCCTATCCCAGGTTTTATAAATAAACTATTTTCCGTAACGTCGAGCTACGTTATGTTTGCGACACCTTTCATGCAATATAAAACCTGGTTCTAAAGAACTGAAAAAATCATCCCCTCCCTCTTTGCTGACCATCTGCAGACCTTTCAATCCTGTCGGTCTAATTGGGGTAAGTTCACCCTCTGCAAGTTTCTGATGACATAATAAACACAGTCCAGCCATTGCAACCTGGAAACAAAAAAAATATAGCACTGTGATATAATTTTCTTAATTTAAGAACGTACTTACTTAATAAATTGCTGAATAAGTCCGAAAAACCACGTGTACACAGAGTTTGCTGAACACGGTTATTAAAAATCTATGCCGATGAACACTATCAAGCGATTCAATTTGTAATAATATGACCGTTTCAAGTTTAAACTTGTCGCATAGCGAACGCCGAGACCATGGCTATCCTTGATACGACGTCCGGCTAATTTTGCGGTAATTCTATTTTTTGCACAAAACTGAAGAAACGTCTTATAACAAGTCAGTAAAATACAATTTAATAAATTTTAGGCCTAATAAATTTAGGTATGTAAGAAATTTAAAACTGGAAATCACAAAAAAATCAAATTACAGAAATGCACGAGTTTTGGATCCCGCGGAGCGCGTGTAATGGACTTTGTCGGGAGAATTCTACAACTTAGAAGAAACATACACACTTTAAACTTTGTATACACATTCAGAAGACATGAGATTTGGGTTTGCTCAATTTTCAGACCAAAAAACTGAAAATCGTCAATTTTAGGCAACTTTTCTCAAAAACCGTGTTTTTTGGTCGTCACCAAAGAGGTTAGAAAGGGTAGAGGTAACATAGGAAGCATTTCTCGCTGCGCGAATTTTGCCAAAACCGAAAAACTGGGTGGAAGGAGTAGGGAGGTGTTCTGGGCCGGACTTAAATATTTGTATTGTAGTACCTAATTTTGGTGGGTAATTAAAAGATGAAAAATTATGAGACGTTTGTTTGACTTTATTTGTTAGCACGATTCTTGTATGATGAGGGCAATAACACTTTATCAATATATAACTAGCTAAGGGCCGATTCCACCGTTGTGTCAAACGAAGTTTAAATTATTAAACGAAGATTAAAATGACATTGTTAATATAAAAATGTCATTTTAAACACCATTTAGTAATTTAAACTTCGTTTTTGTTAATATAAAAATGTCATTTTAATCTTCGTTTAGTATTTTAAACTTCGTTTAATAAAACGGTAAAATCGACCCTAAGTAAAAGTTTATAAGTACTTTTTGCTCGAATTACACAAAAGATTTTTTCTACGATCACACCAAAATAAAATAAATAACTAAATTTTCTTAGAAATGGGTTACCTTTTCGTTCGTTATAATATTTTAAGTTTATTTGACATAGGCCTACTGTTCTAAGAGAAAAAAATGTTTTGGTACTTATATCCTGGTAATTATTTATGATTTAATTATTTACGGAAAATACCGTCCAATGAATTAAAATATTAGAAAGTCAATTAATAGTTATTTATGTAACCAGTTACGAAATGCCTTATTTTGTGTAACGAGTAAATATTTGCAAAACGAGCGGAGCGAGTTCCCGCAACATGAACGACTTACACAAAACGGCATTTCGTAACGTGTTTATAAACAAGATTTTTTCTAATTTTGACGTGATTATTTATAAAATTGTGTTGAAAAATTATTCACCATCATTCTTGTGTAGGTACTTCCAATCAAATATTTTAGAAAATTGTTGTATTTGATTGCCCTACGACGTTTTTTTTTTTCAATAGTAATAATAAAAATAAGGGACATGTGCAGTGTTGCCGATCTAATTTTTGACATTACCCGCGAGAAATTTGAAAAAAAAAACATTTTTACCCATTATCCTTAAAGAAGTACGTCAAAATTTTACCCCCAACATTTCTGGGCAGTTTTCAATAACGGTGTTATTTTAAAAATTAAACGCAATTTACAGCTTCTCTTTTTTTGTTTTTAAACGTAATGTCATATTTTCAAATGTGAAATGTCACTATTCATTGCCTCTTTTTCGATATTTGGTTTTTTCGATTTTTCGTTTTTTTTGGATTTTTGGATTTTTCAATTTTTTATTTTTAGATTTTTCGATTACTCGATTTCTCTATTTTTCGACTTCTCGGTATCTCAATTTCTCGATTTTACGATTTTTCAACTTAGAAACCCAAAACGAGGCAGTTTTATTTATTTTCATTTCGTAACTGGTGACATAATCAACTTTTCGTAATCAGTTGCATAATGTTCTACTTTATGCAAATGTCCATATAAATATTCATTAAATTTATTTAAGCCAAAAATTATTGCAAGGATCTCTCTTTCAATTTGGGAATATTTTTGTTCGGACTTTGATAAGGTACGCGAAGCAGAAACTATAGATTTCTCAATATTTTTTTTTTTTTTTTTTTTTTTTTTTTTTTTTTTTTTTTTTTTTTTTTTTTTTTTCAAAAACATGACATATCATGGCCCTTATTCCCACATTTGATGCATCTACGAATAATTTAATCGGCTGAAAATGCACAAGAGCATCATTTATTTTTGATTTATTCCAAAGATTCCTTGCAAAAATTATCCCAAATCTATTTCACCCATAAAAAATTAAATAAAAAAAAGTCCTAAAGCAAAATCATATCCTCCTTCCTGTTAGTGACTTAAAAAAATTACTTCCCAAAAAACGGTCCTCAAGCCAGGTCCCTCCATTTTGTGGCGATAGTACTGTTTTTTTTTATTGTGATTATTTTCTTCGCGGAAACTTTGGCTTTACACTTAAAGTAACACTATTATAGAGAATTACTAAATAAATAGTTTTGAGAAAACTATTGAAACCAGTTGTGAAGTTTGAAACGAATAAATTGGCAATGAAATTGATATTTTTGTATTTGATTGTATGTTTCTCTTTTCACTTCCTAAAAAAAGATTCCCTATGAAACAAGAAATAGTAAACAGTTTATAATAATAACCTTTATTTGCTACTTATAACATGTACCAATGACCAAGTCCGATTCTGTTTATTTTCAAATCAACAAATATGGACGTCGACAGAATCTTTAAAAATTAAATATCTCACCGAAATAAATATAAGTTTCTTTTATCTCCGTCACATTTCGCAGGTTTATTATAAATAAAGCTTTTTACAACAAATCTTGGCATTTTCAACGTTAATTTCCAAAATTTAAGTCACTAAAATACCAAATTAATTCTCGTTGACACATTAAATTTGAATGGACAACAGTCTGACATGTAATGTTCTCAACTGTGATTGGTGGGTGTGAATCATTTTGAAATGGGATTATGCGCAGTGTCTTATGTTCCATCTAAGGTTTGTATAATCTAAGGTCGTCACTCAATGAACAGTGGTCAAAAAATTAGATAAAATATATTTGCAGAATTTTCTGTAATGTAATCGTATTCTAGACACAATAGAGTACTCAAAAAAAAGTTTTGAGCCATTGGGTGCATTTTTATCATTTTTGTGCCACTTTGTAGTTTTTTTTTAGTGAAAAAATTTTGTTAAATTGTTTGATATCTTGGCCAATTATAATCCGATTTCGGTAAAATTCACACACGTATAAGATTTTATATTTAAGAGTAAGCTCAGTAAATAATTTTAAACAGTTTGGCCGTTATAGGCAAACAATGAAATTAGGCTTGCGGTACATTTTGCCCTTCCGCCATATGCCCAATTTTGGGATTTTTCTTGCCCTTTTCTGGGAATCAATAGTCACATCCCTTATGTTCAAAACGAATTTTTGTTTCTTCAAATATATTAATTTTTACCAAAGTTATGAAGAATTTAGTGTTTGAACATTTAACAAATTCAATTTTTCTACCTTCGACGCCTCAAAATACTAAACAAATTTCAATCGTCCATACCGCGAGAACGGTGCATCCGATCGAAATTTCTCAGGAGACATAAAAATTAGCATTTTTTCTAAGCTTTCAAATGTCGTAAACTGCGTTTTAAAAATAATGATTTATTTGCGACATGCCCATGCGCAAAATTGAAAAATTGACAAAATCCAAAATTTCGGCACTTTCGAAAAACTGCTACATTTTGTTTTGCCTTTTTTCGAAACGATCACCTCAAAATACATAGAATCCATTTTGTTTCATCTAATTACAATTTAATGTTAGCTCAAAACCGGTAATTTAATTCGATTATTATGTGCAATAGATTTAATTTGTCAATTTTAAATGACCAATTATATTAAAAAAAGAAGTGTAAATATTATTTGGTAGGCTAAATAAGTAATGTCCCCTAAGATGGACGTCAACTAAACATCAAAATACTACTAAACTTAAAATGAAACCCAAAACAGACGTCCTCTGGGTATCGATATTCAGCTGTCAAATTAATTATCATAAACAGACGTATACTAGCTGCCCGGATATGGACTTTCTGACCCTCAAATAAATTTAAAATACTTATTTAAGTAATTACCAATATTTCCCAAATCAAATCTAGTATGATTTATTTGTTAAATATAAATATAAATGGGCGAAAAATGAGAACTATTCTCTCGTTTGCAGAAAATGCTACTTTCGTCACTCGTTGAACAATATACTATTTTTTATTACTATGTATTTTATGCTTGATGTGTTAGCTTTGATTTGTAAGTTTATATGTTTGATTTGTTAGCTTTTTACATTTGATTTCTTCAGAAAGGTACTGTATACCATTTTTTAAAGAAATGTGTTGTTTAATTTTAATTGTGTGATACTTATTTGTTGTTCAAGTAATTTCTATCTTATCGTTTAAAGATAAAAGGATTATTTTTTGGTTATAAGGGGCTGAAGATGTTATTTAAAAATATTAAAAATAAAGAATGTGAATACGAACACTAAAATGTAACTTTCAGTAAGAATACTTCAAAATTTTACTTTTCGCCCCTAAAGGGGGTGTAGGGTATATAGTATGTCGTTAGTTAGCATGTAAGATTAGATGTAATGAAGTTGATGACATTGAAGTTATTAAAATAAATATTTTGAGTTGTCAAACATTTAGTTGTATATAAAAGGCTCTTAAGTTTGCTATAATTGGTGACCCCCTTAGATTAAAGAGACCGAAGATGTAACATTGCACACTGCGCATGTTGTCTATTTTAAGCCAAAGTAACCCACCAATTGAAAATCATTGTTGCACGACGCCACCCGAATTGCTCCGATTTCCATTCAGCGATCACACCGCCACCTGAGTTTAATCACCATTGACAGCTGTTTTTTGATTTATTTGTTGGTATTTTAGCAATTTAAAGTGTTCTAGTTATTCAATTTCAAGTTCAAAATGTCACGATGTATCTTGAAAAATTGTATGTACTTATAATACAAGTACTACTGTTATGAATATATTCGTTTTCAGCGGTAAATATTTATTAACGTTTTGACATAAAGCGCCATTATTCTCTGGGCTGAATACTTCAGATCCGCATTAAGGGGTTTCAATAAATATTAAGCATCACAAACTCAGATTTCATATTACTTACATAAATTTACAAAAGGGTAAAATTTTGAACATTTAATTTAAATAAATAGTAAATAGGCATTATTGCTAACGAAATTTTGTATTTAAATAGTAGTTTTATAAGAATGTTTTCTAAAGGTAGTTTTTAGCCCTTTTTGGTAGATAAATAAGAGGTAAAGAATCACAGTTGCTAGCTAAATTTTATTTTTATAAGGTATTTTTATAAGAATATTAGATAAAATACAGGATGACCTACTTAAAATTTCAAGGTTCATCTTATTTGCGGTCAAATCGAAAGTGACATTGAATTTTCAGTCTTAAAACAAAGTAATCTAGTATAAGCAAAAAAAATACTAAAGTTACAGGAGTTAGGTCCGATTCCACCGTTGTGTTAAACGGAGATTAAAATGACAGTGTTAATGTAAAAATGTCAACTTCGTTTAACACAACGGTGGAATCGACCCTTAGTCACGTTAATAAAATGTTACATTACAAACCCCTAAACAACTCAAACATAATTTTCGTTTACTAAAAAAAATCCAAAATTTAGGAATATTTATTTATTATACAAGCGAATGCGATTTCAAAGATAACTGGATCAAAAAATCCGAATCTCTAAATTTTGGAGCTTAATGCTTAGATAAAAGCAAGCGACCGATAGGGGTTACAAAAATAATCGATTTATCGATAATTCTGATATTTTTTAATGAAAATCGATTTATCCGCTGTTTTTAATAAATTATTTTCGTTTTTTTTTAAGATAATGTATTAATCGATTTTAAAGGAAATACAAAAAAAAGTAGATTTATTCAAAATAATCAATTTATCGTTTAATCGGTTTTTTAATTATTTGATTATTTTCGATTTTTCAAAGATATTATATGAAAATAATCGATTGAATATAATCGGTTATTTTACATAATCGATATTTTGGTTATTTTTTTAAAATTATTGATTTATTGGATAATCAGCTTTTTAATAATCAATTATTTTCGATAATCGAATAATCAATTTCAAAGGAAATATGAAAAAAGGATTATTAGAAAATAATAGATAATTCGTTTTATTTTTTGGAAAATCGATTTATCATAGAATCGGCTTCTTAATTAATTGGTTATTTTCGATTAGGCGATTATTTTGGAATTATTGATTATTTTTGATATTTCAAAGATAATCGAATTATCGATTTTAAAGGAAATACAATAAAAATAGATTATTGATAATAATCGATTGATCGAAAATAATCGATTATTTAAAATAATCGATCATTCTGTTTTTTTGAAAATCGATTTGTCAGTTAATCGACTTTTTAATTAATCGAATATTTTTGAAATACAATAAAATAGATTATTGGTAATAATCGATATATCATAGAATCGGCTTCTTAATTAATTGATTATTTTCGATTAGGCGATTATTTTGGAATTATCGATTATTTTCGGTATTTCAAAGATAATCGAATTAACGATTTTAAAGGAAATACAATAAAAATAGATTATTGTTAATAATCGATTGATCGAAAATAATTAATTATTTAAAATAATCGATCATTCTGTTTTTTTTAAATCGATTTATCAGTTAATCGACTTTTTAATTAATTGATTATTTTTGATTAATCGATTATTTTCGATTTTTCAAAGATTATCGAATAATCTGTTTCCATGGACGAAAAAAAAATGGTTTATTTGAAAATAATCGATTATTTAAAATAAACGATAAATCTATTTATATTATATTTTGTAAACACTGATTTATCGGTTAATTGGCTTTTTAATTAATCGATTATTTTTGATTTTTCAAAGATAATCAAGTAGTCGATTTTAAAGGAAATGACAAAAAATATATCGTTTGAAAATAATCTATTGATCGAAAATAATCGATTATTTTCAATTATCGATAATTTATTTCGATAATCACTCATTCCTAGCGACCAAATGACTTTTAATAGATTTAAATTTTAAAATGTTATCTGGTTTCACATATATGTATTTCTAGAGTTTTATGTGACTCATCCTTAATATACTTTTTCTGAGGTTACAATACAAAACAGCATTTTCTCATTTTGACTAATTTTTAATAATATGTAATAGCCGTAGACAAAATATAATGTTCAACTCATAAGGGTAGATTTGCAGTATTAGCCTGCGCACATGCTATTGTTATAATACTCGTAGACAATGAATAACATTTTTTGCTCTATTAACAATATATTCTATTTCAACATTTTACTGTAATCTCTTGCAGAAAAGTCCGTAGTAAATAAACGCTAACGAAATATTCTATAAAAGGTCTTCTCTTTACATAAAATGTCGTGGCATCTGTTTGATATTAAAAAATCACGTTAATTTTATTTCATAATATAAAATTCGATTAAACACCTTTTAAATAAACCTAATAGTTCATTAAGATGCTAATAAACAAAGTCCGGTCCCTGTTACAGAGTTCGGGTCGCCGCGTGTCGCCGCCCAGTTCCCCCACTCCGTTAACCCTTCTTTAGAAATTGGCAACATTTGCGCAGGTTTAAAACCGGTGTATGTTATATCTCTGGTCTCTTTTATCTAAGGTGACCCCGTAAAAAAACTATGGTTAAACTAATCGAGAGTCTGACTAAGGAAGAAATCGGCAAACTCTTACATCATTTTGATCTCAGTTGTACCGGCTCTGTGACCGACATGGAGGTGATGCTTCAAGGAGAGATTCTAAGAAGGTATAAAAGCTTACCGAACGTTAACGATTTTGATTTTACTGATGTTCTTTCTGAAATTCTTGCAAAAGAAACTAATAATGAACATATCGTTGAATCGTAAACAGACTTACTACCCAATTTAGAACTGAAAGTAAAAAATTTAGAATCTATATGCATGTTGCTAATAGAAAAAGTAGATGAAAATAATGAAAGGTTAGAAAAACTAAACTTATTGTTAAATGAGAAACCGAGTAGTTTAAACCCAGATCCACCTGCAGCTATTAAGACACTAGACTATGAGAATAATTCTGAAGGTGAACAGCTCCAAGCAAAATCTTTCTCAATTCCTACATTCTGGAAAAACGAACCTGAGTTATGGTTCAGTGTCGTCGAGTCAATTTTTGAACTAAATGGAATTAAGTCCGATAAAATGATGTTCACTAAAGTATTATCGGTTTTAGACTGTGGCATCGCTAAGGAAAATTCCAACCTATTTCAGAATGAGAAGAACCTATCATATATGTCTTTAAAATCGCAGCTTATCAAAATGTATCAAGTGTCGGAAGAAGAAAAACTAAGAAAACTTTTTTCAGAATGCGAATTAGGAGACAAGAACCCTAGTCAGTTGTACCGAGAAATGACCAGTTTAGCCTCCGGCCAAATGTCAAAAAAAATTATTACACTTTCTTGGTTGAAGAAACTACCAACAACTATAGAACAACTAGTTAGAGCGTTCCAAACAAAACTGTCAGAAGAAGATTTGGTCAATATGGCGGATGAGATGTTTAAAAGTAATGAAAATAATTCTCAAATTTCATCTGATAAACATATAAGCCGGCATTCTTCAGTTGATGATAGGATGGATATGATATTGAAAAAACTAGTACTTGGTAAAGAAAAGCACCAGTCTAGATCACCTCGTAGATATTATTCAAAATCAAGAAATTATTGTTATTTTCATCGAAGATTTAAAGAAAAAGCCTTCAAATGTATCAAGCCCTGTACATTTGACGAAAATACGTCGGAAAACTCAACAGCCAGTCGTTAGCGGCGGCCAACGACAAAGGCATATCAAGTAACTGCCGCCGTCTATTTATTTTTGACCCGACCACCAGACATACTTTTTTAATAGATACAGGAGCCGATGTTTCAATAGTGCCAAAATTACAGGGCAATTGCAATGAATCAATAAAAACCTTATATGCAGCAAACGGGACCAAAATAAAAACCTACGGAGATGTAATTTTAAATATTTCTTTATGTTTAAAACGAGATATTAAATGGCAGTTTATCATTGCTCAATGTGAAAACCCAATCTTGGGAGCTGATTTTCTCCAAAATTTTGCTATTGTAGTTGATCTTAAAAATAAGAGAATCACTGATATGGTAACTAATTTAAGCAGTGCTGGCAATCTACGCCAAGTAATGAATTCAACTATTAGAACTATTAACCAAAATAGTGAATACCACAACATCTTGGCCGAATTCCCGAACATAACCAGAACAAACTTAAATCAAAGCCTAGAGGTTCCTAAGGTTCACCACCAAATCATTACTAAATGCCAACCAGTTTATTGTAAAGTTCGTAGGTTAAACCCAGAAAAATATACAGCCGCAAAAAAAGAATTTGAATATCTGTTAGAATATAAGATTATACAATCATCTAAAAGCCCGTGGGCCAGCCCACTACATATGGTTCGTAAGGCCAATGGCGACTGGCGGCCATGTGGGGATTACAGGTTGTTGAACGCGCATACTCTTCCAGATAGATATCCAATTCCAAATATAAAAGATTTTACATTTATTGTTGCCAATAAAAAAATATTTTCAAAGATCGATCTCGTTAAAGCATACCACCAAATTCCAGTTGCGCCTGAAGATATTCAAAAAACAGCCATTATCACTCCTTCTGGCCTATTTGAGTATCTTAAAATGCCGATTGGACTAAGAAATGCCTCTCAAACCTGTCAAAGATTTATTCATCAGGTCACAAGAGATTTAAATTTCTGTTTTTCATACCTAGATGATTTCTTGGTATCATCAACAAATGACAACGAACACAGGGAACACTTGCGATTATTATTCAAACGGCTGCAAAATCATGGAATAGTTATTAACCCTAACAAATGTGAATTTGAAAAAACGTCTATAGAATTTCTTGGCTACCTAGTAACTAATGAAGGTATCAAGCCAACCCAGCAAAAAGTAGAAACTATTATGAGATATCCAAAACCGAAGGATATAACAGCACTTCGAAGATTTTTGGGAATGATAAATTATTATAGAACCTCCATTCCACAGATTGCCAAGCTACAAGCCCCACTGAACGAATTTCAAAAAGGAAACCCGAAAAGAAAACAACTTTTAGAATGGAATCCCGAACAAACAGAAGTGTTTTAAAAATTAAAAAAATCCATAGCCGACGCTGCCCTATTAGCACATCCGTTTGCAGACCTTCCCGTAACGTTAACAGTTGATGCATCGGATGACGCAATTGGTGCGGTAGTAAACCAACATGAAAACACTCAGTTTAGACCTTTAGGTTTTTTTTCGAAGAAGCTAACAAACGCTCAAAAAAAATACAGCACATATGATAGGGAATTGCTCGCAATTTATGAAGGTATCAAATACTTCCGGTATTTGTTAGAAGGTAGGGACTTCATAATTTTTACTGACCACAAGCCAATAACTTACGCGTGAAATAACAATCCTGAAAATTCTACACCCAGGCAGAGCAGATACCTTGACTTCATAAGTCAATTTTCTACAGATATCCGCTATTTATCTGGCGATAAGAACCAAGTGGCAGACGCCCTAAGCAGAGTTTCGGTCATTACATTAGGACATATAGAGTTACAAAATTGGTCAGAGGCTCAAGAGTCCGATGAAAAACTTAAACAATTGTTAACAGGAAATACTTCCTTAAAATTAAAAAAAATTATGCTTCCAGGTAGTGATTCCGAAATTTATTGCGACACATCTTTAAATTACATCCGTCCATATGTTCCAGAAAAATTGAAGAGAACATTTTCAATCAACTGCATGGTATATCTCACTTAGGAAGTAGAGCTACAATTAAACTCATCAAAGATAGGTACATTTGGTCAAAGATGGAGAAGGACATTCGTAATTGGACAAAAACCTGCATCCCTTGCCAGAAATCAAAAATAACAAGACATGTTCAAAGCCCATTCACGTCGTTTGAGATATCAGAAGCGAAATTTGAACACGTGCACATAGACTTA
This sequence comes from Psylliodes chrysocephalus, assembly GCA_927349885.1. NCBI lineage: Eukaryota > Metazoa > Arthropoda > Insecta > Coleoptera > Chrysomelidae > Psylliodes > Psylliodes chrysocephalus. Next base: position 21,831,149 of record OV651830.1, read on the forward strand.
GTTGGCCCACTACCTCCTGCCGATGGCTTCACTTACCTACTGACCTGCATAGACAGGTACACTAAGTGGCCAGAGGTCATTCCAATCTCGGATATATCAGCAGAAAATGTGGTCAAAGCCTTTTATAATGGTTGGATATCAAGATTTGGGGTTTCGCTCAGAGTTACTACCGACCAAGGAAGACAGTTTGAGTCTCATTTGATGCAAGAATTTTCAAAAATTTTAGGAATTCACCGTTCTAGGACTACGCCATATCATCCTAGTGCTAATGGGCTGATAGAAAGGTTCCATCGAACGCTGAAAAATGCAATAAAGTGTCTTGGGGACGAAAACTGGACGACTAATCTGCCCACAATTCTGCTAGGTCTACGGACAATGCTGAAGGAAGATTTAGGAACATCCAGTGCGGAATTGGTTTATGAAACCCCTTTGAGAATACCGGGAGAATTAATAATTCCACAAAACAGACCAGTAATGACTTCTTACATAAATTACAGGAAGGATTATTTAATATGTGCCCAAAAGCAACAAAAACCATTTATTTATAAGAATCTTCAAGACATTAATCAGGTTTTTGTAAGGGTTGACAGAGTTAAAAAATCTCTGGAACCACCTTACCAAGGTCCATTTAAGGTGATTAAAAGACACGATAAATATTTTACTTTGTTGATTAATGGAAACGAAAAGAACATATCACTAGATCGTATCAAACCAGCGTTTCTAGAGCTTAATGAAGAGCAAATAGACAAGGTTATACTAAAAAGACCACAAGAAAAAGAAATAAAAGATGAAAACACGCGTAATAAAGAAGATGGATACACTTCAAGTTATGGCAGAAAAGTGAAATTCAGATTAAATTGATATTTTTTTTTGCTTCTTATCATTATCACTAAGGGGGGAGTAATGTAGGGTATATAGTATGTCATTAGTTAGCATGTAATATTAGATGACATTGAAGTTATTAAAATAAATATTTTGAGTTGTCAAACATTTAGTTGTATATAAAAGGCTCTTAAGTTTGCTATAGGGGGCAACAGAAGGCTGAAAATGTGGATTTAGAAATTTAAAACAATACGAAAAGTAATACAACGAAACACAAGTTTTCTTAGGTATTGTAAACTTAATTTTTATATTTTTTAAAAATATGCCTATTTCGGCCCAGCCTACAGTATACATATCTTTAACTATGACAATATTTGTTTAACTCGGATTTAAATTTATAATGGAGCCGAGTACCTAAATCATATTAAACCGATAAATATCATGAAAAAGTATCTACAGGTTATTCAACATTTATGCATGGTCAAACTTGCATGAATCGATATTTAGTAAACTTAAAATTTATACGTTTATCTTTCTCCCGACATAACACAATATTAAATGTTTGGTTTACAGAATTGAATATTAAGTGGCAAATTTTAAAATCGATAGTCAGTTCATTTAAGAAGAGCCCCTGGTACAAGCTCGAAAATTTTATATCCAAATTGACTTTTTGTTTTACTTTGCAATATCGCGAACAAGTTGAAAATTAAAAGTTTAAAAGTATTTGCCAAACAATTAATTATTGTTCCCCAATTTAAGAGGATTTTCTGGAATAATGGATTGAGATTTTTTAAATTGCTGGTGTAATTTATGTAAAGCAGATAAATACAAGGGCTATCATAATGATTTTGTTTTCGCTTGTCTTCCTTAATAATTACTACTTAATAGTTACATATTATTCTTACAGCTCGCCAGCCTCTTGGTACTAATTGGTTCGTATTTATACCTCATCAGTCTAAGACGTACCTACAAGAATGGTGATGTGATTTTTTTTAAATTATGCTAGAAATTGCTCTATTTATTTAAAACACTTTAGTTATAATTTGTTCATGACGTACTAATTAATTTATATAATACTTAGGTACTAACTCAACTCTAATTTATTACAATTTGTCTCTACCGTCTATTACTTAAATACAATATTCTCTTCCATCGACAAACTCGCTCCACTTATATGAAACCAGCTCTGTACCAGAACACTCTCGGCTTTTCAGAACGAACGGGAACTGCTTCTCTATGATTTATACACCGCAAAGGGATCAATCCGGTAGCTTTTTGAATTGGTGCGTTTGTCTCTATATGGCCAGCGCTAGACTTTATTACGCAGGCAAGGAGTAAACAAGTAACAGAGACGGTTTTCTCTTCACATTGCCTCTTCCTTAAGAAATAGTTTCTCCTGAAACTAAAACTGAGTAATTGTATCTGCAACTGGATCCTTTTACAATTTCCAGTTGCATGGAAGTAACAAGGAAGGGTATTTGCTATAATCTCAACGTTTGAAGAATGGCTGCAGACCAGTATTTCAACCTGGTATCTTAGAAGATTATTTCCAGCATGCTTCTAATGATCCTTCAATTTAGCTGGTTGCGTGCTCCCTCAGACAGTAATGTTGCTAAAAGAAAATGATGAAAGAATTGTGTGCACAATTAGAAGAAGATATCTGGAGACAGGGCAACAAAATTGTATCGGGACGGATAAAGTACATTAGCACGCCTTATGAAATAGCAGATTTCGAAACACTTAAAATTGCAATTAGGCTTTTTCCGAAAATCAAAGACTACTTCCCAAAAAGAAGCGGGGTAAATACTAAAGTTGGTAAGGTACCTAGACTAGTTGGAATAGTGGTAGAATTGTTTAAAATGGCGATGGAATAGATACTATTAAATATCTTAGATATGTATAATGGATTATTATCTAATCAGAGTTTCCCAAATAAATGGAAAAATCATCGGTTGTACTAATTCCAAAGGGGAACAATGGGGTGGAGCAGAGAATCTTTAGGTCAATCTGCCTTCTGGATGTATTTGACAAGTTATTTAAACATCTCATCAGGAAGAGACTGGTAGATGAACTGGAGGAGAAACAAGGGATTTCAGGTACTCAATTTGGCTTTAGGAGAAAGAGATCGATCGATGCCATTAATCAAATTACTGCATGTGCAGCAGATTTGAGTTATTCCTGGAGCGTCATCATCCTAATTGAAGTTAAAAGCGCATTTAATACAACCGTATAAAGTAAGATAATCGAGAAGCTTCAAGAAATTGGTGATAGTACATCATCAATATCATAGCAATTTATCTAAGTGACAGAACTCTAAAAATAGAACGGCAGCAACTGCAAGCCACACAAGGAGTCCCACAGGGGTCGGTCTTGAGCCCAACTTTGTGTAATGTTTTTTACAACGGATTACTCAGACTGGAGTTAGGGGACAGCTCTTGACATCTGCAAACAACCTTCCTCTGGTGGTAGGTGCAAACTCAAAAGACAATCTTACACGTATTGTAAACTCTGCGCTAAGGACGTATTGAAAAATGGATGATCAATAACAAACTTCTTTTAGCCCCAGAGAAAACAGAAGCGGTCGTAGTCAGAGGAAAAAGAAACAGGACGGGAATAGAAGGCAGAACGATCACCACAAGCAAGGAAGTCAAATATTTGAAAGTGTGGCTAGATGAACGACTGATTTTTATAACACGTCAAAAATTCTGCAATTAGAGCCAAAAAATAGATAGCAGCCCTATCTAAAATAACGCCTAACGTGGATATACCTAGTGGATTAAGAGGGGGTGTTGTTAAATGGCGTCTGCAGTGCTGTACGCAGCACCGATGTATGCAGAAAAGTACAAGGGCCTACTTTTTAAAGTACATCGGAAAATGCTACTCAGGGTAGCGTCGGCTTACCGCACCGTATCTGCAAAGGCTCTACAGGTCATCACATGATGCATTCCTATTAATATGCTGGTGAATGAAAGGGGAATACTACACAACAGAGCACCGACAAGTGTGATAAGGAACACAGAAATAATAGAAAGCATAAGAATGTGGCAGGACAGATGGGAAGCAAATAACCTGAAGGCGTTCTGGACAAAAAGACTGATTCCTGATATTGATTAGTAGCTAAAATGTTTATACAGAAACACACTGTTATTCGCAATTTCTGCCGAGACATGGTTCTTTTGGCGAATACACTTTCAGGTTTAAAATCTCAAATAATAATCGGTGTAGATACTATCAAGAAGTAGACTCGGTGGAGCACACATTTTTTCAGTGCCTCAGATGGCTGCAGGAAAGAAGGGCACTTGAATCCACTCTAGAACTTCCGTTAACTCCGGAGAATATTATAGAAAAGCTTCTAAAGAGTAAGGAGAAATGGCAGTCAGGCTCTATAATAAGAGCGAGTTTATTGACCGAAAAAGAAAAGGAAGAATGGGAGTACAAAGCAAGACAGAACTGAAAATAGAAGACCGCAGCAGGTACATGAAGTAATATCCTCTGGCGGGCAGTCCTGGTACCTGGACAGCAGGAGGTGGTTTTAGTGGGGTATACTGGACTTGCACACTTGAGCCAGAAGTCCACCACACTACCAGGGAAAGAAGGAACCTGTACTTGGTGTCAGTAAAGGATTTCCACCAGACCAAAAAAAGTAATGTTGCTTATACATCATGATAAGTGGATCGATCTCGGAAGGTGTTCTTTTTTATCAAATAGAAAAGGTAACGCGGCATATCTTGAAGTTTCACTGTTTTCCAGGGGCTAGTAACTGACTTCGAAGTTCTGGCAATCGATTAAACTTCTTCCGGAACACAGATGCCAGACTTCGTGCATTGTCGTTGATATTGACGGAAGTGCTATGAATCAGCGAGTAAACCGTGAGCAGATCTTGTTATTGCTCGGTTTTAATACGGTGTCTTGCTTTTCCAGTACCTCCATAGGCACCCATAAACTCTTCAAAGGCAAGGTCAGATGTTTTTTTGAGCTGCTTTACTTGTTTATCCTCATCTCGATCACCCTCAAATGGCGCCAGCTGGTTTTGATGCACTACCTTCGGTTTACCGTTCGGGCTCTTACATATAAGGTAAACGACATTATTGATTTTTTTATTAAAGAGATACGGACTTTCCCAAGACCTTCGAAGCTTCAGAGAATCACCCTTTTGTCTTTTTGGGTTATGATGCCAGACTCTGTTGCCTTTTTTGAAACATTTACTATGCGGTAGTCGTCTGGTCGTGTTGGATCAACCTCAGGGGCAGGACCGCTAAGAGCAATTTGAGTCTGGGACATTTCTATAAAAAATCAAATCCTCTCTGTTAGATTTCTATATAAAAAAAGAACCTGTCCTTGTATTTTTCGTAAACCAGGTCCTCCCTTTTGTGTCGAACTTCTAAAAAAATAAAACTTTCTTATCAAAAGCTGTCGGGCCCCCGGAATTTGTCCCCCTGTTCCCTCTTTCGACGGGCCTGCTCAGGGGGACGTAATTTCTTATAGGCATTGTTTATTGTACTTTTTCAAGGAATTGTTTGGTGTTTTGGCTTTCATCTATCTCAGAGCATAAGTTACCCTGTCCATCTTCTTGGGGTTTCGAGATATCGTGGACATCGAAATGTTATTAGATACTTGCCAGTTTATGATTAATTGAAGAGTAGAAGTAATAAAGGTGATAAGTGCCAAAAATGTATATTTTGAGATAAGAAAAAAAAATAAAACAATCTAAAACGTTATTTATTCTGTATTTGTTCAAAATGTAGCTTAAGCGCAACACTGTAAATCAGTTTAAAAAACCAGTTAAGTGTATAAAAAAAAAATCGAAAATATAATGACCTTTATCAAAAAAAAAAAAAAATAGAAACGTGATGAGTGCCAACACAAAATTTGTAACGGTTGAAACCATTATTTCGTTATTTCGAACACAATCACCTCTCACTCAAATGTCATTAGTCGTCTGTGCTTTGTTTCAGAGGAAGTGACAGTTTATTTGATCTGACAGACAGCGACGAAGAGGTCACTTTTATTTTATTCAATATTATTTCATATTTATTTATGTTAAAGACCATCTGATTTTATAAGGTAAGTTTTGTTAATGTCATTAAATATATATTTTGTTCAATGATTTTTTGAGCAAATTATCAAATTTTATACATAACCTCTACATCTGCAATGAATGACACATGTTAGCTTCTATATAAAATTATATATTATTTTTTGGATTATATTATGAATTACTATATTTAAATAAGATTTTTCCTTTTCATATTAATTTTAGTCTCTGTGAAATTATTCATTTATTTATTAAATAAAGCATTTTAGATAAATCGTTTTCAAAGTTCCCTTCATCTATTATAACATTTCAACCTTTTTTAGCCTATGGCAATCTCTAGACGGTTCAGATTTAAATAGAAATAAGAATCATTTATCTTGAAAATCATTCACGGTTCAATCGCGAATAGGAGTCGCAAATGAGAATTATGAATAAGAATCTCGAATCACTTGGTTGAGAATGCCTGACTGGTATATAGAGTTTAAGAATTGATGTACCTCTGCAGTTTGGGGCGAAGGAAGAAATACCTGATTTTTACCTTTAACTTATCACATCGCATATTACCTTATTTACCACACAGATAAGTGGAATTGATCTTATCGTCTTAAATTTGAGTTATGTGCCAACTAAAGCATGTTTTAAGTATAATTTGTTAGTGGTTAGTGATTTTCTATATTTTTATCACTAATGTAGAGTTGAGCGTATAAGCTTTAAATATAGTGGGACTCAACTTCTTTGTCAAAGTTATTAGAGTTATTTAAAAACCTAAAGTAGATAACTTAAACAGTTATTCATGTTACAAATTAATAATTGGAAAACACTAAGATAGTGCCTTATGCAGCTTGGCAGCAAATACTGTCGTGATAAAAGTGCTGTCGCGTCTCTTGTATTGGTCGCACTGCCCCAAATGTGCTTCATTATTTAATTACTTTTGATTCAGATGTAAGAGATACATTTCGATCGCCTTACGCGGTCGCTTGACTTTGCCTCCTATCTGGGTCTCGCGTTCCCAAATGGTACTTTTGGAAAAGGTATTATAAAAATCAAACTTTTTTGTTTTCAGTAATTTTGTTTTATGGTAATAATACGTGTAGTTTGACTTCTCTTAAATTATCAAGACATTGGTCTCGTTCTATGAATAAAATCTTCAAAGGTTATCCTTGTTTTCACAATTTCCTTTTCTTCTCTAAAACGCAATGACTGCTTATCCATATATAAATAAGACGACGACAAGTATTAGAAATTAAAAATTTAAAAAAACCGACTTCAAAAACGTGCAGATGCCATCACCACATCTTAACCAAATTTATATGGGACCACCCCTGAGGTACCCCCTTACTAACAAAAAAGAATCATATAAATCGGACAAGGTGGTAAAGCATTATCGCTAAACATACATAAAAAATGAAGAGTTTGAGGATTTTCTCATGGACCCAATTATTAGATTTTGACTAAATTTATATGAAGTACCCCCTTTCTAACAAAAAAATAATAATTAAAATCGGACACCGTGTTAAAGAATAATCGCTGAACATACATAAAAAAAAATATCGTGACGAATTGATAACCTTCTCCTTTTTTGAAGTCTGTTAAAAAGCGGGTTATATTGCAGTTATCGATATTGCCTTGCCGAGTGCTCACCAGGCAGAATAGGTCTGGCCCAAATGCGTTGAAAACCCATAATTCATCAAAGTAGAAATTGAAGAAAAAAAAATAATAACCCAAATGTTTACTTTAAGACAGGAGCTTGGCGTTAGGTATTTTAAAAAATAATATATATTTGTTTGAGTAGTAAAGTCTAGTTCCATATTTTCAAAACATTTTAAGAGATCTAAACAATTTTAAACATAGATTTAAACAATTTTACACTCATGTATAAACATCTTTAATAATAATGCATGTAACTAACTTTAGGCCTTTGTATAGTGGCACTGTTTGGACACTTCATTTTTGTTTAAAAATTTATTTAACATTTTAAAAGCAGATAAGCAAAAATTGGATGAACTTTTTAAAGATTTTACTAAAAGTAAGTAGCTTTTTAGTATTATAAAGTTTGTTCCCTTTGAACAATAAAATCAACTGCAAAGTGCATTCTTATTGGTATGTTCTTCAGAACAAATTACAATTAATTTATAAATAAAGTTATATTACATCGTTTATTATTTATTGCGTTTGTTAGATATCGTTTGAGTATACTTGTTTAGTATACTGTTCAGCTGCCGTTCTTCAAATATAATAAAGAGGTTATTTGTTAAATGTGTTTTGTTTTGACTATGGCTGTGATTTAAAAGTTGGTGAATACCTTAATACTTTATTATAAGCGAGATATTTCTACAATACTTTATTGTGTAATGGCACTAAACAATCTAATTTGTGTATTTGGTAACAGTAGTAGAAAAGAGAAAAGAATCCCAATTTATCTTTTCATAAATTGAGGAGTTTGCTGCAAGAAGGATGCAGCTCCTTTTTTGTGTCATTTTGAGTTGAAATATACGTTATATGCAAAAAAAATTGGCCTATCGACTGGTACAAAAACGATGCAGATCCGTTAATAAATGAAGAAATTATCCGCACTTATGTATCTGCCTCCTCAGTTGTTTGGCGCAAGAAGGGTGCAGCTCCGGAGCTGCATCCTTTTTGTACCAAACGATCGTGTGTGTTCGTTGGGTTTCGTGAAATGCAAGGTCATTTGCTGTCTGCATTGCGGCAACGACTGATTTGTTTCTAACTATTGTTAGTCGCATAAGTGCTTCCCATGCGTTGTTATTGTTATTGTAATCTGTTTTTCACGTAGTTTTGTTTTGCGTTTCCGCTTTTTGAAAATGAGTGAAACTGAGTCGGAGCCATTTAGTGCTAGTGACTCACCATATTATGAGCCTTCAAGCTCTGACGAAAGTTCTGATATTGATGTGGCAGGACCTTCTTTTAGAAGGAAGCGTCTAAACAAAAAACGTATCTCTGAACAATCCACTGAATCGGTAGACAACAATTTGCCTACGGAGGAGCCTACTGTTCCTGCACCAAAAAATAGAAAAATGGAAAATCCTGCTGCCTGGAAAAGAAATATTAATAAAAAATCTGCTGCAGAAGAAAAAATGTATACGAACTATAAAGGGGTACAGAAGGGACCGAGATTAACTGGATCGAACTGTAACTGTAGGTACAAGTGTTTTCAGAGTGTGGATGAAGAAACAAGAAACGCTGTCCTAGAAAAGTTTAACAAAATAGGCGACAAAAATTTGCAAAATACCTATTTGGGAGGATTGATTCAAACTGCTGCCATTCAAAGAACTCGTAAAAAAACTAATCAAAGACAAGGGCATACTTGTTCTCACAAGTATTTTGTTAGACTGGGCCACCTATCAGTACGAGTTTGTAGACATGCTTTTGGTTCAATTCACGGCATATCAAGGAAACGTGTTGACCTCATTGCTCAAAGTTTTCGTGGCAGAAATATCACAGCACTAACTAGTAACAAGGGAAAACACGAAAATAGACCTAACCGGAAATCAAAGGATATACTGCAAAATGTGACCATGCATATCAAGAGTTTTCCAAGACGCGAGTCGCATTACAGTAGAAACAAGTCTCGTCGATTCTATTTGTCTCCAGATCTAAGTATAAAAAGAATGCATGAGCTCTATTTGGAACTTTATGAACCGGAAAGTACCAGTGACCCTTTATATAAAACCAAAGTGCCCTATGACTTTTATTATCGATATTTCAAGGAAAACTTCAAGTACAGTTTTGGCTCACCTCGCTCTGATACGTGCAAAAAATGTGACATCTTGCATAACAAACTTAAAGATGTGACCCTCGACGAAAACGAAATAAAAGAATTAGAAGCGGCAAAGCAGACTCATGAAATTAAGGCCGATTTCTTTTTTAAGGAGCTAAATAAAAAAAAAACCTGTGCAAAGAGAACGATGAAGTTGAAGTTTTGACATTTGACTTCCAGCAAAACCTTCCCCTTCCAAAAGTTTCTGCTGGGAAAGCTTTTTACAAACGCCAGTTGTGGACATTTAATTTCTGCGTTTATTCTGCCAAGACGAATCAAGCACACTTTTATATATACGATGAAACGACAGCTCGAAAGTCGCCAAACGAGGTGGTGTCATTTTTGTACCATTACATAAATAATATACTCCCAAAAAATGTCAAAGTTTTATATCTCTTTTCTGATAATGCTGCTGCTCAAAACAAAAACTTGTATTTGCTCGTAAGAACTACGTCTATTGACAAGATTGAACATCGTTTTCCTGAGCCGGGTCACAGCTTTCTACCATGTGATCGGTGCTTCGGAGTTATTGAGAAGTTTTGAGGAAGAAGGACTACGTTTTCAGCCCTAAACAATACGCAAATTTTATCAAGCAATCATCCAAAAAGTTCATCCCTATTCTGGTAAAACAAAAATATGATCCTGAACTTCAGTGGTCACTATGAAGGACATTTTAAAAAAGTGATCTTAAATGAGGACAGACAAAGGTTCCAGATTTCAAAATACCGAATTTTTGAATACAGCAAGGAATACTTGGATGGTATCAAAGTTAGCATATCTACTGGCCTTCCGATTTTTCTGTTTTTTAAACTCTTGAGAGACCTTGAAATCGATCTCTCAGTTTCTTCTGATATCCCAGTGTATGACCATCTCATACCTGTCAAAAAGGCCAAGCATCAGGATGTAATGCAATTGGCAACACGATTCGTTCCAATGGACCAAATGGCTTTCTACAACTGCCTCAGAAGTGAAGCTGTAGCAGAGAACCAGGAACCCGAAACATCTGGAACGGATGATGATGACCAGGTAGATGAATGAAGTGTAAGTTCGCGTGAGTTTATTATTTCGATTTTTTTCGAATGTTGATTTTTTTTTATATACCAACCTGCGTATTTTTATTGTTTTTTATATTTTTTTGTATTTGGTGACCTATATTCTTTTGACTTTTCTTACTTAATAAAGGCTTTTCACTAGGTATTTTGTTTTTTTGCCAAAGACTGTAGTAAGTACGCATTTTTTCAAGTGTTTGGTGGAAGAAAGATGCAGTCCAGCTTTTGTTTCTAATTTTTTCTAATTTCTCCAAAAATTATAGGGTTTAAAATAGTTTCAAATATTGACTAAACCTCGATATTATTGATTGGCACTTCGTTTTTCAGTTTAAAATAAAAACTTTAAAAGAAAAACAGTTTTTTTCAATTTGCCAACAATTACCAAAAATGGAGCTGCATCCTTCTTGCAGCAAACTCCTCAATTTTGTTCAGTTGATAGAAGTACTGAAATTGAAAATACTTTTGCTACAATGGAAAATGCACTTAAAGAACGGCTTGGAAAATTAAATTGAAAAGGGGAAAGATATGTATTACTAATAATAGGTAAACGAGTTTGCTCTTACCACTTTACAAAAGAAGATTTCATCTCTCCAGGTTTGTAATTTTTTTAATTGTATTTTGATTAATATTAGTTATTAACTAATATTTTTATATTTCTAATATGAATTGTTTGATTTGCTAATTTGTTTTGTAGGTCTAAACTAAAAAACACATCTGTTTGTTTCTAATGCAGTACCTAGTTTAAATTTGCCTAAACTAAAAGCAAGGCATGGCATTAATAAAAAGAAAAGGAATCCAGCAAAAACAAAAATTATGGCTACTGTCAATAATAATGATGTATCCAGTACTAGTAAAATGTCAAGTGGTGGTCAAGTGTTGAATTATCTTCTTCAGGCAATGAATATGTTACTCAAAGATGATATTTTGGTCTTTAACGATATTGGACGGTTATTTTCGTAAATTTCCTACTTGATTGTGCATTCTGCTGAAGGTTAGTGTCCGGTTAATATCGTCAGTGCCTAATTTACAACACTGCCCGTTACAGATATACGTATGCATAATTTGTTTGGTTAATTATTATATGTTTAATGTGTTTTTGCAGTTGTTGAACATATATCTACTACTGAAGCAGATAATAAAGATATGTGTGCTGCTGAAAAGCTTTGCATATTTTACAAAATATTCAAATAATTAAAAAAACATAAAACAGAACATAAGTATAATAAAAACTCATAAAATAGACAAATCAACAAAATGTTCGACTGAGCAATGGCAATGGCAACAAAATTTCAACTAGGCTAAACTTTCTTTTAAACCAGTTCTGTAAACAGTTTGTTTACCAGTGAGCACTTATAATTGAGACAAAACACAGACATTGCATGTAATAGACAAAGGAAAAACATCTCTCAGTTCGACTCGCTTTTCATCGTTTAATTTACAGGAAATCGAAGTATGTGATGAGGAGTCTATATAAACTATATACAGGGTGTCTGTAAAAGGTCTTTACAAAAACATACCACATATTCCTTAGACCAAAATAAGTCGATTTAAGTAAAATTACCTTTGTACAAAGTTGCTTCGTTTGGGCTCTAGAGGGCCTTGAAGTTACAATTTTTAAATCGTTTTTCCTATATAAATTTAAAACGGCATATGCGATTTTGATGAAATTTGGTATATTGGTAGTTTTATGTGGCAAAAAAAATGGTGTTAAAATTTTGTCCGATAATAATACATAGGCGTAGAACTTGATTTTTTTAAATAATTGCACCTTTAAAAATTCTACGCCAATGAAAGAAAAGGAGTTTGAGTATGAAATTTAGATTGCGCAACTCATTTATTTTAAAAAAAGGTACTCTTGATAAGACTCGATTACTCTCATGGTTTTCGCTAAATTTCTGTTTTAATAATTTAGAGTGTATAGGTTTCACAAAAATATTTATTTACAACATAATCAAAATAGAGATTTTACAAAAATTGTTCAAAATGTTCACCATTTTCAAGCATACAAAGATTTATACGTCGAAGAAAATTAAAATGTATCCTTTCCATAACTTCTTCATCACCTCTAAGATTGTTTATTGCATCTTGAATACGTGGCCAGAGTTGTTCTTCATCTTCTACCGGTTATCTGTAAACTATGGATTTCAGATGTCCCCATAAAAAGTAATACATCGGTGTTAGGTCTGGGGAACGTGGTGGCCAGTTTACAGGTGCGTCATTACCTCTGCCTATCCATTTGTGTGGATATTGTTCATTCAAGTGGTTTCTAACGTTTAAAGAAAAATGTGGTGGAGCTCTATCTTGCATAAACCACATATCTCTTCGAAGTTGGAGAGGTAAATCTTCTAACAATTCTGGCAACGTATTTTGTCGAAAATCCAAATAATTTTCTCCAGTTAATCTTCGTGGAAGTATGACAGGACCAACAATGAAATTACCAATTATTCCAGCCCACACATTAATTTTGAATTCGTGCTGAAAATGGTTTACCTTTATTGCATGCGGATTTTCAACGGCATAAACATGTTCATTATGGGTATTAGTTATACCTCTTCTTGTAAAACCCGCTTCATCGGTAAAGAGAATCTTCTTGACAAACTTTGGATCTCTTTCTCTTTGCATATTAACAAATCGACAAAAACCCAAACGAATTTGAGGATCATGGACTAATAATTCTTGTACTGGCTTCTTATGGTATGGATATAGCAATTGTTCTCTAAGCACTTTATGAACGACATCTTTACTTACTCCTAGTTCCCTTCCAATTCGTCTGGTGCTTAATTCTGGATCTTCTTCAACACGTTCTAAAATGTCTTCTTTAACTTCAGGAATCCTTACAAAACGTTCTCTTCCATTATCAACAGTGTTGGGAGCAAAGGAACCGGTCTCCCGAAGACGTCTCTCAACAGCAGCAAAAGTTGGGTGGCTAGGTACACGACGATTTGGAAACCTTTCAGAGTACACCCTGACACTCTCTCGAGCATTTCCTTTACAAAATCCTAATGTCAGTAACATATCGGTATATTCTGCATTGGTGTATTGTACAGCCGTATTAATAAACCACGCATTTGTTTTTTAATTATTGAGTCAGATAGAACACTTTCAATCGTTAATAAGAGATTAGGTGTTAAAACTTGACAATATTTTTATTTAGATGAAACTATGGAAACCAACAATAAATGTTTTTGTATACGTATTGCAGGCAAATAATTAATATTCCTCAAAAAATCGTACATGGCAAGAATCGAGTATTCTTGTTAAAAGTCTCGATTAGAGGTGTTGAAGAAGATATGAAAAAGTACATTTTTATGTTTTTCATCGTATAAAATTTTGTCCGATAATAATACATAGGCGTAGAACTTGATTTTTTAAATAATTGCACCTTTAAAAATTCTACGCCAATGGCAGAAAAGGGGTTTGAGTATAAAATTTGGATTGGGTACTTATTTACTACAAAAAAGTACCCTTGATAACACTCGATTTACTCTCATGGTTTTGACAAAGCTTGTATTTTAATAATTATTGTTTATGTTCTAAAATTACTAAAATGCAAATTTCGTCAAAACCATGAGAGTAATAGAGTCTTATCAAGAGTACCTTTTTTAAAATAAATGAGTTGAGCAATCTAAATTTCACACTCAAACTCCTTTTCTTCCATTGGCGTAGAATGTTTAAAGGTGCAATTATTTAAAAAATCAAGTTTTACGCCTATGTATTATTATCGGACAAAATTTTAATACCATTTTTTTGCCACATAAAACTACCAATATACCAAATTTCAGCAAAATCGCATATGTTTTAAATTTATATGGGAAAAACGATTTAAAAATTGTAACTTCAAGGCCCTTTGGAGCCCAAACGAAGCAACTTTGTACTAAGGTAATTTTACTTAAATCGACTAAATCATTAAAACCAGCTAAGATTGACCGGACATTTATATGTCCCATTTTTAGAGTGTATTTATTATTTTTACAATTTTTAGTCGTATTAACATTACTTTTTAAATTATTTAAATATTTATTTAATACTTGACAATTATTTATATCTTTTGCAGTATGGTCACAATCGTAGCTGGTTTTGTGTGCGTTGTTATGAGATACACAGTTTATACATTTCTTATTATTCAATATACAATTTTTAATAGAATGCTCTTCAGTACAAATGGGACAAATTATTTTAGTAGAGGTACAATTATTTTGAATATGTCCAATTATTTTGAATATGTCCAATACCGGAACATTTGTAGCACCTTTTTATTCGAACATAATCGTCAACACGACAACATTTCCATCCTATATGCACAAATGTTTTATTTAAAAGATATTTTCTTAATTGGGGGAAAACTTCTACAATTTATTCACAGGATTTTCTTTGAGAATATTTTAAAATTGTCACTATTTTAAGATCCGAAGCTGTGAATGTATCCATTTCATTTAGGGAGAAAATATTATCAGCAATTTCTTCATGAGAAACTTTTTCATCTATGTCCACGTTTTTAATAATTAGGCGTGGATTAAATTTCGTAGGGACACTAGCAGCATATTTGGAACCGAATTCTTTATTAATTGATACTTTTAATTTTTCTAGGGACGTTTTATTATTACAATTAATCACTAAACCATTTTTCGTTTTCTTCGTATTATTTATGCATACATTTAAATTAACAGGGTTAATATGTTTTTGAATATCTTCTAATATATTATCAGTTTTGAAGTTCCCTTTATTAGTACTTTTTATTATCAGACTAGAAGAAGGTAATTGAGAATTAGTCACTGGTTTTTTGCAACATCGCTGTAAAAAGCGGAACTGTTCGTACTAGGAGCAAAAAAGTTCGACATCGATTATTATTTAATTTTAGTTCTTCAATGAGATCGTTTAAGTTTTTATTTTCTCGTTTTATGTATTCAAGAAAAATTACTTTTTGTTTAAGGTCGGGCAAATTGTCCGATTTAGAATGACCATCATTATTAAGTAGACATGACTTACATTGCCACTCCCATCTATCTGCTAAAAACACCTTTGCAACTGCTTCAAAACACTTGGTATGAATTACAACATCACATTTATCATTTGCACAGTTTACACCACTTTTTCTTATGCTGGATGAACAAATAGCACACAATTTATCAGAGCGATCCGACAACAGGTCTGTATCGCCTGCCATCACTACTCCGAATCTCCGAATACATGGCGAATGAAAAAAATAAATCAATCCTTTGCTCCATCTTTGGATGTTGATACAAAGCGAATTATGAAGATTGGCACTTATTTCTTTTGTCAAGACATAAATAGTGGCACATAGCACCGTTCTATGAGTCTAACTCAAAAGCAAAAATTTTAGCTCCTCAGTTCTAATCTTTAATTTATAGATACCAATTGCCGATAAAGTGATATTGTTTGATTTCAAAACTTTAAAAATGTTGGTATGTCCACTATATCCATTTGAAGGATTTAATTACAATCTACAAAATAATATAAAATTTACCTCAGGATGAGGGGTGATCATAAATCATAACAATTTGGTAATTTTTTAAAAAACATGCAGTTATTAAATAATCTAGTTATTATTGCTAATATCCCTCGAATGTAGACGAAATAATAAAAATAAAAAATAAGAACACAATATCGAACTATTCTAAAATAGTTTTAATTTATTATTTCGTATAAAATTGTGTTTTAGAAAATTATTTATGTTAATTCAAAATTCTCTGATAGAATAAATAATATATTAAAAAAAAAATTCAAAAAGAACGAAATAAGTATTATACAATGTAATTTATAGTTTTTCTTTATTTAGTTTGTTTTAATATAATATTAACAATAGAAACATTTCGAAGTTTTGTGAGTTTTCAAACAAATATATTCGTTTTTCTCTTTCTTAATATATAAAATTAAACATTCTAAAATATCATCAGAAAAAAGTAAAAAGTATTTAGTTAACCAAACTTTAAACATATTACATGTATAATATTTTAAATAACTTACGTTACTTCTAGACGAAAACGAGAGGACTTATGAAGTTATGTGGAAGTTTGTGGATAGATATTTTAAATTCCATAAAATTCACTATACGGAAAAACTTCGATACAGAGTAAAGAAAGTTAAGTACTTGGGTAAAGAAGTTTCAAAGGGTGGTTAAAGTGTCATGATCTTGCATAATTTAAAGGATTTAATGAATTTTAATGGGTCTTAAAATAGAAAGTGTAAAGTAAATTTGGTTGTTAAGTTTTCTATTTTATATTTTCTTTTTAAAATCATATAAAGAAATATTTAATATAGTGGTATATGATTTAATTAATTCAATAAAATAAGTATATTATCTTTTTCAATATAAGTTTGTTTATGTCAAAGTGACAGTTAATGACAAGTGGAGAGAAAGGTTTCTGCTTATAATATAGAAAGTAATCTGACGGTTCAAAATCTATCAATGTGGCTATAATTGTATACATATAAATGGGATAAATCCTTAGATTATAGAAATCTGTAATCTAAGGGGTAATCGATATTTTATCATATTTTTGGAGATTACTAATGCCATGGAAAAACCAAAATGATAACAAGGGGGTGGGATTATAAGATGGTTACCTACCGAGGATTTGGTATACAGATAAGATAGGCAGTTGCAGTTAGTATCTTGATCAGTTCCCAATATTACCTACCCTGTTTAATTAGCCTTCTATATTATCTATTATAGTAAGAAATTGTGGTTATTTTTTGTTAATAGTGACAGTAGTATCGAAAAATGCAGTGTGGTTCAAGTTCAAAGTGTACACCTGTGAAACGTATAAAAAAGTGTGCATTGTCAGTTAACAAGAACTTTTTAATGTGAACTACCTTGAGTTTAATTCCCGCTGACAACTAAATGCGGTAGATCAGGCGTTGATTTTCTTAAGGACGGTGTAGAGGCCTTTTCAGTTTCGTTACATTTTCTGACAAAGTCCTTTTTAACGCTTGGGATTGTACAGCCATACTGGATCGCCTCTCTCAAAATGTGTTCCTGTGCCATGAATGTTGATTCTAGCTTTTGCTTTATCGCTATTAACTTTCAAACGTTGCAGAGCGAATTCGTATACCTTCTCTAATCTTTTTCTTATGTTCTGTTTGTATGTGGGAGATGTACGGCACTCTTCTTCTCTAGGAGGCTGCCTTTCAAAAATTAGGATCATGGGGAAGTTTCATTTCTTTTCCAGTAATCATCATGGATGGAAGTATAACTGCTCGTTTCATGTTCAGAACTTCGACAGGCTAGCAGAAATAGACGAATTAAAGTGTCCCAGTCCTTTTAATTGTCGAAGACGAATATGGAAAGATACTGGCATATCGTACTATTGTGTCTTTCTGCCATTACATCGGAGTATGGGCGGAGAGGCGTAATGCATGTTTTCCTGATGCCTAACAGTTTAATCAACTCTTGCTATAATTAGGATTCAAAATTTCGTCCTTGGTCAGAATGTAATATCGTTCATCATAAATGCTTCCGCTACTGTCGTCGCTTTCTAATTAGGAATAAGCGCTTTGAAAAATAGTCCACAACAACCACCAGGTATTTGTTTCCTCTTTCTATTAAGGGAAGTGGACCGAGGACATCTATGGCGATTCGTTCGAAAGGCTCTCCGGAAAGGTGGTGCCTTTTTACCTCGACTTCTGGTTTTTGGCCCTTTTCTGTCATTACAAAGATCACATTCCTTACATCAATTTTCTAAATCTCGTCGACAATTGACCCAAAAAAATCTTTCCCGAACTTGTGCAAGTGTCCTTTTCGTACCAAAGTATCCTCTTGAACGGCTGCTATGAAGCTCCTCCAACAAACTTAAGAACTGTGATTTAGACATTATTACTTGGCGGACTACTTGCACTCCATCGGGGCTCTCTCACTTCCGGTATAATAGGCCATCGTGAAGATACAGGAAATCCCACTGAATCCAGTACCCTTTAATGTTTCCACTATATTTAGTATATCTTGCCATGTAGGCCTGACTTCATTTTTAAACCATTCTCAGACAAACTTCAAGTCATTGTCTTTCTTTTAAGTCTTTCTTAGGCTTTCAAGGATGATTTCGTCTGTCTTCGTTATCCTCTGGCTTGATAGTCGTCACCTGAAGACTTCTTCAACTAGCTTCTCTTGTTCCTCAGTACCGAATTTGTCGTTCTAAACACGGTCGCCTAGAAAGAATGTCTGCGTTGCTATGGAGATGTCCCCTTCGATGCACTATCTGGAAATTGTATTGTTGCAGTCTTTTTATCCATCTAGCAACTTGTCCTTCAGGTTTTGTTAAATTCATCAGCCACTGCAAGGCGCTATGATCACTTCTAATAATAAAACTTCTATTAAAAGTGTAAGAGTGGAAGTGTTCGAGGGCTTTGACAATAGCTAAAAGTTCTTTTCTTGTGACGCAATAATTCTTTTCAGCTTTTCCTAAGGTCTTACTTAAATACGCAATTACTTTCTTTTCCTCCTCCCCTTCTTGGGATAGCACGGCGTCCACGCCGTGTTAAGATGCGTCGCAGTCTAAAATAAATTGTCCTTTTTCCCGAGGGTATACTAGGATGAGTGCCGTAGTCAATCGTTTTTTTAACTCGGTGAAGGCATTTTGACAATCCGGCGTTCAATCACTACTATTTTTAGTTAGTCGATGAAGGGGTTTAGCAATTTGACCAAAGTCATTGACGAATTTTCAATAATATGAACACTATCTAAGATTCCTTTTGTCTCTTGGTTTCGGCAAATCTCTGTAATTTTCTCCGAGTCAGTTTTGATTCTTTCTGTGGAAACGATGTAAAATAATAGGCTTTCGACTAAAACAGTGAATGTTCATTGTGATAAAGCCCTAGATTGGCATTTCTTAATCTGTCAAATACTTTACTCAAATTTAGTAGATGTTCATCAAAAGTTTTTGATATGATCGTTATATCATCGAGATATACTAGACCAATTTTCCAGGTTAATCCTTTCAGAACCATTTCTTTTAGTTTAAACGTTCAAAGGTAGCTGTGGCATTACAGAGATCATTGCCAGCTGAAAAAGCAATTTTGTCTCGATCGTTACAAGATACTTCCACTTGCCAGTATCCCTCTTTAAGTCTAGCGTTGAAAACCATTTTGCACCTGATAGAGTGTTTCTATTTGGGGGAGTTGATAGCTGTCATTCTGTGTTATCTCATTTAATTTTCTATAGTCTACACAGAAACAAGTAGATCCGTCTTTATTAGTTACTAGGACCACAGGTGAGCACCAGGAACCAGAATCTTCTTCAATGATATTTGCAGCCATCATGTCCAGTATCATATTTGCTACTGCTTTTTGTTAAGCAAATAGGAGTCTTCTAGGTGCTTGTCGTATTGGCCTTCCATCGTTTTTATAAATTCTATGTTGAACAAGACTGGTACGCCCCGTAGATTTTTCTGTCTCGAAAATGTCATAGTTGGTATTAATGAATTCTATGACTTCAGTTGTCAGGTGGTCATAATTTTTAACTAGCTGTTTTACAAAGCTGCCGTCTACTTAGTTACTTGTAGTGGATTTTCCCGTGGAACATTTTCCACTGGTGTACAGAGTTCTATGGCTTGTCCGTTCTTTAGTTTGAATGGTCTCTTCGTTAAATTGGCAACCCTTACTAGAATTAGTTGATCAACGTTCTCTGTATCTGAAACGTGGAAGGTGGGTTACCACTGCGGCACTTAGGCCTCATTAGGCCCATTGTGCAGCGCCCCGAGATGATAGGCATCTCCTAGCTCGTAATCCAACCTACAGATTTAATGTAGTTGACAACGTCGCCAAGAGGTGCTTCTCTTATATCGGCCGGTGTTAGCCGATACTCGCCGAACACAAATCTTCTAAAAAATAAGAGCGTCGAGCAATCATAAAGGATATGCTCCATGGTCTTATCTTTTTGTTCGCACCCTCTGCAGAGTGCGGATTCTCACAGCCTCATAATATGGAGATGCCAATAGAAGGGCCAGGTCCAAAAATTATTTGTTTGGCTCCTTTCTTGGCTAGTGAATCAGCAGGACGGTTACCTTTTGATGTGGCGTGCCTTTAAATGCATCTTAAGGTGACCACATTATTGATAAATACCTCAGCTAAAGCTTCGTGACATTCTAGTACTAACCCTGAGTAAATTCGTGGTCTGTTTAGGATGAGTAGTGCTTGTCTGCTATCTATATAGATGAGCATGTTACTTTCAGTGATATTGTTTCTGGTTATTTCTTTTGTTGCTATGTGAATTCCCGTTAGCTCTGATTGAACTACACTGGCACTATTACTTACAGTCCACTTTATGTTTAGGTTTAAGAATCTGGGGGTATATTCCACAATCTGAGCATTGTTTTGTTTTAAAACCGTCGGTCTAGATATAAATCATATCTGCCACTTCCGGCTCTCCTATTTGTTGTATTACACCTTTATAGGACTTATAGAAAATATATCTCAGTGAAAAGGAGTTAACAAGACACCTAGCTATCAGAATTCCGTCAGTCACAGATTCTTCACTTTCCACAATGCCCACATGCAAGCCGTATGATTTCTCGCTAAGTCTCGCTGAAACGACAGCTTCAGAGAATTTTGGAGTACTTCTATTCTTCAACCTTCATCGGTTGAGTCTTTTCTTCCAAATTTAGGACAATTTCCTCGTTTCCAATTACCAAGATCTTGTTCTGAAGGTCGATGATAAACTTATTTTGCATAATGTCCATACCATGGACACACTGATCCTTAATATCTTTCACCAAAAATAAGTGTTCTATCAGGGTATTACTAATCTGTACAGTTGCTGATATTTCGCATAGAATAGGAGTAGTGTAGGGCACACAACAGGGCGTAGCTGTTTCCAGAACTAAGCTTCTTCGAGTTGGTCGTGGTTTTCTATGCAGGATCACTGTACGAATGAAAGACTTGGTTGCACCAGTATCAAGGACGAA
The DNA here is from genome assembly GCA_927349885.1 of Psylliodes chrysocephalus. NCBI lineage: Eukaryota > Metazoa > Arthropoda > Insecta > Coleoptera > Chrysomelidae > Psylliodes > Psylliodes chrysocephalus. Next base: position 21,852,749 of record OV651830.1, read on the forward strand.
AGTGCCTTCTTAATAATCGATATATCTCTTGACCAATAGATTTTGTTCGTTTTTATTTTAGGTGTAAGTGCGAATTTTGGGGCTCTCTGTCACAGCCGACGCCTGCCCCGTAGTGTCGATCCTTATTCGTTTTCCTGGTTATTACTGGAAATGCCTGCAAGATGTGGGTGACCGGCTTCTCCGGAAGGCATATCTGCTGTAATTATTTCTTGTTGGACTTCGTAATATGCTGATTTAGGTGAATTTCTAGCATCAGTCTCCAATTATCGATTTATAGAACGAGCCCTGCTTCGACATGTTCTTTGAACCTGTCCGATTCTCCCACAATTATAGCATCTTCTCTCATTTTGGCAATTTTGTTGCATATCTTGCAAGATATTTAGGATTTTTGAGAGGGCAAATCAAAGGATTGTTTTAGTCATTTTCCTGGAATCTAATTTCTCTCAATTTTGCGCGCGAAGATCCAGATATAGTTGTTGATACTTCGTATTCCTGGGCTACTGCATTTGCACTGTAGTCTATCAATTAATGTCTGTATGCTGATTTGTTCTAAGAAATCTTTAGGTGTCTGTAAATAGGCCAGATACAGCAATCTTTTAATATCGGCTTCTAATTCTTGTTGATCCCTATTGTGTTTCTAACTACGAACTTTTAGTTGGCTTTGGAATACCTGTTTCAAATGCTGCTAGTCATATCATGTCTCCAACGCTTGGAGAAGAAATGAATACCTGGGTTCTTCTTGGAGAAGTAACTGTAAACGGTTGCTGCCTGACCTTGAAATGACACTATCAATGAAGCCGCCATCTCTTTCTCGGTCCAGCTATTGGCTCTAGCTGCAGCTTCAAATTGGAGTTGATATGTTTCCCATGTTGTCTGACCGTCAAACGTGGGTGGCTTAAGAGTCTTGCTAGTATAGTTTTGTAAAACTGGGATTGGTTTGATTATGGATGAAATGAGGTAGTGTTTTTGGCTTCAATGTTGCTTACTGAAGCTTGGCTACAAACTCGTCTTTCTAACTCTACCATTTCAGCTCTAATTTGCCTTTCTAACTCTACTCTTGCCTTTTTCTATTGTTTTAAATTATATTGTTGTTATTGTTGTTTTTTTTGCGGGTGGAAAATCTTTTAAAGACACCAGTCTATGGTAGTGTGAGATTCCCCAGATTCAGCTCTATTGGTATACTCACTAAAAACCATCCTCCTAGTTGTCAACCACGGAACCGTCGTTAGACATCTGCTTCATGGAGACAACGAGATCCCTTTCTTACTCATATCTCTGTTCCCTTTCTTTGTTTTTCATGATGGTCCTTATCATATTGTGTAAATTCACCCAGTTTTTTTCATTTTCCATCATACTGGTTATAATATTGTCTGCTGTTATTATGTCCCTATTTATCGTATCTGCTGCTTGTTTTCTTATTTCTTCCCATTTCTCGCATTCGCTCAGCTGTATGTAGCATAATACAGTAGTCGCAGTTCTCGTTATTTTCCCGTTCCAGTACTCTTTATAGTTTCCGTGTCCAGTGAGTGCTTGTGTGAGGTAGAAATCAATACTTCTATGTCTACAGTCCAATCATTTCTTAATATTCGGGATTAATCTCTTTGTCCATTTTCCTTTTTCCGAATTTTCGTTCCATTTTATTTGCCACTCACTTACAGTAATGGTTTTGAGGTTTAAGTTTTCTGTATTTTCTTTCTTTGCCTGTTCATATGCGGCTTTTCTCTCTTCTGTCATAAGCTCGATTGGTGGTATTCCCATTATAACCTGTAGGGCTTTGGTGGATACTGTCTTGTAAGCTGATGCTACTCTGATTAAAGTTTTCCTCTATATTTTTTCTAATATTATGCGGTTCCTCTTAACTTTTAGTGTATGAGCCCATATTGGTGCTCCGTAGAGTAATATAGAGTGTACTACTCCACTGAGTACTGCTCTCTTTTCGCCATAGGGTCCACCAATATTTGGCATCAGTCTTGTCAGTTTGGCTAGTCTATTTTCTGCCTTTCCACTTGCTCTAATTAAGTGATCTCGAAAACTGCTCTTAGTATCGAAGTGTACTCCGAGGTACCTTATATTTCCTTTTGGTCTAATGGTTTCATTGCCGATTTGGAACGTCATCCCATCTCCTTTGCGTTTTGATGTCAGAATCACAGCTTCGGTTTTTTCTGGTGCCAGTGCTAGTAAATTGTTTTCCATCCACCTTTCGATGCGCCTTAAGTTCTCATTGGTGTTTTGCAATACAGTTTTGGTGTCTGCTGAAACTATTAGTGCCAAATCATCTGCGAATCCGATAGTCCGTGCTCGACCCTGTAATTTCAAATGTAGTACTTCATCGTAATGGATATTCCATAAGGTTGGTCCGAGAACTGATCCCTGGGGCACTCCTGTTTTGACATCCATTCTTTCTCCATTTGCCACTTGGATAACTCTCTGATCAAGGTAGTCTGCTATGATGTTGATGAGATACCGAGATATCCCGCTCGATTCGAGTCTTCGTAATATTATCTTCCAGTTTGCGGTGTTAAAAATTACTGTTTATTTTTTGTTTGAACCTAATACGCCATGAAATAAATGTGAGAACTGTCAACAATGTCAACTAATGTCAGTCAGCTGATGTAAATGCTAAAAAGGGATGTGACCAATCAGAAGTCTACAGAATTCGCCACATAAATTTAAATCACTCCTTCTGCTTTTTAATCAGAGTATATTGAAGCCAATAATTACTACAATTTTAATTTTCCCCCTTTGATCATCACCAAAGGGGCTGCAGTCTCTGCTATGCTACCTTTATTATTATTATTATTATTATTATTACATATTTGTAACGGTATATTTTTGTTTTCAAATTTAATAAACTTTACTATTTTATTATTTATGATGGTGGGTGAGGTTTTCTGAGTTTTCCTCACCTGTATGTCAAATAGCACCATCAATCATCTTTAAGGCGCCCCGGAGCTCCAAGGCAAATCATAATAATTACCGTCCCTTCCCCTACACAAGTCGTTCAGTTGACTTCAAGGGTTGAAATTCACTCGTAAGGGGGTGAATTAGGAAGAGTATTATTATATTATTCAAACATTTTCAATAATAAAATTTGTTGCTGTCAATTTTTTAATTTTTATTTCACCTGTCTAATTAATTAATAATTAACAACAGTAGATGAAATATAATTTCCTCACTGTATTACAGCGTATGCGTAACGTATTATTATCAAGTGTTTGTATAACCGAATAGTATTATTCCAAATTAGTTCTGTTAATTGATTTACCTACTGTATTATAATTAAATTTTGAACGTTTACTACAAACCTACAAACTCAACCAGCCTTTTGAAACTAAAGATCAACTATAAACTGTTTTGTTACTACTTTGTGTATGTGTTGAAGTTTTCAAAGTTGTTATGTCGATTATCTTGGTTTTCTCTAAGTTTAACTTTAATTAAATCTCGGTAATCTCTTGGAAATAATTTATAAATAGAAATATCGCGAATGTTTGTTAAGTACCGAACTATTTTTTTAATAGAGATATATGTTCAATTTTATTTGGTGAGATGGGAAGATTTTGAAAGTAACGGAGTATTTTGAAAGTAACGGAGTATGTTGAAAAGTCCTTCGAACAAAATGAAATAGTATATTACTTTACGAGTGTGGAAAGTGACATTTTTCACACGAGTGGGAAATATTGTGGCACGAGGCATAAGCCGAGTGCGACTATCAAACGAGTGTGGAAAATCATATTTCACACAAATGATGTACAATATTTTTCCTATTTGAAAAAATAATCGACAATAATTGTATTTATTCAATTTTCATATTTTCTAAACAAAAAAAAATTTAAAAACAAAAAAAAATAAAAAAAAACAAAAAAATTCTGGCCCCGCCAGGATTTGAACGCGGTCGCTCGCCAGGTCTTAAATGGCAAAGTTGATAAGTTTGACGGTCTAATCATCTAAAATAATAGGCCATGCATCAATTTAATAATCTAATCGGTTATGTGTTTAACCAGAATAAAGAGCAAACATATCTTAGTTATTTTAAAATTATCTTAATAATAATTGTTAAAGATAAATATCTATGATCTAATTTACAAAAATTTCAATAATTTAACAATCATATCGATTTAAGTATTAATATGGAGATTACAAAGATCACAATAGAAATGATGCATTTGACATTTTGTGACAGCTGCTGCGAAAAGTAGTATATTCGTAAGCGGGTGGAAAGTAAATTCTTATTCATACGCGTGTCATATAGGGCACTTTCCATAGGACTATATAGTGTGATATGTGTCACTTTCCTAAGTAGTCGTAGGAAAAATATTTAATATGTTTATTATGTAGTAATCCTAGTGATAATAATACATGTTGAGTATAGAAATAGGTACATATATTAACTGACTTTTACAAAACTTATCTAACACTACGTTAAGTACTTGATTTTCATTCTTTTTTATTTTAACCTATAACGTTAGATTAAAGTGACACAAAAGTTCGGTTGTCCCAGATGTCAACCATGGGGCTTCGGTTAACTCTAGTGGAGATGGGAGTAGGTGATTATTTTTTTATATGGGAAAATCAGGGCAAGAGTTATCACCGCCCGCGGGCATGAAATATTTTGGCGCCTTTTGAATATATGTAGTACTTATATAAATAATATTTTGAAGAATAAAAACTTTAAGCCATTACATATGTTTTTTTAAATTTCCTGATTTGCTGTAATATTCTTGTAGTCGTTTATCATTTGAGCGAATTGCGAAACCGCATTTTATTTTAGTTTTGTAATGAAACAACAGATATTTCAGAGACCAATATTTTATTTTTACAAACGAAAAAACAAACCAAACAGTAAACAAATAAAATATTCAATTATCCAAAAATTAAATAGGTTTTTTTTCTATATTTGGCTGCTGCAAATTCTTTTATAATATTGTCAAAATCAATTTTATCGAAGATCTCTTGCTCTATAGCTAAGATTGTAAAACCCGATAATCTTTCTTGTAATATAATAAACCTCAAATAACTTTTAATTATTTTTAATTTTGAAAAGGATTTCTCACTAGAAGTTACAGATACAGGTAAAGTAAGCAGGATTCTTAACGAAATGATAATATTTGGTAGAGATGAAGTTAAATTCTTTTCAAATATATATTGTAAAAGGTCGAGAGGATTTGACGTTTCAGGTAATAAAAACAATCTTAGGGATTTTATCTCATTAAATAAATCATTTTCTTCTTCGTCAGCCTCCTCCTTTTTCTGATCAGTTAGCTTTTGCTGTAGAGCACGATAGCATTTTAAAAGATCCTCGTCATTTAATTTAAAAATATCACTAAAAAAACCAAAAACGTTGTCGTAACCAGATATCATTTCAAATCTACTATTTAAAGAACTTAGTGTTTGATAAATTATTTTTAAAAAGAAATTTATTTTAAACGCTGTTTTTAGATCTTGAGGTGTCTCATGTCTCTGTTCATAATCGAATAATTTTGGTTTATACTTTCGTCTAAGAGTATTTAGTGGACAAAACCTTGCTCTATCTCAAGAGCAGCTGCTAGTTCTCTAGCTTGAGCAAGTTTTTCCTCGAAAACATTATCATCTCTATAATTTTTAAAATTATCAAATAGATTCTTTAAATAGTTTTGGCACACTTTAATATCAGTCGTTACACTTTGCATCATTTTGCTTACTATGCCAATCTGGAATAGACCATTATACCAAATTATTACACTGCCAATAAATTTAAAATATTGGATACTTAATAGCATAGAACTTGCTTTATGCCTAGCTTCTATGTTAAAAGTATCATTTTCTACTATTTCTAGAACGCTATCACAAATTTGAATTAAATGAATTTTTAGCGGCCTTATAGCATCTAGTATAGACCATCTAGTATTACTTAAGGGTTTTAGATTTAACTTCGGGACATGCTTATTTATAATAACCCACCTTTTTGTGGATGAAGACAAAAATACATAAAGTTCTTGTACAATATTGAAAAAGGTAACTGTTTCATTTGAAACTTTAGCAGCATCATTTACTGCTAAATTTAAGCTGTGTGCAGCACATGGCACAAAAAATTTCCTGGGATTAGCATCGAGTATGGGTTTTTGTAAACCAGTATTTTTTTCGCGCATATTCGCCCCATTGTCAAACCCTTGATATCTAAAATCAAATTTTTCAAAAGTCCAACGACAAAATCAAATAGCCCTTCCCCTGTCGAGTCAGATATTGGGTTGAACGCTATGAAAGTCTCTTGTATTTGAGCCTGTTTAGAAATATCATTTAGAACGACATAACGCAAAATGAGGCTTATTTGCTCTATATGACTTGTATCCGGTGTATAGTCTAAAATTATTGAATAATATTTGGAACTGCGAACCATATTCAAAATATTGTTTTTTACTTTACCTTAAACCGCTTGAAATAATGCAGAGACGGTTTTTAAGAATAATTTTGAATAAACCCTTTCTGTACCCTTCCAATGACTTGTACGAAGAAGCTGAAATAAACGATTTAAGACAACTTTATTTTATTCGAATAAACATAAACCAGTACCTAAACAAAAAACAGCTGCATAACTCCTCTCATCAGTATGCTACTCGCCAAAAGAAAAAATTTCTAATTCCGCATATGTGCAAATCTATAGGTCAAAAAAGTTACCAATTTATGGCACCAAAAATGTTTAATTATTTGCCTGAAACACTGAAAAATATAGTACCAATTTCTAAATTTAAAAAGGCTCTAAAAATATTTGTTAAGGGTATAATAGCACCTCAGTTCAATTTTAAACATCGATAAATCGAAAATGCTCTTATGAAATGGGCTGAAATTTCAAAATCACATATTATAGGAAGTTGTCGAAGGCCCCAATTTTTTTTTTCTAAAAAGTATTTTTTATTTCTGAGGAAAAAATTCGGTGACCTCATAAAATTGGAATTTTAGCAAAAGGATATGTCATGTCCTAGATAATGTCACAATAAATACGCTATAAAAAATTTTATTTCTTAATATCAAACGGTATTTAAAAAACACTTGTTCAAAATTTTGTATTTATATGCCTCTGGGTACTGCTGCTTCCTTGCGGATATTGTCGGTAACTTCACTCAGTACACTCGGAAGAAGGATACACCTTCATCCGATTTTGAAATGCAGGCGATTGCGAAATGCAGGCGACGCAAATTAGTATTGTTTTAGATTTTGAGGTGTTTCGTGTTTTGTATAGTAGGTAGTTTTTTTTTATAGTTAGTTATATTTGATTAGTGGTGTCGCGATGGGCAACAAAAGAAATAATCGACGTAAAAGTTGTTCTATAAAAGGTAGATGGTAAGTAAGATATTTAAATTATTGAGGTAAAAAAATAATGGAAAATTATTTGTACATTTTAGTTTGGTCGAGTCTCGATGGAATAAAAGTCGTGAAAATATAGAAAATGTTCCTGGAAGTTCCCAACAAACTGAGGATGAAAACATTGAAATTGTGTGGGAAAATATTTCTATTAAAAAAAAAAATTTAAATTCAGGGGCGGAGAATTGTGGACGTTGCCTATTTTTGGGAACAAATTAAAAGTCAGTAATTGTTTCTTAAAATAAATACCTATAAACTTTGAATTTTAAGGATAAATACTAAATATGAAGATATAAAAATATTTTAATATTTTAAAAGTAAACAAATTATTCATTGTTTTTCAGATCAATTTTTCCACTAGAAGATCTTACGACACGCGCTGTCAGTTGGGGGCTATTTCATATAATTCTAAATTTCAATACTTAAAAGAAATAGCAAAGTATGAATTGTCGTATTGGAATTCATATGAGTCGTTTTACTATACGACGAAAATTGAAAAGCGTTTCTCAAAAAAGAGTTAAGAAAGCTTTTCGAAAAAAAATAAAAGGTGCCAAAGCTGACTAACACTATGGAGAAATCGTGGAAAATCTTACGGAGGAAGAAGTTTTACATCGAAAACAAAAACTGGTAGATTTATTGCTAAAATCTAAAATCGAAATTCAAGAAATAGAAATTAACACTAGAGGCCAGAGTTCAAATACACTGTGGAAGCAGGAGAGATCTTTCCGAATTACTGCTTCCAATTTTGGGCGTGTTTGTAAAATAAAAGAATCAACAAATCCCGAAAAATTAGTTAAAAACATTTTATACACTACTTTTAAGGGTAATGAGGCAACACGTTACGGACAAGAGCATGAACCAATGGCCATTCAAGATTTCGAGGACATAACGGGTTATAATGTTAGTAGTTGTGGCTTCTTTATTGGAAAGGAAAATGAAAATTTTTTGGGTGCAAGTCCTGACGGTATAATCGAGAATGATCCAGACTCTATTTTGGAGATTAAATGTCCTCATGTTTTAAAAAATGCAACATTAGAAGATGCCGTAAAAAATAAAAAAGTTACTTTCCTTTTATTTAATGAAGTCAAGGGAGAATTTGAACTTAAAAAAAATCATGATTATCATTATCAGATTCAAAGGCAACTACATATAACAGTAAAAAATATTGTTATTTTGTAGTGTGGTTCCCCCTTCAATCTCCATACATTGAACTAATTGAAAAAGATGATAATTTCTATTTTAAAAATATGAAATCTAAATTATCATCTTTTTATTTTTCTTCTATGGCTATGGAAATAATAAAAAATATATAATACCTATATATTTCTTATCTTAATTTCAATATTTTTTTTGTATAATAATTATTTCATAATTTTGCGGCATATGGTAAGTTTTTTATCAGGCACTAATTTTAGAAAAAGAAGTATTATTCATAAAAAGCTGTGCATGTCCTGAAACCGAAAATACAACCATCTAATATCAAATTTTATCAACCGTATACGAGGTTCGTCAAAAAATATGATTTTGCTGTGGCGTATACAACATGGTTTATGTTGGTAAAATTGTTAGGGCACATGCCCAGAATTTACTTTTTCCTCAATTTATAATTATTCTCCAAATCTACCTGTACGCTTAATAACCGATGTAGCCATAATAATTAGTTATAAATCCGTGTAAATACGTATCCTGTAATAAAACAGATCATAAGTATTTTTAGTATTTTAGTTACAGCGAGATACATCATAAGTACCTTTATTTTTGACAAACCTCGTATATGACTGATATCAGTTATTTGTGTTGTGGGTTTTAGACAAAGCACGACCTTTAAAAAAAAATATTTTTCCTAAAATTAATAATAAAGTTTTCTATATTTCGCCAACTTACTTAGACACACTGTATATCATTTTTAGTTACTATCAGGTATACCTTAATTTAAGAGCCCTTTGTCTGAAATAGTCGATCTCAAATATTTATTTTAACATTTGAAAAATGATCGCTCAGAATATGCAACTATTACATGTTAACAAAAAAATGTTTTTCTTTCACAGAAACTTTAAAATAATATTATTCATTGAATACCTACATAATACATAAGAAAGGCGAATGCTCTTTACACTCTTTATGGCCGCGGCTTATTTGTTTGTTATTAGGCAATTAATATCGTAATTTTTTTGTGAAGTTGACAAAAATATGGTTTTCTTTGTTTTAACTAAATGTGTGGTACTATTTGATAATTTCATTTCTATTCTGACTATTTAGTATTAAGTTGCAAAATTATTTATTTTTTGACTTTGGCGGTATATCTCTTAAAAAAAGATTGAATTACTTGTTTATTATTATGCTGTAATATTATTATAATATTGTCAAATATGGTAGTTATATAGATATAACTTGTAATTTATTATATGCTTTTAGCATTGGTTGTAAATAAATATTTTGGGAATTTGCAGAATTACATTACTTTAATATGTAATATTTGATTTATTTAAACTCGTATTTCATAAAAATCATATGTATCTTTTGTGCGCAGAAATATAAAAAAATAAATAAAATTTTTTCTCTATTTTCACAATTAAACAAATTTTCCTTGTTAAAAGTCGTTTGTAAATGCTTTGTAAATAGTAAACATATGCTAAGTATTCTAAAGGAGTCAGAAATATGTTCCAAATGACTTAATAAGCAATAGATACAAAATATGTTAAAATTTAAAACACTCTTAAATGATCATCTAAACGCGTACCAAAACATTTTAACATAATTTCAAAATATTGGTTCATATACCTCATTTATGTTCTCAAAACTATATATCAAATAAAACTAATCACCCTTTAGTCAAAATTCACAATATTAAAACAAATTCATAGTAATTTAAATTTTTATCAATTAGTTATGTAAACATGAAAACTGTGTAGAAAGAACTATTATTTGTTGTTTGGTGTTCGGAATGTACCTCTCACTCACCTGGTGTTAACTGCACACAGGCCTACTTTTACATTCGGATATATCTACGTGTACCTAGTAAAGGGTCTCGGTCTATCTCTCTCCAAACTCTTGCAAGAGAGAAGCCGATCTGAAACTTGCGAGGTGCTATTGTCCCCTTAAAGAAATAGATCGACTAGAATTGCGCACGTTAGTTGAAAATTAAAAAGAATTTATTTCATTCGGCAAAAAAAAAAAATTACTTGAGTAATAAAACCTTTGTATTATTTTTAAATCGTTTAATTTTGTTAGTTCTTAGTTTAGTTTAGTTTAGTGCAAAAATTGTATAAAATATTTAATCTACACACAGGCATTCCAGCCTCGTAGAATCTGCAAATATTTATTGTCATATTACCTCATATAACCGATTGTTATTTGTTATTTATGTATTTACTTTTGCCAATAAATATTATTATTATTATTATTATTATATTATTATTATTAACACATTAATTCAATAATTTCGTTTTGTATCTGATAGCCTAAAGAATAAGCCATTTTTAAAGAATTTGTTTGTGAGTTTTGCACTCGACTAATGTGCTCTCTCATAACAGGATCAAAAGAGGAAATCATTTCGACAGCTTTAAGGAAGTTTCCATTATCAAATTCAAAATGTATTTTAGAAGAACCTTGGAACGCTAGACATTGTCTGGATAAAAATTTGACAACTGCAACAATTTTTTCCAGAGCGTCATAACAATTTTTTTTTTACAGTTTCTAAAACCCATAAGTGATGATCGTTTACGGTTATGGATAATTTTAATATTTTTTTTAAATTCATCCATGTATTCATGTAAACATTATGTACAATTAATGTTTCATGTCTTTTTATGGCTAAGGACACATGTTGCCAATCAGAAAAATCATGAGTATTAGAAAAACTATTGAAAGTCTTACTGAAAATTTTACAAAAAAAATAAAATATCGATTTTTTTCGAAACTAAGTAAATGAGCCAAATTATATTTGCTTCTTCTCCATTTCCTAGTTTTCTGACAAAGTACTTACTTAAAAATTTTCTTTTGTCTTTATTAGCTGGAAATTGATAATTGTTTCCTATCAAAGGAGGACGACTTCGTCGTTGGTAACGCTTTTGGGCCATAAACCGGGGTCCTCTGATATAAGAATACTAGTATTCTGTCACCGCTTCAGTACAAACATTATCGTCAGAAGTGTCACTTGTAGCCGTCTTTGTTGGGATGGTCGACTCTATAGAGAATATATTTTCGATAAGTGATGATGATATTGATGGTTCACATGTTGCAGAAGATGGTGGTGTCGCCGCTTGAGAAACTTCACCTTCCTCTGTCGTTTCAGTGTTGAAAACTTGACTTTTTCTCAAGAAATGTTTCATACTGCCAGCCAACTTCTCCCTTTCTTGGACTCGTAACTTAATTTTGCTCTCGAAATTTTTCACCACAACGTTTTCTCTTCTGTGGCTCCTAGAAATTAAGGAATACTAGATCAAAAATTGGTAAAGGCATTTAATATTGAGGGTAATACAGGTTTTAGTGCACAACTTTAACAGAAAAAATAATAAACATATTTTTTAGACCTAATTTGCCACACAGGAAAAAAATCACATTTCCCGATTTTCAGATGTGAATAGTATTGAATTATTTTTGTAGTATTTTCCACAATATCTTATTATTAGCCGAAGTAAGTCAAGGTCAAAGGAATATTCCCGTTTCGCCTGACATAAAAATTTGGTACGCTTTGGTAGCGTTTTGCCTGACTACATGTTAAACGAAAAAAATTAGTTGCGATTCTCCTGACCTGCTCAGATAATAAATATGTATTTGCTGTAAAGAAATGTATTACTAACAAATGAATAATAATAAGAAATGAACATAAAATTAAATATAGTTATTTAATTTGATATAAACAAAAAATATAGAGCACCCAGTATAGTAAAAAGTTAGAAAAATAAATACTAAACCTTTTTACAAATTGACAAAGCGTAAAGCGAATAAACTATTTAAATTTAGAATTTTTTTTATGTGTCCCAATAACCGGCCAGCACAAAATATATATATTCAAAAACTAAAATTTCTCCAGTAATAATTTCAACTATACATTACTTTAAAAAAGAACTTATATAGTATATCTAGGAAATAAGATTTAAAGGAAAAATTATCAAGATGGTTTAGAAAATTTGAAAATAATTGATTTAAAAATACTGGTACAAAACGCTTAATAATGTCAGTAAATGCAGTGTTTTTTGTCTTAAATCAAATCCTTATAAATCAAATGCATGTAATTTGAAAATGGCCTTTATGATAAAAAAAAGCACGCACCATCCAACTTATGGTTAGGCGAAACGATACCACAATTTGAGCTTGTCATATGAATCGGGAAATTTGAATTGGTCAGACGAAATGGGAACAGGCGAATCGGACATAAATCAAGTCAAATACATGGGTATTATGTGAGTAGGTACTTATCATTTCATAAAATTTAATTATAACACAACACAAAATATAAGGCACTCTGTCGAATATTTATAACTATAATTTTGCATTTTGGTTTTTGACCTTCACGTAGCCAAAGAAAATATTAACTATTTGGATTACGCCTACTGCAGTTTTATTTATACTTGTGGTCTCGTGGTTCGTAGATGATTCTTCAAGTCTGGACAAGAAAAATCGACAAGATCTAATATGAAACTTACTCGTCGTACAATATTCGAGTCTAGATAGGAAAAACGTAGTTCGTAGAATATTCAAGTCTGGACGGGAAAAATCGAAGATCTAATTTGAAACTTACTCGTCGTTCGTACAGTATTCGAGTCTGGATAAGAAAAATCGACAAGTTTATACTTTATACGGGTATTCATGGTATTGCATGTTGCACACAGAATTAACTTACCTACTAATTTTAGTATATTTAACAATTAACGCTAATTGATTTTAAAAATAGATGTTTTCTGTCACAATAGGACATAAACTTCGATAACAGTATTGATTATATTATCATGAATTGAGATAAAAACATTTTTGATTTCTTTAGTGTCTTAGTGCCTTGTTCATGGAATCGTTATAAAAATTAAAAATTCGAATTGTATACAGACCTCCGGTTTGGCGCCCCTTTAGAGGTGCGCCCGCGTGATTGCTTTCACTTTGATGTAAGTCTGACTGTATTTTTATTTCTTTTAACTTTGACTCATTATCTTTATATGACTCTATTAAAATCTTGTTCTGGTCGCATGTATCGCTTTTTGGAATCCTTTTGGAATCTTGAAGCCAATGTTATATCGGTTACAGAAGATTCGCCGGTGTCGTCTTTAGCAGGTGCAGTACCATCATGCTCTGTGCACCATGGATTATAGTGTTTCTGATAAAGGGAAGCAACTGAAAGATCATTGTCAATGTACACTCGATTAGGATTACATTTCCTACTATAATGGCTTGTATACTTAGGAATGACTTTAACAAGGTCATGTACATTCTTAATTATTTTTTCCGATTAAAGTATTTCGCGAATTTGCTTGCATATACTGTAAATATGTTTTTTACTGTTACTTAGACCGTGCACTGACAAAAAGTCTTTTTCGCATATTTTTTTTGTCAACGCCTTGAACCTTCACTGAGTACAGAAAAGTGACTGCTCGAGAATACCTTCGACGTTTTGTTTCTTTTTTTTTGAGGTTGTTATCTTTTCTTAGGTAAACACTTAATTGTTCTGAACAGATAGACATTATGCTTGTCGTAAGAGCCCATATTCCAGAAAGAGTCAAATATTGTTTCCTCATTGCCAGAAAGAGAAGCTTTGCACTTATTTTTACAACTGCAGGGTGGATCCAAAATTCGTGCTTCTACCTTGTTTTCTTTTCAGTTTTCATCTGAATGACCCAAATTTCTTTTCTTGTTAGCCTTTACTCGTCTTCTTCTTTCAATATTTTTTGACCGCAACCTGGGCTGCTCTTTCTTCTTCGGAGTTTCAATAGCCCCTTTAAATATATCTTGCTCCTGAAATTTTATAGAAAATTATGTACAGAAAAAGGTAACAAGCCACAAAAACTTTAAAATACCTGCTAAATTTTTGTTACGTTCATTTTAAACATGGCTATTTTCGGGTATTTTTTTAACAATTTCTACTAATAACGGCAAATAGGACGTGAATAATATAATAAAAAAAGAGACTACATTTTTATTAAAATTGATACAAATAATACGGTTGGATAGTTACAATAATACCACCATTTTATTATTTGTAGTTAAACCATGATAAGAATTCATAAAATTTTATTTTCACGGAATGAGATCTAGATTATTATTTTAATTCCTATCTCTTAATTCTCCAGAATAAAATTAATGAATCTTTTTAAAGGTACTGTCATTATCTTTCCGAGACTTATTAAGAAATTAGCCAACTTTTCCGGGGAAAAACCCATAAAATTATTACGAATGCATAATTGTTGGAGTTTTTTGGAAACAGGGAGGAATTTAAATTTGATTAAGTGGGCTAATTCAATTCGTCGACGGTTTAAATTGGATTTTTCTTAATTTATACAGTATGTATCAACGTTTTTTATATTTTATGTTACATTGAATCTTGTATTTAAGAGTTGTGTTTAGTTAAAATTCAGTTATAATTTATAAAGCTTTAGATTTATCAATGTCTTAAAAGTCTTACGAAAGAAGTTTATTTAATTTTTTACAGCAGGGTTGTACATTTTAAGTTATTATACAATCCTACGTATAGTTTAAAAAATTTTCATTTTCTGCTGTTTCATTGTGAGAATAATAATCCTTTAATAACAAAATAAAAATTCAAATAAACAGATAAATCAAACAAAAAAGGTTTTTTTAAAAATTATCATCTTCACTTAGCGTGTGTTTCAGATTTGTGATGCAAGAATGACTATTCAATATTCTTGACATAGCAAATACCACTGGTCCACATTTCTGGAGATATCTTTGCAACTGCTTCTCAAATAATAACATCTAACAGACTTTCAGACAACTTAGGAGTGACATTTCTTTTCCTTATTTCCCTATTTATATTACTACCAATCAATTTTAAAGGATTTATTGTATAATGGTGGCAAACGTATTATAATAGTATGACTTATCTTTTAGCAACATATTATATTAGTTTAAGATTTCTCTTTAATATAACCAGCAGATCTTTTTTTAAAGCTGTGAAAGAATATGCTACGTACTATTTAAAAATGAAGATATAACCCCTTTGTGAGCTTTTGGTTTTGGTACTTTACCAGAAAAAGCTGTAGTGGTGATAGTCGTTGGTTCTTTATATTTAATATAGCATTGACCATCGTCACATTCCTTAACAAAAGTTTCGACATATTTACCCAATCGTGACCAAAATATATAAGAAGGTTAGTAACCAGAATCAGCTGGGCGAAAGAGACTACTCTACTAAATATAATTTGGTTTTATATTTATTCTCTTTAGAGGATATTTTGTAAAGATATTTTAAATATTATTTATATTAAACGTTTTATTTGCATAAGAGGTGTAGTTCGGAGAGTATTATAAAGTTGTAATTTTAAAATGGTAACAAAGTGCTAAATGATTACGCCATTACAAAGCAGATGATTAGCAACGTTTAAAATTAAGAACAGAGTATCCTTGTGCATTAGAATGGCGTCTGCAAACCAAAAATCCAATTTAGGTGGTTCAGGCATTAATTTTTTTAAAATTAATTATTTTTAATTAAAAACTTATTGTAGAAAATGGCCTATTTTTAGACCTTTTTCATTGTAAGAATAAACTACAAATTCAATAAATTTTCTGAAAATGAAACCTTGAACTACCTAATCTAAACATTTTCCTATCAAATCGTTCAATCGAAAAATACAAAAAGGC
The DNA here is from genome assembly GCA_927349885.1 of Psylliodes chrysocephalus. Classification (NCBI taxonomy): domain Eukaryota; kingdom Metazoa; phylum Arthropoda; class Insecta; order Coleoptera; family Chrysomelidae; genus Psylliodes; species Psylliodes chrysocephalus. The sequence goes on from OV651830.1 coordinate 21,868,892, forward strand.
TCAGATCTCCGAAATAATTATAAATGAAAATAGTGGTTCCATAAATGTATCGAAAAGATATTACATTTCGTTTAGGCTTTTACAGAATAAAAACGAATTAAAATTTAATAACATCAAATGTTTTCTTTTTTTAAATATGTTGTAGTATTTAAAAAAATAATTACACTAAAACGAGTTAATAAAATGACAAAAAGAATATAGAATGTGCGATATTAATTAACAGTCGAGCAATGATCGCCTGGTTGAATTTGATTACGTTGTTGAGTGATGATATTTAGATAAGCAGCTGGGTTTAGATACGAGGGTTTTAAAAATAAGTTAAATTTTAATCATAAATACGATAATCTCTTTTTTTAATTTTCAAATATTTTAACTTTAAAATAGTTTATATTACAGTATTGAAAATGAATAGAGTTACTATTATAAACAGATACAACAGTGATAGTAACAATAGTAGTCTTTTTATGTTGTGGTAGTTAAGATTCGGTATCGACGGAGAGTTAATGCATTAGTCACTCTATTCATTTTCGTTACTGTGGTATATAGATGATATAAGAGATAAAATAGAAACAACTATAAATTAGATCACTTGCTTCTAAAAAAATAATCCCGATAAGATAGTTTATTTACATATTATTTTTTTACTTTCCTATCCCAAAGGGTTAGTGTATGAGTAAATAACAAAAATTTCCATCAACGATATAGAAAAAGATAATCTTCACGTAGGTAACTTCATAATCTAATATGTTAAAATTTTAAAGTGTTGAAAATAAATAAAACCTTTATAAATATACACCTTTAACAAAAGTACCATTTTTTAGTTTTAATGAGTTAAATAGATATATTTTCAAAACAAATCAAAATAAATTAGATGTACAATATAAGCAGATTAGCTAGGTACCTGTGTTTCACGAAATTTTGTATAAATAAGTAAATTAAATAAAATCAAAATATTTAAAACAAAAATATTTTTATTCATTTTAAAAAGATAATACATAATTTATTTACCCTTCGGCGGATCTCTTCTATTCAAAATTATTTCCGGGCCCACACAATCCCCATAAAAAACTCTCAGTTTCTCTATTAAATTTAAAAGAAAATCATCAAAAAATATGTTTTCAATAAAAAGAGGATTCCATCTCCTACATAAACAATAAAATGGCACATTCTTCTTTGTGAGATACCGAGTTGTCCTTGAATTTAAAAACATAATAATTTTTAAATTGTTAAATTACTTTGAAATGTAGTCAGAAATCTCACCTGATAATAGTAATTGTGGTTTTCAATTCTTAAACAGGGAACAATTTTTTTCTCTACGGCCTCTCTCAATGAAAGATTATATGTGGCTGGCTACTTTTTTTTTTTTTTTTTTTTTTTTTTTTTTTTTTAATTTGGTGTCATCGGCGTCGACTTGTAGAACAAATTTCTACAATTATACATATTTTCTCTACAATAAATAGTACATATAGGGACAGGGACAATTTGTAGTAAAAATTTCCAAATATTTGTAGAGAATGTATTGTAGAGTTATTATCTACAATATTTAGTAAAAATATCAAATGCATCATAAGAATTGTTCTACAAATTGTTATAATATTGCTATATATTGTATGAATTTATATTAAAAATGTATTGCGTTTTATGAAAATAAATACAAAAATTTTACACAATAAATAGTAAAAATTCATATAAATTGTAGTAATTTTTAATAAAATTTGTAGTAATATTTTATAATTATTATAATTATAACCTAGAAAAAATGTTCCTTAATGAAATATTCAATTTATTGTTTTAATATAAAAGATACAAAGTCTTAATTACAATATGTAATAAATAACAGTAATAATAGCGCCCTCAGTCTCAGTTGGCTTTTCTGCACATGAAAAATATGAAATAAAAATTAATACCTATTGGGGGGGGGGGTGGATCAGTGTTAGTCTCTGCCTGTGAATCCAAGGGTCCCAGGTTCGAATCCCACCGTTGGCCGGGATTTCTTTATTTAATTAAAATTAATTCTGATGCCTTGGTAGGATTCCCCACTCGACCATTCACTGTTGGGTTATAATTAACAGTGCTGGTCCTAAAGTGGCACTGGGAAACAGTAACAAAGCCTACACAGAACTCGAGGCGAAATAACCTTAGCAGTTGAAGCCGATGACACACACAAAAAAAAACCTACTGAACTGTTCATACCCTTAAAACGAGGATATTTATCACCTTTGCACTGATTTGGATATTAAATGACTAAGTCAGATAACTAACAAAAATAAGAAAGTAGGTATGTCACAGTTAAGTCAAAAAAACATCATTGAACTTGGTACAACATTCGATCGTTGGGCACAACATTTGATCGTTGACCACAACTATTTTTTTTTTAAATAATCTACTAAGGTTATCTAAATTAGTTATCTAAAGGTAAATTATTCAGAAACAATAATAAATGTACTTACCACTAATAGAAGTTATTAAAATTTTCTCAAACGCATCGGTGCTTATAATATAATAATGTGTTACAGAAACTCGTATATGTAACATGCTTTGTTTTGTGAATATGACGAAAGGCTACTGCTGTCTGGCCATTTATAATCGACGTCAGAAAACGTTGGCCAATAGCAGAATTCTGTTTTATTCACATGACTTAGAATTTCTACAATATTATAGAATATTTTTGAACAAAATTGAATTTTTTTTCATAAGAAGGAATGTGAAGTATTACTATTTTTTGTAGAGAAAATTACTATTTTTTGTAGAGATAATTATTAATATTTGTACAAATATTTACAGAAGTAAGTAGTAGTAATTACGATAATTGTAATAATTTTCTACTTCTACAAACAATAGTAAAATATACTAAACATTGTGGACTTCTTTCCTATTGTTGTAGCATTTTATTCGACAATTCAATTGCTACAATAATGAATAGTTTTTAACTATAAATTGTAGTAAAATTTTCTACAAAAAGTTAAGTATTTTTCTACAAGTCTACTATTACAACATTGTAGTAAAATTTTCTAGACACATTTTTTTCGTGGAGGCTTTGTTACTGTTTCCCAGCGCCACTTTAGGAACAGCACTGTTAATTAGAACCCAACAGTGAATGGTCGAGTGGGGAATCCTACCAAGGCATCAGAATTAATTTTAAATAATTAAATTAAATAAAAAAATCCCGACCAACGGTGGGATTCGAACCTGGGACCCTTGGATCCACAGGCAGAGACTCTACCACTGAGCCACCCACCCCGTGCTGGCTACTTTCAATAACCATTCTACCTCTGATACAGTTTCAGAAGTCATTCAGTTTAATGCTATTTTAGAACAAACAAAAATGTTAGAACGCATCTTTGAAATAATTTTGGAACGCAGCTTTAGTAGTTCAAATGTTAGTTGACACTTGATGGAATCTTCAATTTCCAGTGAACAGGTGTTGTGCGACTAGGCTACGTAACAGCCAGGTTTTCAATTCACTAATTATTATAAGATATGGTAATAAAATTTTGCATTATATTTAGTAAGAATGGTTGCTAATTTGTTCGAATGATTTCGGGGAATACTTGTCAAATAAATTGAATTTATGGATTTATTTAATTGGATGTTAGCTGAGTGACCTGTGGAAATAAGGTTAGGATAAAAAAAACGAAGAAAGGGAGCGGCGGAAGTTTAAAAAAAGGAGGCTGTTCTAATTTTTGGGTTAGACGAAGGTGGTCGAATTGTTTGGTGGTAAAAAAAGTGAAAAAAAAGAAAAGTGTCTCTTTTTTTTTTGGTTGCCGTTCTGCGGGATTTGCACCATATTAGTGTGAGAACACCGAAAGTCCGAAATGTATTTAGCAGTGTAGCAGCCCTAGGATATTAGAATATTTTTCTTGGTTTGAGGTCGCAGATCGCAGTATTCATATCCATAAATCGGAGGTGTACCCGCTTAACTCCTGTAAAGACCTAAGGAGGTGACCTGTGAAGGTGACCTGTAAAGGCTTTTCAGACGACTCCTCCGCTGGAGGAGATACGAGATACCATGGAACTCGAATTTTAAGGTCACAATTTTTATTTATACGACCCTGTAAACTTTCGGCAATTGCCCAAAGGGAAAGTATATATTGATATGGTTATCTATGCAAACAATATTTTTATTTTGTTATTGAATTTCTCTTATGCTTACATTTATTTTGTGCTTAATGCCAGGGGCAAATAATAATAATACTCGTTAACTGAATGTTTTCAGAATTATTCATTTAAAAGGACTTTTAACGAAAGAAATTAAATATTGTACTTTTTCATTTATTCATTAGGTAAATAAACTGTTGACAACTAGAAATGTAGCAGTGTCTGAAGCAGCAGTAACAGAGAAAGCAGCATTGTCACAGAGGGGTAGTCAAAGCTGAGAAGTAAAATAAGTAAAACAAAAGGAAAGTAAAGGATATTGATGTGAGCTAAAATCTTAATTCGTTGTTCTCTTTTGCGTACTCTCTAGTAAGTGTTGTAAAGGGGGGGGGGTACGTAGCACCTCAACAAGTTCATCAGAATTAATTAAACCTAAAAAATAGAAAAGTTATTAAACTATTATTACAATACGTAAATAATTATCGCTTATCATCAGGTTATGCACCTAGGAACCCATATTGCAGATCAACAAATAACCCTGATGGTATAACTGTTTTGCCAGTTTCTTCTTGAAATTTGTTTATTGTCACACCTTCGTTTTGTATGCCGTACTCAATTGCTGGGGTAGTTATTCCTTGTCTCTCTGTCAAGATTTTTTTACCAAACAATCGCATGGAGTACGGGACCTTCTTTTGGCAACTTCCCCAAAATAAGAAGCCGTTAGCCGAAATCTTCTTTCCTCCAAGTATCTTGGGTTGCTGAACTGTCCTATAGTTTCTTCTGATATTTGTTGTTGTTGTTGTTGTTGTTGCTTACTCGTCACCTAAAAATATTTAAACATAAAATCATGTAAAAAGTAAAAACGTAATATTCATGTTAATACCTTTAGTCGGTCAATTAATTTATTAACTTCTTCTTTAAGACATTCATCACTGATGTCTACATTAGCAATATTAGATCCGTACTCCGTTGTTTCTGATGGTTCTGGTTTTTTTATAGCCTTACTTTTTCTAGCAGTAGGTTTTCTTTTAATTTTGTCACCTTCCTCATTATTTACTCAGTTTCTTAGAAAATGGGATGCTTCTCTATTAAAGCATTGCTTCCAAATTTTGATGTTCCAATTACCTTCATTATTGTAACGAAGAGCACTCAAAACACATCTACTTTGGAAACCGTTCCTTTGAATGGGATTTTATCGTTTTCCCATATTGAAACGAGCAATAATATTTATAAATGATTCTACTTTGTTGGTTATTTCGTTGGCAAAAAGAAGGAATGCTTTTTTTAAAAGAAAAATAAAAAAAAATAACACAGGAGCTGTAATTTACCATGTGAACCATTATTTGGAACCTGGGGTTACTAACAACAGTTTTTCAGACTTAACACTTTGACTGCTATATGGCCAGATGCGACCAAGTTTTTTTTTCGCTTAAGGCAATTATTTAGGAAAAATTCATGATTACCTTTTATTTAATGATTGTTACGTTTTTATGTCATTTTTGACATATGTCAAGGATTCGTGTCATGCGCGTGTGATGACAAGATTTGTCATTTAGTGCTGAGCGTCACGGATCCGTGACGTGAAGTTTTTCGGGTTCTACGATCGTAAATTTAATCTAAAATAGAGCAAAATCTTAAAAAAACATATTATAATAAATACCAAACATAGGAATTCATTAGAAAATCAGTAGTAATAAACAAAAGATCTGTCCTAATAAAAAACAACAGAAAAAAAACAGTAAAAAATAGGTAAGCAAACCTCTGTTGTTTTCTTGTTGTTTTAGCTTTTTTCGCCCCAGACGGAACAGCTTCATTAGCGTCCATTTTGGCTGAGATGCGGGAAAAAAATGAGAAACGAATAATGTTTTTGGAGCGAATTGCTGATTTTTGCAAGATAAAAAGTCTTTGTAGTGAAATTTTCCCAAGTTAGAATCCCATATGTTAAATTGGAATGGAATAAGCCATTATAAGTAGTTATTGCTGCTTCTGTATTAACTATATTTGATAATCTACGCAGAGCAAACGTGAATTTTGCCAATTGTTGCATAAGTTATTTATTTGATAGTTCCGTGTAAGTTGTGTGTCAAAATATGTACCGAAAAATTTAGTGTTCATTGTTTCACTAGTAGTTTGGTTCAACCTGAAGACACCTGTTTCAGTTTCATTGTGATTTAAAAATAATTCGCTGCTATCAAACCATTGTTTAGCTTCAGTCATAATCTTAGAGTTTTTAATAACTATGTCAGATGTGTTATTGCAGTGATATGAGAAATTGGTATCATCTGCATACATGGTAGTTAGTAATTCGGCATTAATTTAATTCATATATGATGAAAGATCATTGGTATATATTAAAAATAATAGAGGGCCTAGTACGGATCTTTGTGGAACACCTCTTTCCATTAATAAAGGTTTACTAAGTTTATTTATGTTGTCTGTTTTGCAAATAAACAATCATCTTATTTGCAATGTCTCTAATGCCTTATTTATCTACTTTGTTGATTAACAATGTATGACTTACACAGTCAAATGCTTTAGATAGATTAGTGAATATAGCTACGCATTGTAATTTGTTTTTTAAAGACTCGTAAATATTATTTATTGAAGCCAGCATGGTATCTATAGTTGTTCTCCCATGTCTAAAACCATATTGTTCCGCAGAAAACAGGTTGTTGTTTTCAAAGAAATGCACAATTTGTTTTACTATAACACTTTCAAGTATTTTAGAAAAACATGGTAAAATATCTATTTGGCGAAAATTTTCAGGTACTAAGTCATCTCCTTTTTTGTGACATGGTAGAACTTTGGACGTTTTAAAAATATCTGGAAAGGTGCTTTCAGCTAAACAACAGTTTATCAATTCAGTAATAGGAAAAACAATATTTTGGGCGCAGTTTTCTAATAAATAGGTATTAATTTTATATACACCGTGTCCCACGTAAGGCGGGCATTACAACTTTATGGAGAATAAATTAATTTGTATTTTCGCCATTTTCTGAGTATACATAATCGAATATGCTCTTTTGAATTAAAATAAAATGAACTCTGTGCAACTTCCGGTTATACCGGAAGTGACCACTAACTTCGTTATTTTAAAGGGAATACCCCATATTTTTTTTTTAATTTTGGATTCAGCATTAAATTCTGTAAACAACGATACCCCATTTGCCTATTCTAGTTATAGCGGATTTGGCGTTATTCAATTTTTTTCTACATTTTTAGTCGCCGGTAGACATTTTCTTAAAGTCGTCTATCTCAGGTACTATATCTATCAGATACTTAAAATTTTAACCAGAGGTAGTAGATGGGATGTACTTCTTGATAATATTTAGTTATTCATTATTTGTTCTACGGGGTGTTTGCAAATTATTTTTAAAAATGAAATTTTTTAAACATAAAAAACTTTTTTATTTTAAATTGAACACCCTATATATTTTTTAAATTTTAGATTCAGCATGAAATTCTGTAAACAATGATACCCCATTCGCCTATTCTAATTATAGTGTATTTGGCGTTATTCAGTTTTTTATAAACTTTTATATGCCGGCAGACATTTGCTTTTTTAAATTTACTTGTACATCGTTTGTTCGACTGTGTGTTTGGAAATTATTTTAAAAAATAAATATTTTAAACATGAAAAAATTTTTTATTTTAAATGGAAAATCCTGTATATTTTTATTTCATTTTGTTCAGAAAATTATTCTTCATTGATTTTCATTTGCACTATTAATTCCCTATAATTATCTCTCGCCAATTTTAAGAAAATTTAAATTTAAATTTTACGCATGCACCTACATAATATAGTATAGTTTTACATTTTAATTTTTTATCTTAGTATGCCGTGGAAATATGCTAAACAACAATCTGTCAACAAACTGAATTGTCATATTTCTATGTATTTAAGTTGTGTATTTTTTGCGTTCAAAATATGGAAAATATGGAAAATATTGAAGAATATACCAACCAAGATATTCTTAATTTATTTTACATTCATGGAGAATGTAATCGAATCAAAAGTAGAACCTGCCGCATGTTTAATGAACGATACCCTCATTTACCACCAATGAACAGACAGAAATTTGATAGAATCGAAGCTAACTTTTTGAATAATTTTAAACAAAACCCTGGAAGAAACCGTCAACATTATGTCCGAGATGAAGAAGTTAATCTAATTAACGTATTAGGGTATTTTACTGCGTATCCTCACGCCTCCATTAGAATGGCTCAAGATAATTTAAATATTAGTCAAGGGTCAATACCACGAATTTTAGCACTAAATAAATGGCATCCCTATGCACAAAGAAAAGTTCATGAGTTGCGTGATCAAATAAGACGAACTGAATTATGCGAATGGTTATTGGTACGAATTCAAGAAGATCCCGAGATTTTAAACAAAATTTTTTGGTCAGACGAGTCGAAATTTACACGTAAAGGGATCATCAATCGCAAGCAATGTCATTTCTGGGCAAACGAAAATCCACATTTTTATCGTGAAGCACAATTTCAGTACGAATTTAGTTTTAATGTGTTTGCAGTGATCGGTTTTGGAAGAGCTTTTTATTACATTTATAATGAAAGACTGACCTCAGAAAGATACATTAGAATTCTTAGAGAAGTAGTTGCCGACATTTTAAACCAGCTACCAAATAATAATTTTTGGTACCAGTTGGATGGTGCCCCAGCACATTCAACATACTATGTAAATCAAGAAATTACAGCACTCTTTGAAGACCGATGGATAGGTCCAAATGGTCCTTGGCTTTGGCCTGCAAGATCGCCAGATCTAACTCCTGTTGATTTTTTTATGGGGTCATATTAAAAATTTAGTGTACTCTACCCAAATTAATACTAAAGAAGAATTAGAGCAAAGAGTTCGGAATGCCTTTAACGAGTTAGATGGTGAAATGATTCGTAAAGCAACAACTAATCATGTTAAAAAAAGATTGTTAAAATGTTTAGAAGCTAACGGGGGGCATTTTGAACATTTGATAAAATGATTTTTTTAAACCATGTGCTTTTAATAAAAATTGTTTTTAGTTAGTATGTACCTTATCATTAAAAAAATTTAAACTTTTTAAACGACATATTTTGTTTCAGAAAACTGTAAATGTTTTTAAAAGTACATCCCATCTACTACTTCTGGCTAAAATTTCAAGTATCCAACAGAAATAGTACCTGAGACAGTCGACTTTAAGAAAATGCCTACCGGCGCGACGACTAAAAATTAAAAAAAAAAAATAACGCCAAATCCGCTATAATTAGAATAGGCAAATATGGTATCATTGTTTACAGAATTTCATGCTGAATCCTAAATTTAAAAAATATATAGGGTGTTCCCTTTAAAATAAAAAAGTTTTTTATGTTTAAAAAATTTAATTTTTAAAAATAATTTGCAAATGTCTTTTTATTTCATCTGTATTCATATAACTCAAGTTTTTATTACATTTTCTTTTAGGTTGAGATATATTTGAAATTGAGGCATTAAAATGTGTTATTAAAATGTATCATGAAGTGCTTCAGCTTTTTTATTTGCATTTGTTGCTTTTCTCATGTTATGCCAGGTTTCATTTTGCAGAAGATTATTAAGAATATTTATATTATTTTGAGAGAAGGAAAGTTAATAATTGAGGGTCATGGTCTGACTCTGTAGTCCTTAACACGCGTGTCTGAGCAAAAGGAAAGTTTACAAATATGTTGTCTGGACATGTCTGAGATCTCTCTGTAATACGAGTATATGTAAATGTTGTTTTTTCAAAATTAAACTGAAGTAACAAGTCGGAGAGTTGTCTTGTTCTGCTATCAGGTTCTAAAAACTTTACATTAAAATCCCCACATATAATAAACAAAATACGGCCAAAATATTGAAGAAAATGTTTTCAAGAAAGGTTTTCGCGGATACAAAAATGCAAAATTGAAATGACTGTGGAGGAGAAAAATTTTAAATAAATGTTTTTTGTTACTAAACTGTTTTACTTCACTAGACTCAACGGAAAGGAAGCAGCCCTCGTATTTTATGTTCCCGATGTAGGTAATAAGACAACCGACGAAATTTCTAATGTTTTTGGAGATGCTTCAGATATTTAACTATCGGTTACAAAAATATATTGACCTTTCTTCCAAAATTAATAACGCACTGAACCGTTACCAATTAGAAGCCCAGCAATTACTCTCAGTTCATAGATCTGAGAGGTTCAAGTGTGGGTAATTTAGATCACTCAGGTGAAATAGTTAATTAACTAATCAGACACGTCCATGCTTTTTAAAAAAACATTATATATTATTATGCACTTGGAAATCATGTATAAATTATTTAATATTTACTTGCAGAAAAGGCAACAGCAACTAATTAAAGCTTATGTCAAATATGCAGTGCTAATAACGAAAATAAAATACATATTTTAAATTTTAATGTTAATGAGAGAAGTGCAAAAAAAATAATGGAGAAACAGAATTAAAATAATAGGATTAGTAAAGAAATTGTAACGTTTGAATTCAGCATTAGAACTCACTGTTTTATTATTTATTAATTAATTTATTTGGTGAAAAATTTTTTGTTGTTAAAATTGGTTAAACAACTTTTAATGGGTAATGATCCGGGAATTGAAAATTGTTTTGAAAAATTATGTCGAATGGAAATCTTTACAAAAATTTATAGAGTTTGACAGTTAAATGTTTAAGGAAAAAAGGCTCTTAAATGAAACATTATATTGAATCTGAAATGTTGGATCCAATAAAGGCATAAAAATAAAATTAAGGAAAAATGTATTTAGTGTTATTGGAGGATAATAGGCCAGATCGCAGAGGAAGGGTAAAAGCAGATGTAAGCAGATGTAAGCAGTTGTAAGCAGTTGTAAGCAGTTGTGTGCAGTTGTAAGTAGTTGTAAGCAGTTTTAAGTAGTTGTAAGCAGTTGTTAGCAGTTGAATGCAGTTGTAAGCAGTTTTAAGCAGTTTTAAGCGTTTGTAAGCAGTTGTAAGCAGTTGTATGCAGTTGTAAGTAACAGTAAGTAGTTGTAAGCAGTTTCAAGTAGTTGTAACCAGTTGTTAGTAGTTGAAAACAGTTGTAAGCAGTTGTAAGCAGTTGCAAGCAGTTGTAAGCAGTTGTAAGCAGTTGTAAGCAGTTGTAAGCAGTTGTAAGCAGTTGTAAGCAGTTGTAAGCAGTTGTAAGCAGTTGTAAGCAGTTGTAAGCAGTTGTAAGCAGTTGTAAGCAGTTGTAAGCAGTTGTAAGCAGTTGTAAGCAGTTGTAAGCAGTTGTAAGCAGTTGTAAGCAGTTGTAAGCAGTTGTAAGCAGTTGTAAGCAGTTGTAAGCAGTTGTAAGCAGTTGTAAGTAGTTGTATGCAGTCGTTAGAAATTTTAAGCAATTGCAAGCAATTGTAGGCAGTTATAAACAGTCGTTAGCAATTTAAGCAGTGTAAGTGGTTATAAGGAGTTGTAAGCTGTTGTTAACAGTTGTTAACAATTTTAAGCAGTTTTAAGCAATTATAAGCAATTGTAATTTGGTACAGGAGAAAGAAGACAAAGTGTAACATAGCGGAGAAGGACGACGAAATGCAACAAAAATATCAAATCTTTAAAGATGTACAAATTTTATTGAAATTTTATTTTTTTAATATTGTGAATTTATTAAATCGCAAAAAGTCAGAAATATTTTGAATAAATGGCTGAATAATTTTAAACTTTGAAAGTAAATCTCAAAAATCCCTCTAGGAATTACCAAGACCATTCTTGAACGTCAAACGTAAATATTTTGAAAAAAAAAAAGCTTGTCAACACCGGGATTCGAAGTCATACATCCTTGTTCCCCAAACAAATACCCTTTCATCTAGATCACTGGTCGCCAACCTGTCAATCGCGAGCTACCGGTAGCTTGCGGAGGCAATTCTGGTAGCTCTCACAACGATTTTAATTTAAAAAATACAAACTGGAAAAATCAGAGAAGCTTCCGAAAATTTCACAAAAAAATCTAATTGTCATAATATTAAACATAAACAGCGGCAACGTTGCGGTGAGCGATCTGCCGCTGACGCCATCAAGCTAGAATCGGCTAGAACCACAAAGCACATAGAGGTTCCACGTGAATGACCAAGGTCAAAACCGACAACTGACATTTTTTATGCTATTTGCTCCAAACTCTAGATGGGGCTACTGGTGAAATTATGATTTCTTACTCCATTTTTAAGCCTTATGGGAGAAAAACTTAACCAAAGACTCCAAAGATGTGACGTGTATTTATTTATGTTCTTGGTTAGTTTCATTTTTCCGTCTGATTTTAGTGATTTTTTGTTGGCTTTGGCTTTTGGTTTCTGTTTATAGTTTCGTCTTAGTTATTTGCAAAATTGTGATGTTTCGCTTTTTTATTTCCTACTGTGTTTTGCAATAATTTTGGTGCTACGTTGAAAACTTCGAGAAAAACTTCATTGATTCACCATATATTCACCATGCATCTGCATCATAAAAAGACAAACGGGGACAACAACTAATTGATAATCAATTTATCACTGGACTAGATTCCGAAATCATTTTTCACATAAGAGAGTAATACCACCATCTGTATTTGGAAGGAAAATACCTATTTATCATTGAATGAATAGTTAAAAGGACTCACCTTTTAATACAATACCTATATTACATTTGTCCTCAGTTAAAAAGACATTTATAAAATATATAACTTTAGTGTTAATAAAATGTAATATCCACTTCACATTTAAATTATTGATAGGTACCTATTTTAAAGATTTGAGATTATATATCTATTTGCTCCAAGTAAGTATTCGTTAAATATGTATTATTATTTGTATTTATTTTTATCTAATAATATTTATTTAAGTTATTAATAAACATATTTTAAGAATGTTCTATTTTATTATTTATTGATATATCTTATATTTATTTAATAAAAATATGCAGAACCAACTCTCCACATTAGACCCCTTATAACAAATTAATTCTTCAAATTTGGTATAATCCACCTAAATTATTTTGTAAAATAAAAGTTTCGAACTTACTAGTTCCATACTTTATTTTATAAAATAATTTATGTGGAAATCATTTAAAATTTAATTTAAAACTACTACCTACTCCTAAAAATTACAATTTGAATTTACCGCCATCTGTCAATTGTCATTTTAGTTCCAGCTCCAAACACAAGGTGGCGCTAATTTGGTTTAAAAGTTTAACATTGGCGTGGGGTCTCTAGAAGATACATGCTTTGTGGCTAGAACCGACCAGCCGGACCAGCGCGCGTTAGTATTCGAGAACGATCAGGATTGCTTTGAACGGGATAAATACGCACGGCGCGGCGACATTGCGCTTAGTTTAAAACTAAACGTCCAGCGGTTGAGTTAGTCGAGAACAACAAAAAATAGTATTATGGCAAGCAGTTGTAAGAAGGTAAAGACATACCACTTTCATTCGGAATGGGAAGAACAATACTTTTTACAGAAGTTAAAGATAAAAATGTGTGTTTGTTATGTAATACTTCGGTCTCCATTGCTAAAAAAGGAAATATAAAGAGACATCATAAAACTGTACATTCTAATTTTGAAAAATCATTCTCACTACATTCTGCCGCCAGAAAGGAGAAACTGAAACAGTTAAAAAAGCAGTTATTTTTAAGAACAATCGACAAAAATAGGGCTGCAACTGAAGCATCGTACCGTGTGTCCTAGATAATTGCACAAAAAAAGAAACTTTATGAAGACGGGGAAATGATAAAACAGGCGTTTTTAGAAGCTGCTGATTCGTTATTTGCCAACATTAGAAATAAAGACGAGATAGTTTTAGTCATAAAATCTATGCAACTTTCTGCTAATACAGTGATGAGACGTGTAGAAGTAATGAGCAATGATATTTTTGTACAGTTAAGAACTGACCTAGATAACTGTGTTTATTTTTCACTTCAACTGGATGAATCAACAGATGTCGTTGACACTGCCCAGATAGCCGGGTTCGTCAGGATGGTTTTTAGTGATTTTACGAATAAAGAAGATCTTTTGAAGTTTATTTCACTGAAAGGACATACTACTGGACAGGAGTTGTCTTCTCATTTAAAAAATATTATTTCTTCCGAGAAAATTCCAATATCGAAAATGGTAGGCTTGACAACCGATGGCGCTTCAGCTATGGTGAGTTGTGATAAGGGTCTGGTGGATTATGTCGTAAAGATGAAACTTTTCCGCAATTTCTCTGTTACCACTGCATTATCCATCAGCAATCATTCTGTGGAAATTTCCTGAAACTAAACAACGTTATGAAACTGGTGGTAAAAATTACGAACAAGATTAGAGCTCAAGCGTTACAAAGAAGATTATTCAAAACCTTGGCCGATGAAGTTGACTGTCAATATAGGGACCTACTCCTTCACTCTGAAGTCCGATGGTTAAGTAGAGGACGGGTTCTGGAACGTTTTAATGATGTCCTATCTTGCATAGTTCAATTTTTCAAACAACGCGATGAACCGACTCCGGAACTAGAAAATTCAATCTGGCTTAGAGATTTTGGTTTTCTCGTGGACATTACAGAGAAATTAAACGAACTTAATTTGCAGCTTCAGGAAAGAGACAAAGAACTAGCGGAAATGATTTCTAATATAAAAGCATTTATCAAAAAGCTGGAGGTTTGGAACAAAACCTAATTAACAGCGATGCCAAGCATATTCCTATTCTTTCAAAATAAATATCTCAAAATCCATTAGAACTCTATGACAGCAAATATCATGTAGAAATAATTTCTACCCTGAAGAATGACTTCAAAAATCATTTTAAGGATTTTAACGAAATGGCTTTAGTAGCACAGTTTGTTGTTTCACCCTTTATGGAAATTGATATCCAACAGTTTGCAACTTGTGTTATGCAGAACTTTGGCGAAGACATCGCTGCAACAGAAATGGAAGTAATTGAGTTTCAAAATGATTTAGCCTTAAAATCGTTAGTCTCAAGTACCAAATGTATCTGGCCTATTGTAAGTAAAGACAAATATTCAGTTCTATGCCGTGTTACATTGAAAGTGAAAGCATTATTCAGTTTAACCTATTTGTGTGAATCTTCTTTTTCCAATATGAAGTTTTTTAAGAACAAATATCGCAATCGACTTACAGATGAACATTTGGATAATTGTATTCGAATGGCTGTATCAAATTAAACTGCAAACATTAAAAAAATTATCGATGAGTCTGAGTGTCAGCCTTCTCATTGAACGTGCTTTTTTATTTTTCAATGTTTATGTTCATGATAGTGCGTTACTTTTTTGTTGTTATTATTAACTATTTTTATATTTTACGTGACATGCCGTTGTGGCTGGATAAAAGTTTGTGTTTATTTTTCAGACACCTTCGTTTGGTAGGTAGGAATGTAGCTATGAACAAGTACGTACTAGTAATATTAGTTATTTTGTTATTAGTTTATTATTAGTACCTATGTATTATGTATTACCAGTTAAATAGTAAAATAAATACATATAATAATAAATTAATTGTGGATTATTTCAATTACGTTGCGTTACGTGGCTTCCGTGTGGGTAGCTTGCTGTTTATTCCAAAATTAACAAAGTAGCTCAACACATTGAGAGGTTGGCGACCACTGACTAGACCATCAATGAAATTGACTGCCGAGATTCTTAGACTTAAATTTGATGTGCTGGTTCGAGTCAGACGACGTTAAGTCTCGCTCTCAAATTTTAAATATAGAGATTTAGAATTAGAAAAACATTTTTTATAATTTTTAAATAATTTTTACTTTGATTTCTTGTATAATTTGTAATTATTACTTATTAGTTTTAAATTATCCAATAAAACCTACATTGTGATGTACGATTATATGTCTGTGTCATATATGAACACTTTAATATACAAATTACCTAGAACAATCTTTAAATAGTTGTGTCGTAGGAAAATGTATGTGCAAAACTCGTTGGAAACAACCACTAGCTCGAAATAAATCACTTCCCTCACTTGTTACGTAATATACTACTTTTTTTAAAACAAATACGGTAAAAAATAATATTGGGTAATTACGATTAACCCCCGAAAGTATAATACACATTTGAAAATGTTATTTATACTTTTATTTATGCATAACTAAGTACTAAGTATAAAAATTCTGTAAAATTAAAATATAATACTGTATATTAGAATCAGAAATCGCGTCGAAAGTACTTATAATAGTTTACGTATATTATTAATTTTGATTATTATAAAACCTCAGTTCTCTTTCACTTTTAATCTGATTATGTTGGTGTTTTTACTTCATAAGAATTTTCTCACACTTGTAAGTATTAATTTTTTATTAGATTTCATGTTCGGTGTGATTATACAGATGAGACAACAATAATTAAATAATGCAACTACCTACTAGTTAATTTTTTTTTATTTTTATAAATATATTTTTCGTTTTACTCTCTGAATTTTACAATGAATATTAACCTATAAATCTTCTTTATTTTTAATGAATTATATTATAAAGAAATACTGAATAAAATAACCACTCCAATTTTTCGTTCAAACAAACTATGATAATAATCAGTGATCACCAACCTCTCAATGTGTTGAGCTACTTTGTTAATTTTGGAATAAACAGCGAGCTACCCACACAGAAGCCACGTAACGCAACGTAAATGAAATAATCCACAGTTAATTTATCATTATATGTATTTATTTTACTATTTAACTGGTAATACATAATACATAGGTACTAATAATAAACTAATAACAAAATAACTAATATTACTAGTACGTACTTGTTCATAGCTACATTCCTACCTACCAAACGAAGCTGTTTGAAAAATAAACACAAACTTTTATCCAGACACAACGACATGTCACGTAAGATTTAAAAATAGTTAATAATAACAACAAAAAAGTAACGGACTATCATGAACAAAAACATTGAAAAATAAAAAAGCACGTTCAATGAGAAGGCTGACACTCAGACTCATCTATAATTTTTTTAATGTTTGCAGTATAATTTAATACAGCCATTCGAATACAATTATCCAAATGTTCATCTGTAAGTCGATGGCAATATTTGTTCTTAATAAACTTTATATTGGAAAAAGAAGATTCACACAAATGGGTTGAACTGAATAATGCTTTCACTTTCAAGGCAACATGGCATAGAACTGAATATTTGTCTTTACTTACAATAGGCCAGATACATTTGATACTTGAGACTAACGATTTTAAGGCTAAATCATTTTGAAACTCAATTACTTCCATTTCTGTTGTAGCGATATCTTCGCCAAAGTTCTGCATAACACAAGTTGCAATTTGTTGGATATCAATTTCCATAAAGGGTGAAACAACAAACTGCGCTACTAAAGCCATTTCGTTGAAATCCTTAAAACGATTTTTAAAGTTATTCTTCAGGGTAGAAACTATTTCTACATAATATTTGCTGTCATAGGGTTCTAATGGATTTTGAGATATTTTTTCTAAAAGAATAGGAAAATGCTTGGCATCGCTGTTAATTAGATTTTGTTCCCAAAACTCCAGCCTTTTGATAAATGCTTTTATATCAGAAATCATTTCCGCTAGTTCTTTGTCTCTCCCCTGAAGCTGCAAATTAAGTTCATTTAATTTCTTTGTAATATCCACGAGAAAACCAAAATCTCTAAGCCAGATTGAATTTTTTAGTTCCGGAGTCGGTTAATCGCGTTGTTTGAAAAATTCAACTATGCCAGATAGGACATCATTAAAACGTTTCAGCACCCGTCCTCTACTTAACCATCGGACTTCAGAGTGAAGGAGTAGGTCCCCGTATTGACAGTCAACTTCATCGGCCAAGGTTATGAATAATCTTCTTTGTAACGCTTGAGCTCTAATCTTGTTCACAATTGTTGCCACCAGTTTCATAACGTTGTTTAGTTTCAGGAAATTTCCACATAATGCTTGCTGATGGGTAATGCAGTGGTAACAGAGAAATTGTGGAAAAGTTTCATCTTTACGACATAACGCCACCAGACCCTTATCACAACCCACCATAGCTGGAGCGCCATCGGTTGTCAAGCCTACCATTTTCGATATTGGAATTTTCTCGGAAGAAATAATATTTTTTAAATGAGAAAACAACTCCTGTCCAGTAGTGTGTCCTTTCAGTGGAATAAACTTCAAAAGATCTTCTTTAATCGTAAAATCACTAAAAACCATCCTGACGAACACGGCCATCTGGGCAGTGTCAACGACATCTGTTGATTCATCCTGTTGAAGTGAAAAATAAACACAGTTATCTAAATCAGTTTTTAACTGTAAAAAAATATCATTGCTCATTACTTTTACACGTCTCGTCACTGTATTAGCAGAAAGTTGCATAAATTTTATAGCTGAAACTATCTCGTCTTTATTTCTAAAGTTGGCAGATAACGAATCAGCAGCTTCTAAAAACGCCTGTTTTATCATTTTCCCGTCCTCATAAGGTTTCTTTTTTTGTGCAATTATCTGGGGTACACGGTACGATGCTTCAGTTGCAGCCTTATTTTTGCCGACTATTCTTAAAAATATTGATTGTTGTCCAGTTAACTGCTTTTTTAACTGTTTCAGTTTCTCCTTTCTAGCGGCAGAATGTAGTGGGAATGATTTTTCAAAATTAGAATGTACAGTTTTATGATGTCTCTCAATATTTTCTTTTTTAGCAACGGAGACCGAAGTATTACATAACAAACACATATTTTGATCTTTAACTTCTGTAAAGAAGTATTGTTCTTCCCATTCCGAATGAAAGTGGTATGTCTTTACCTTCTTACAACTGCTTGCCATAATATTATTTTTGTTGTTCTCTACTAACCCAACCACTGAACGTTGGTTACGCGTTCAGTTTTAAACTAAGCGCAATGTCGCCGCGCCGTGCGTATTTATCCCGTTCAAAGCAATCCTGATCGTTCTTGAACACTAACGCGCTGGTCCGGCTGGTCGGTTCTAGCCGATTCTAGCTTGATGGCGTCAGCGGCAGATCGCTCACCGCAACGTTGCCGCTGTTTATGTTTAATATTATGACAATTAAATTTTTTAATGGAATTTTTTGAAGCTTCTCTGATTTTTGCAGTTTGTATTTTTTAAATTAAAATCGTTGTGAGCGCTACCAGAATTGCCTCCGCGAGCTACCGGTAGCTCGCGAGCGACAGGTTGGCGATCACTGGTATAGACGATCCCCACCAAGGAGCCACTTAAAAACTTTTTACTAAATATAGTTAGAATAGAATGAGGTTTCAAACTTACACTGACATAATATTTAAATGCAATAGATTTACTTTGTCAATTTTTAATGACAAATTTAATTAAAAAAAAAAAGAAAGTGTATATAGATGGATATTATCTGGTAGGGTAAGTAAAAATTAACCTAAGATGTACGTGCACTGTACATCAAAATACTACTAAACTCCAAACAACAGACGTCCTCTGGGTAACGACATGCACCTGTCAAATAAATGATCATAAACGAATGTATATTGTAGGTCCAAATAGGGATATGGATGTTCTGGCCCTTAAATGGATCTAAAGTGGACGTTCATTAGACTATGTGTGCTGTCTGAAAAAAATAAAACAAATTAATGAAAAATAAAAAAATTCAGCTTGCAGTAGGATTCGAAACCACCTTCCTATTATGTGCACAGTCGCTCTTCCAGTTAACCTGTCGTTGACACAGCCAGAGACTTCCAAATTGCCAACATGGATTTAAGATTTCTAATACATTTTAATTAAATCAAATTCGGTACAGTAAACCGAAAACAGTAGGTAAAAAATCTTACCTAGACCGCATTTATTTAATTTTCCCTTGATTTATTTTAACTATTTGATGTTAAAAAAAATCTATAACTAACATGGTCACATAAAACATCTTTAACTATATGTATATTTTTAAATTTGCTCATCACCTTATGTTAATTTTTTATTTTATAATATAGCTATTAAAATTTTGTTTCAGAATCTGTCTCTGGACCTACGATTGGGCCATTGGTTTGCCTTTTGATGCAGGTATGTACCCATTAGTAGTAAATTTTTTTGTATATGTTTTATCATGTAATACATATTTGTAAACTCTTTACTCTAATGAGTGAACATAAAATTAGGAGTCGGTCAATAAAAACCATTGAGATTCACCTCTTCCTAATTTTATATTCACATATCAGA
The DNA here is from genome assembly GCA_927349885.1 of Psylliodes chrysocephalus. Lineage (NCBI taxonomy): Eukaryota > Metazoa > Arthropoda > Insecta > Coleoptera > Chrysomelidae > Psylliodes > Psylliodes chrysocephalus. Next base: position 21,889,101 of record OV651830.1, read on the forward strand.
ACTCACCTCCGTAAACCATGATACTTTTCATTTCTTTTCCATCTTTATTCTCGTTCCAATCATGAGTACGCTTGTTGAACGATATTGAACTTGCGGTTTCTGTTGTACCATTTTTGATTCGCTGAAAAACGTTCAACTGAGCCTGGGATGGCACATTGGAATCACGTAATTGTAGTTTTTGTTTTGTTTCGACCTCGAAAGAGGTGTCAGATCGCGGACTTTTTTGTTCCTAGTTAAAAAAAATAAGCAAAAAATACTTGAGGCACTCGGGGACTGCCGCGGTAAAGCTATTGCATAACATTTTTTATCAACTTATGAAATTATAATTATTTATTTTATTTATGCGGTGTTTTTTTTTCTTTAATATTAATTCAAGTTTTTTCTTTGATATTAATTCAAGTTACACTTTTTGAGCGTGGTGACCGATAAAAAAACAATTTTTTTTCTTTTATTGAATAAATGAGAAGTTAATATTGTTTAAAATATTTTTATTATCTTACAATACATGTAGGTTATTCAGGAATTTTTATCATTCAAACTATAGGTTTATGATAACTTGATATCCTCTAAATATCTAAAAAATACCGCGTCAATGGTGGTCCCATATTTTGTTGTGGATTCTTGTGGATCATTATTCATTTTCAAATTCAGTTTTTCCGAAATTGTGTCTAAAATAGATAGAATCAGTTAGCAGCTAGTCTACACGCATACGTCTAGTCGCACGTACACAAACACCGTGCCGAAGTCTGTCGAACTGAAACGACGTTAGACGATGCACGGCTTTCAACGCTGCACCGCTGTGCCGGTCGGAGTGAGGGGTGTTAAGTTTATTTTCGTTACGGAATTTCTATTTCGATTTTTTGATTTTTCGATTTTTCGATTTTTCGATTTTTCGATTTTTCGATTTTTCGATTTTTCGATTTTTCGATTTTTCGATTTTTCGATTTTTCGATTTTTCGATTTTTCGATTTTTCGATTTTTCGATTTTTCGATTTTTCGATTTTTCGATTTTTCGATTTTTCGATTTTTCGATTTTTCGATTTTTCGATTTTTTGATTTTTCGATTTTTCGATTTTTCGATTTTTCGATTTTTCGATTTTTCGATTTTTCGATTTTTCGATTTTTCGATTTTTCGATTTTTCGATTTTTCGATTTTTCGATTTTTTGAGTTTTCGATCTTTCGATTTTTAGATTTTTTATTTTTTTTTTCGATTTTTCTTCGATTTTTCGATTTTTCGATTTTTCGATTTTTCGATTTTTCGATTTTTCGATTTTTCGATTTTTCGATTTTTCGATTTTTCGATTTTTCGATTTTTCGATTTTTCGATTTTTCGATTTTTCGATTTTTCGATTTTTCGATTTTTCGATTTTTCGATTTTTCGATTTTTCGATTTTTCGATCTTTCGATTTTTAGATTTTTTGATTTTTTTTTTCGATTTTTCTTCGATTTTTTTCGATTTTTCCATTTTTCCATTTTCCATTTTTCCATTTCTCCATTTTTCCATTTTTCCATTTTTCCATTTTTCCATTTTTCCATTTTTCCATTTTTCCATTTTTCCATTTTTCCATTTTTCCATTTTTCCATTTTTCCATTTTTCCATTTTTCCATTTTTCCATTTTTCCATTTTTCCATTTTTCCATTTTTCCATTTTTCCATTTTTCCATTTTTCCATTTTTCCTTTTTTTTTACATTTTTCCATTTTTCCATTTTTCCATTTTTCCATTTTTCCATTTTTCCATTTTTCCATTTTTCCATTTTTCCATTTTTCCATTTTTCCATTTTTCCATTTTTCCATTTTTCCATTTTTCCATTTTTCCATTTTTCCATTTTTCCATTTTTCCATTTTTCCATTTTTCCATTTTTCCATTTTTCCATTTTTCCATTTTTCCATTTTTCCATTTTTCCATTTTTCCATTTTTCCATTTTTCCATTTTTCCATTTTTCCATTTTTCCATTTTTCCATTTTTCCATTTTTCCATTTTTCCATTTTTCCATTTTTCCATTTTTCCATTTTTCCATTTTTCCATTTTTCCATTTTTCCATTTTTCCATTTTTCAATTTTTCCATTTTTCCATTTTTCCATTTTTCCATTTTTCCATTTTTCCATTTTTCCATTTTTCCATTTTTCCATTTTTCCATTTTTCCATTTTTCCATTTTTCCATTTTTCCATTTTTCCATTTTTCCATTTTTCCATTTTTCCATTTTTCCATTTTTCCATTTTTCCATTTTTCCATTTTTCCATTTTTCCATTTTTCCATTTTTCCATTTTTCCATTTTTCCATTTTTCCATTTTTCCATTTTTCCATTTTTCCATTTTTCCATTTTTCCATTTTTCCATTTTTCCATTTTTCCATTTTTCCATTTTTCCATTTTTCCATTTTTCCATTTTTCCATTTTTCCATTTTTCCATTTTTCCATTTTTCCATTTTTCCATTTTTCCATTTTTCCATTTTTCCATTTTTCCATTTTTCCATTTTTCCATTTTTCCATTTTTCCATTTTTCCATTTTTCCATTTTTCCATTTTCTTTTATTGAATAAACGAGAAGTTAATATTGTTTAACGCCGCCGCACCGCTGTGCCGGTCGGAGTGGGGGGTGTTAGGTTTTTTTTCGTTACGGTCGTTACGGGATTTCTTGATTCGGTCGCCGCACTCAAAGCCCGAGATAAAAGCTATGCAATAGCTTAAAAATATTTATTCTAATTGAGCCATTAGCTAAGAATTAGCTCATGAGTTTTAAAACATAAATTTCAATTAAAATAAAAAATAAAAATATATCGTTTAAAGAGCGCAACTGTTTATCAAAGAGGTTAATTTAATTTTCATCTCAGACTCTCCGAAAGGTTTTCCAACATTTTATTTAAACATCGAATCCAATTTGCAAGCCTCCTCTGCCTTTCCCTATCTGTTAGTACGAGACTTCTTAACTGCTACATGCAATTACTTTGAAGTAGAAGGTAAATTGGAAAGTACGTTTGGACTAATTACCAAAGTAAGTAACTGATACCTACCTCAAATAATTAACTATCTGAATATACAGATCGCGATTCTTCTTTGAACTAATTTTACAACGTTAAAGATTTATAGCAGCGCGGAGCTATTCTCTGTGATGTCGAATAGGATAGGCGATAAAGCATAAACGATTGTAGATAAAGTTTAGATTGAAGTTTTATGCGATAAAATTAAATTAAAGGTATAAATTACAGGGTGTCCTTGGGATAATCCGATTAGAGAAGGGTCGTCATCAGACTTCGAGATTATCTTCTTACTATCTTAGCTACTGACAGGGGTACAATAGATCATTTAGATAGCAGTACAAGGTGTCCCATTAGTGCGCAATTGCTTGATAAATCTATGACGTCTATTAATTTTAAAAACATTTAAATTATTCCTATATTTACTAAATACACCAACTTATTTATTTTAAGTCAAAACTACACTTATTTATATTTACTTTTCGATTTAAAAACTTGGCACTAGTGCAAAATGTGATAATTATTCCTTTTTTTTATTTTAGTTCAATAATTATTAGAGTTGTTGAGTTAAATGCCTAATCTCCCAGAATGGGACACAGATCAACTGAAGATTATCTGATTAAACGAAACATGCTCAAATAAAATATGATTGGTTTCCCAAATATAAGTGTTAACCCTCAACTGGTATGGTGATTTCCGGGCTTCACAACTGGTATTGTTGGGTCAACCTTGACCCAGTCCTAATTTAAGAGGAGGGCGGGGGGACTTTTTTTTGACTAACTGCATTTTATTTATTGACTTAAAGAAAACAAAGCTACAAATGAAGCAAACTCAGGTTTGTTCAAATTTGTAAATGCATTAATACATAAATAAAAAAGTATATGAAAAAATATTGATTATCATTTTTATCTAAAATATATGTTGGATTAGAAGAAACTAAGATAAGAAAAAACATTGCAGAAATTTCCAACAAAAAATCTAACAAGAGCTAAGGACTAATAAGAAGGTTATAAAATTAATTATTCAAATTCTTACATACAGGGTGGCCACTTTTTTAATGAGATTGTATTAGTAATTTCCAAACCATACTAGTTAGAAAGTCGGTTAAATGGAGAAAAAGTTGCGTATCTCGAAGCATAATCTAGCGGTGAAAATTAATCGAAAATAGCAGGCACGGTTCTTGAGATATTTCGATAAAAGGAAATTCGATCATTTTGGTTTTTTTGGTTATCGTTCATTTATTTTCAGAACTACTAAAAAATATTTTAAAGGTTTTTTATTTGATAGTAAATTTTCTTTGATTTGACGTTTTCATATTTTGCATCCAACGTTTCGTATTCTCCAGACCACCATCAACTTTTTTTTTTTTAATATGGGCCTGGGTATTTTATAACATTATTTGAAATAACTTTTATCCTGCATCCAGCGGTGTATTACACAATGGCATTCACTGACAGTTTTTGGGTAATATGGACCGTAATCCAAATTTTATTGGTACGGATCATCTGTATTGAATTTATAATCAGCGTTAATTTTTTCAGTGTATAATACTTCGAAGATAAAGTGATTATAATTAGGAAAAAATAAATGAGAATTAATAATTATTTAATTATTTGACTATTAAAAAGTATGTTTTGATAAGGTAAATGATTAAAAGATATTCTCGATTCTATTTTTGACAATACATACCTACCAAATTTGAAGGCAAAATATTATTTTATTACTGGCACAGCAATTGATATGATTTTAAACTAATATCATCTTACTTGTTATAAAATATAGTAGGCCGTGAAAACAATCCATATTACAAGAACTGTCACATTATTATTATGTTGTTCTTTATTGCTTTACGAAAATTTCTCATTGTTCAAAAGTTTTTTGTGTGTTTCTTGGTACCTAGTCTAACTTCAATATGGTAAGATACACTGCAGAAAAAAGACGAGATATGTACGAATTATACATCAAACTTAACAGAAATTCGTTCAGAGCAAAACAAAGGTACGAGGATTTATATCCCGACAGAATGCAACCAAATATAAAATTTTTTCGGCGTTTGTCTACAACTCTTCTCGAACATAATACATTCGATAAAGCTAGAGTTCCGTATGTTCGAAGGAAGGAGCCAGTCAACGATATTAATGTCTTAGCTGAAATTCGAATAAATCCAGGAGTTGGGTCGAGGACTATTGCAGGTGAATGTAACTTATCAAAAAGTGCTGTTAATAATATAATCAAGAGACACGGATACCATGATTACAAATACCAAGCTGTACAAAAACTATATCGTAATGATCCTGAAAGAAGATTGCGATTTTGTAATTGGTTAAAACAAAAGGTAAGAATTAATAACAACTTTGCACACAATATCATTTGGGGAGACGAAACAACATTTACAAATTCTGGTATGTTCAATCGAAGAAATAAACATTTTTATGCCACGGAAAATCCTCACCTAATCCAAGAAGTGAGACATCAATATCGTTTCTCTTTGAATATGTGGTGCGGTTTGTTAAATAATAAATTACTTGGACCATACTTTATTGACGGAAACCTTACTGCAGAAAAATATTTAGATATACTGCAGGATATGTTAGATGATCTTCCTTTAGAGTATCGTCTTAACGAAATCTGGTTCCAACAAGATGGATGTGGTCCACACAATTCAAGAATGGTCACGGATTATTTGAATCAGACTTCTCCCAATTCATGGATTGGAACAAGAGATCCAGTGGCGTGGCCTGCCTGATCACCAGATCTAAATACATTAGATTTTTATTTGTGGGGACGTCTCAAAAATAAAGTGTATAATACACCAAATGCAACAATTGAGATTCTCCGCAAAAATATTGAAGATGCATTGAAAGATATCCAAGAAGAAGAAATTAGCAATAGCATAAGAAATATGAATATCAGAATTGCTAAATGTATTGAAGAAGATGGCAGGCATTTTGAACAATTACTCAATTAATTTTATTGATATTTTCAAATAATTTGATTATGACTAACAAAAACTGAATTTCTTTTTGTTATCACTAATTGCGTTTTAAAATTTCTACATTACTATTGTTGTTGTTGATGAATTGTTTAATTTTCGAAAAATTACATAAAATTTGTAAGAATTGATTTTATTTTTTTATCGAGGAGCATGACATGTTGATTCAACTAAAGATGGCTGAAACCAAGTGTAAATTAAATAAAATTTGGATTACGGTCCATATTACCAAAAAACCGTCATTGAATGCCATTGTGTAATACACCGCTAGATGCAGGACAAAAATTTATTTCAAATAATGTTATAAAATATCCAGGTCCATATTTAAAAAAAATAAGTTGAGGGTGGTCTGGAGAATACGAAACGTTGGATGCAAAATATGAAAACGTTAAATCAAACAAAATTTACTATCAAATAAAAAACCTTTAAAATATTTTTTAGTAGTTCTGAAAATAAATGAACGATAACCAAAAAACCGAAAAGATCGAATTTCCTTTTATCGAAATATCTCAAGCGCCGGGCCTGCTATTTTCGATTAATTTTCACCGCTAGATTATGCTTCGAGATAGGCAACTTTTTCTCCATTCAACCGACTTTCTAACTAGTATGGTTTGGAAATTACTAATACAATCCCATTAAAAAAGTGGCCACCCTGTATACCTACTTTAATAATTTTGTTGATGTAAATGCTGCTTACAAAATGTTTTTTTGCATGTTGTACAATATGCAGAATGTTTTCTATCAATTGTAGATGAGCATTCTTTACATCGTCTTATTTTCAGTGACGGCTCGTCTTGTTCGACTGCAATATCTAAAATTTTTAGTAATTCTCTAATTTTTTGCCGCAACTCCTTAGGTACACAGAAAAAAGTGTACCGTAAAATGGGTGAAATGAAAAATTGTGGTGACTTGAAACAAATTGCAGTGCCATCTTTTATTCGGTAGCAAAAATATTAATAGTTATGAGAATCGATAAATATATTGTATTAATGCTTTCTGTAGACTACGTACTTCACATAATTCATGTTTTAAAGCGCAGAAGTTTGTTTCTTGACTGTTGAGAATTATTGAAATAAAAGGTAAGAAAATGCACTTTTTAAACTGTCGATTACTTCCTGTGGGGTAGAAAAAGTGGGTGATACCCTACGCTATTGATATTTTTTTGTAGTTTAGATATTTATTTGTGATAATGCTCATTAGGGTGTCCGTTATTTACCAAGTTGGCTATTTTCACTTGGGTATAGTCAAAATCGTTTCTTTTTGACCTAAAAACAATTCTAAAAACAAGAAATAATTTTTATAATGCCGTTTAACCCTGCCTAAATGACGATACTTTTCCCTTTTAATTAACATGGGGTTTTTGCACCTTTTAGCAAATAATTTTTATTTCGCTTATTATACTCTTTAACTTACCAAAAATGCATGATTCTGCTTCTATTATCATCCCTTTAGATGGAAAAATTTTCATATTGGTACATAAAAATTTATTATCTAAGTTTTGAAAAGGTAAAAATTTATTTTTATTGATTTTTTTATTTATTTTGTTTAATCTACTTAATAATGAATTTTTATTTTGAATTTCATGAAAATCTTTTATTTTATGCTTGTGATTTGACCTTAACAATGATTTCAATCTATAAATTACCCAAAAGTCACACAGAAATCCTATGAAGATATCATATTTCACATTAAGTACGGTAATACGGTTATTACCAACACAAAAACATAAAAAAAATCAGATATATTGGACACGTGTCCCTCTAGCGGACAGTCGTTAAAGAAAATAAAACACAATAAACTCATTGTTACTTAATACCTCTTCTGGTTGTTATAGTTCTTTTGACAGTAATATTTAATTTCTGGATATTAAACGCTACACTTTTTAATTCATGTTACAATATTAAATTTATAATGGTTAAGCTGAAGTCACTAGTGCAATGAATTGAAAGTCAAAAGAATTGATCGATATATCTTTCTCAACAAATATCTCTCTAACCTCAAAAGCTCTAACCCATTGAAAATTCAAAACCTTTATCATGAGTTTAGATAAAAATTTACGGAAGCCGATGTTTCTATTGGTTAGTCTTACGGATGGCATACATGGTAATAAATTACCTACTAACAAACAAGTTTTAAAGTTACTTTTTTATTACACCAAAAACATGAAAACAACAGTGTATGACGGATGTAAAATAACTATTGAAAAAGTTAAGAAATTTTGGATATTTGCTGGTATTTTTACATTAGATGATAAACGATGTATTCAAAAGTTAGAAAAATTACATGGAGAATACAAAAACGTGCATAAAAATGCTGGTGTGCTATCAAATCAAAAAAAAGAGCAAGAGTTTTCAATCAAATTAGAAATGTTATTTGATATAGCTCACAGCAGAGTTCTAGAAATGGTCAGCAATAATAGTAAAAAGTTTTTAATTGATCAGCGATCAGAAAGAAAATTTCATCTGAATTTTTCGGCCAATCAACAAGGAAATGAAATCGAGTTATTTGGTAATACCAATATAATATTAATTAATAAATAAGCCGTCCGTAAAATATTTGAATTTACTTTTTTATGTGACTAAATATTCAATATACATTCTATTCCAGAGAAACAAGTTTACAATCGCCCTTTTGAAGTATTAACCTCTGATAATCCACTTGTTGTTAATGATAATCACTCCATTGAAGTGTTAACCTCTGAAAACATTGAAACAGCATCTTGTAGCAGAGAATACCCCTCAAATGATGCTGATTTATCAAGAGAAAATTCAGGTATTAGACTTGAACTCAATCATTACCTTGAATAATCTATTGAGTGCACTAATCTAACAATAAAAGATGATTTATTTTTTTTTTCAGATAACTATTTGCTGTTGAGTTTGACAAGCACAAGTGAAGCGATGTCTAGTGGAGAAGCGCTAACTTTGTCTTTACTACCATCACCAAGTCAAAGATCAGAATTTGAACCAGGTGGAAGATATTATGATCGAAAGAATGAAAGAGGAACTATTAATATTATGACAGAGAACGTTGTCGTTACACTGGATAATTGTAAAGTGTCCTATAGAAATTATGTCCGTATTATATCTGCAATAGCTGAAGCTTTAGAATTTGATACCAATAATTTAATTTTGAACAAAACATCTTTTAATGAACAGCGAAAAAAGATTCGAGAGCAAAAAGCTTTAAAAATTCAAAAATTATTTGGTGACGTCCAGCTTACTGCCACTGTTCTTCATTGGGATGGCAAACTCATACCAGATACGGTTTCGTGTAAGCAAGTTGATCGGATACCTATATTAATTAGTAATAATGGGGTTGAAAAACTTTTGAGCGTACCTGGTTTTCTTGATGGAAAGGGAAAAACTCTAGCTGAAGAAATTTATAGTGTTCTTAATAACTTGAGCTTAACAGAATCTATCAAGGCACTGTGTTGCGATACAACTGCGTCTAATCTAGGTTGCAATAACGGAGCTGCTGTATTACTAGAACAAATGCTAGAAACGGATTTATTGTGGCTACCGTGCCGACATCACATATATGAGTTAACAAGTGTTTTTACATTAAAATTACCAGGTACTACTGGACCAAACGTCCCTTTGTCCAAAAAGTTTCAGAGTTGCTGGAATGCAATAGACAAAAAGAAATTCAAAGATGGATTAGATGGAAATAAAATCCACAAAAAATTGATCAATCAAGTTGACGAAATAGACCTAAACATCAAAAATTTATTAGACACTGTTTTACCCCGCGACGATTACAAAGAGCTTCTTGAATTGTCCCGAATATTTCTTGGTACAGTCGACCGTCACAATGTTAATTTTTATAAACCTGGAGCTTTCCATCACGCTCGCTGGATGTCGAAAGCCATTTACTCATTGAAAATTTACATTTTTCGAGATGCTTTTGAACTATCACAAGAAGAGGAAAAAAGTTTATTGGACTTATGTTTATTCGTGGTATTTATATACGTGAGATTTTGGTATACAGCACCACTAGCTGTAGTAGCTCCGAACCAAGATTTACAATTTTTGAAAGCAGTTTATGCCTATAAAACTATCGATAAATGTTTATCTGAAGCTGTCTTAAAAAAAATTAAAAACCATTTATGGTATCTGAGCCCAGAAGTGGTGGCACTCTCATTTTTTGATGAAAATGTATCACACCACATCAAACGCAAAATGGTCAAAGCGTTGACTTTGGATACGGCTTATGAATTTGGTTGTCCCAAAAAGTATTTTATAAACAATGATAATGATATAAAAAATTTACAAACTAAAGAAATTGATTACTTTGTAAATTGTAATACTTTGAACTTCTTTAAGAGATTTAATATTAATACAAGCTTTTTGGAACTTGAAGTACAGACGTGGAATGAAAATATTGACTATTTGAGAGGATTAGAAATTGCTAAAAATATTAAAGTTGTTAATGATGTAGCAGAGAGAGCTGTACAACTGACTCAAGAATACATAAATGGATTAGCTAAAGATGAAAATCAAAAACAGTATCTTCTGCAGGTGATAAAAGAATATAAAAATGAATTTCCAAATGCTACTAAAGAATGTTTGACAAAAAAGTTAAAAACTCAGTGATAAGCGTATATATTAAAATAAAATCAATAGTAATTTGTGTGTTAAAATTTACATTTATAGCTTGTACAATTATTGAGAGTTTAAAATAAAAGATTTTTCACGAAATTAATATTAATATAAGATTAAACAAAATAAATAAAAAAATCAATAAAAATAAATTTTTACCTTTTCAAAACTTAGATAATAAATTTTTATGCACCAATATGAAAATTTTTCCATCTAAAGAGATGATAATAGAAGCAGAATCATGCATTTTTGGTAAGTTGAAGAGTATAATAAGCGAAATAAAAATTATTTGCTAAAAGGTGCAAAAACCCCCATGTTAATTAAATGGGAAAAGTATCGTCATTTAGGCAGGGTTAAACGGCATTATAAAAATTATTTCTTGTTTTTAGAATTGTTTTTAGGTCAAAAAGAAACGATTTTGACTATACCCAAGTGAAAATAGCCAACATGGTAAATAACGGATACCCTAATGCTCATAACCTTACTTCTGAAATAAAATAAAAATTAAAGCGGTGGCATGCGACTTTATTTTTTATTTCATTTCAGGGGTGAATTGAAACATGCCCAGAAAATATGAGAGAACACCTGGAAGCCGAAGATATGCCGATTTTAGCGAAGAGACATTAAAAAAGGCTATGGATTGCTATAAAAAAAAGGAACCCTAAGAAGTATTGGTGAGCAATATGGAATACCATATGCTACGCTATATAAAAAATGTAAAAATTTACATTCAAAAAAATATGGCGGACAGACTGCATTGTCGGAAAATCAAGAAATGGTTATTCTTCGTGCAATTATTGTGCTTCTGACTAGAGATTCCCGTATAAAGAACCCGATGTTAGGGATTTGGTGCAAAATTTTTTAAATCGGTCTGGAATCAATATTAAACAATTTATAGATAACAGACCAGGTCACGAGTGGTATATGAGTTTCATTGAGCGACACGGAAATGAGATATCTACTAGGTTCTCACAGTCAATTAAACAAAGCAGAGCTAAAATCAACTATGCCATAATAAATCAATATTTTGACCATTTATCAGTATCCTTAGTAGACGTTAATCCAGCAGCAATGGTTAACTACGACGAAACTAATTTTACCGATGACCCAGGAAGGGTCAAAGTTATTGTTCGCAGAAAGTCCAAAAGTGCCGAAAAAATTCAAGACACCTCAAAATTCGCAACATCTGTTATGTTTTCATGTTCTGCCTCAGGAGTAATGTTGACTGTCTACGTTGTTTATAAAGCAGACCATCTATGGACCGCCTGGACTGAGAGGGGTCCAGAAAAAGCTCGATACAACAGGAGTTCATCAGGCGGGTTCGATTTGCACTTATTTGAAGACTGGTTCGTAACTACCACTCTTCTATATTTCAAGACATTGCCACCAGGACCCAAAGTAATTATTAAAGACAATTTAGCTTCACACCTATCACTAAACGTCATACAACTATGCGAATCGAATAACATCAGATTTATTTTACTGCCACCCAATACAACCGTTAGATGTGTGCGTGTTTAGGCCCATAAAACAACAGTGGCGAAAAGCTCTTCAAGCATGGAAGAGGCATAACAAGGGTGTTGTAAGAAAAGACGTATTTCCTAGGCTGTTGAATCAAGCTCTACAGAATACGGAAGCCAATGAGAAAAATATAAAAGGTGGCTTCATGGCTACTGGCCTAGTTCCTTTAGATAGAGAGAAGATTCTTAAAAGGCTTCCGAAAGAAAATGAAAATATAGAACAACAAGCTGTTGAAGACAACATTGTAATATCGATTTCCGAGATATTTCAAAATGCACGTTACGGAAATCCTCAGGAACCATCTACTTCGGGAAAAAAGAAAAAATTGACAGGTGAAAGTATTTCCTACGACCAACTAAAGGAAAAAGAAAAGGAGAATGTTCCGAAACCAAATGTTAAGAAAAGAAAGACAGTTGGAAAGGAAAGGGCCAAGCAAGATACACAAAAGAAAAACGATTATACGCTCCCGGAAGAAAAACAAGATACAGAAGAAATTTCGGGTGGCGAACAAAGTGTTCTCTCAGAAGCTATTAACAATAATGAAAACGAAAATGGCGAGGAAAATTTTGGAACAAGAACAATTCCTCTAGTTGGAGAATATGTGGCTGTAACATTAAAGACAACCAAGGGCACCGGTAAAAATTATGTGGCCAAAATTTTATCGGAAGAATCTGGTTCCTATGTTTGCAAATTTCTTAGACGTTCTCAAAAAAGTCACGATATATTCATTTTTCCGGCAATTGAAGACATCGGAATTGTCTTACAAGAGGAAATTAAAGAAGTGTTAAAATCTGTAGAGACACTCAGAAGAGGAAGTTTACGCATCAGGGGTCTATCTTTTAAGCCATAAAACTTTTATTTATATAAGAAAATAAGTTTAGTTTTTTGTTCTGTATTTTGTTTCTGTATTTTGTAAGTCATAAAACTTTTATTATTAGAAGAAAATAAGTTTAGTTTTTTTTGTTATGTTCTGTTAATTGAATAAAGATTTTTAAGTTGTGCAACTTTCTTTAAAAAATATTATGGATGTTGGTAGCAATTTGGGAGTGTTTAAACTATTTATTTTATTGTTTCAAGTCATCCCAAGTCTAGCAGAATTGAAACTATATTCGAAATATATGAATGTTTCAAGTCACCCCAACTTTGGGATGACTTGAAACAACGCTTATTTATTTTTTTTTATAATTTGTAGTAGGGGTAACCCTTCTAGCAATGTCTCGAATTTGTTCTTTATGAACCAAAGTTTAGCTGACAATTTTTTTTATTGTCTAATTTCTTAAAATCCTTAAATTACAGCTCTAAATAAGTCAAAATTGTTTCAAGTCACCCCATTTTACGGTACTATATTCAAGATGAATGGTCTTATTTTAACGCTTTGTTGTGTTTGTATATTCGCAAGTAAAACTCGTCTCAATTTGAAACTCTAGTAATACTTGTTCAACAATAGCTAATAAGCCTTGCTTCAAGTTTAAAATCAACTTGCCCTAACTAAAATACTTCTAATTAAATAGAGATTATCTAGTATTATGTACATCTTACACTTTTTTTAAATATATATCGCTGTGCTAGAACAATACTAGGACAACTTAAAAAATGCCGATTTTGAGTTATCCGGATCATTACAATGTAAAAAAAAAGCTCTTTCTGGTGCTATAGTCAGATATACAAAATTCATTTATTTGGGCACAGTCTAACTTATATCTTAGTGTTGCAATTTATACATTTTAATTAGTTTTTAAGTTAATAATAAGATATCTTAAAATGTCTCTTTCTTTCGTTTGAGTTGGGAATCGTTATTTTACATTTTTGTTGGTGAAATAGTAGGATATTTTAAGAAGTCTCACTCTTTTCCCGAGTATTAAGTTATATATTTTAAGATATCTCGGTTTTATAAGTTGTCCTAGTATTACACTGTCAAATATATCTCAGTATTTCACTACATAATAAGAATAGTATTTTAACATGACTGCATTTTAAAAGTTATATTTGTATTGTGCCAAGATATTATTTAATTTTAAATAAAAATTATAAACTCCTTAAAGATGTCTCTGTATTGAACCATAGGGTGGGGCGCTCTTTGATGGAACCAAATATTTTTGTTCAAACTTGTCAGTCTTCAGTCTGAATTTAGTCTGTCGGCGGGTAGGGTCGTTTAAGTTTAAATTATGAAATCAATTAGAACGAAAAAAATTCTCCAAGAAGCCGCAAGATGTATTGTTTCACCAGAAAGTGGACCTGTTGTAGATATAGTAAGTAAATATACAGAGTGCTCTAAATACATAGAATATTGATTATTTCTTTTATAGAATCCGAATAATTCTTCTCAAATACGGAAAGATATTAAGCCAAAAATAAGCGGTAATAAGAACATCACGATGGTAAGTTTGCCAGTATATAGGTATAACTTCTAAGAGTCGTTTTCATAAATCGGTTGTTTTTTAGCCTGGTGATGTTTGGCTTGAAAGAGAAAACGAAACTCAAACATATTTGTTTAGAATAGAAAAAAAAAAGATGTAAAAAATAACCTTCGGGACCTCAAGGTATTTTTTGGAGAAAATCAGAAATTTAATGATGATTCCGAAGAGGTAGATGTTCCTAGTCCATTCGAAGATAGTGATGCCGATATGGATTATTCTCCAGAAGACGAGGACTCTAATACGAGTTCGCGCAGTAATGATAAAGTGTTACCAAAAAAAGTCAAAAAAATATCAGAAATCCATCAACATGGCGCCGAAATATTAAAAAAAAAAAGGTTAATACCGGAAAAGAATATTTGTCCGAAGGGGGAAACATCAAGAGAAGTAAACGACTACAGCAGGGTTGCACAGAAACTTGTAGGATACAGTGCAGCCAGAAAATAAATCATGAAAAGAGACTAAACATTTTTACAAGTTTTTATGAAAAATGTGGTGATAAGAATAATCAGAGGAACTTCATAAATTCTTGTATAAGCCCAACTAAAGCAAGAAAATATCGGAATGCTAAACAAGACAGCAAACGATCGCTTAATTATTCTTATCATTTTAAAATTGACAATGAAAAGATAAAAGTTTGTAAACTCTTTTTTAAAACCACTTTAGACCTAAGTAATACAGCTATTAGTACCGTAATTTCAAAAAAAAAAAAAAAATGATATCGGTCTGGTTTTAGCAGATGCTAGAGGATGTCACGATAATCATAAAAAACTTGATGAATATTTACGACAAGGTGTAATTGATCACATAAATACATTTTCACGAATCGAATCACACTATTGCCGCAAAGATAATCAAAGGGAATTTATTGATGGGGGACTTACTATTGCAGAAATGTACAGGCTTTACCTTGAGGACTGCCAGATTAAAGGTAATGCAGCAGTAAAACATTCTATGTATTCTCACATCTTTAACACCTGTTTTAACATTGGTTTTTTTCGCCCAAAGAAAGATTTATGTACCTTGTGTGATGAATATTTGCATGCCAGTGATAAGTCAATTTTGCAAGAAAAATATGATTCGCATCAACTTGAAAAGGAACTGTCTCGCAAAGAAAAAGCTACAGATATTGAGTAAGCAACATCAAATAAAGATACAAACGCTGTTTATGTCTTTGATTTGCAAGCAGTAATACCGTTACCTTGCGGAAATATTTCTAGTTTTTACTATAAAAGTAAGCTAAATTGTCTCAATTTCACTGCTTTCGATCTCATTAATAAAGCTGGAATATGTTATTTGTGGCACGAAGGGGAAGCCCGTAGAGGTAGTAATGAAATTTCAACTTGTGTTTATAATTTGCTTATAAACAACTGCATTGAAAAAAATGTTACATTTTATTCGGACAACTGCGGGGGTCAAAATAAAAATAAATTTATGGCTATTATGTTTATTTACGTTGTAAGAAACTATGATGTGAAATCCATAACTCATAAATTTCTTATAGCTGGCCATTCCCAAAACGAGGGAGATTCTATGCATTCTTGCATAGAGTCTTCGAAAAAGAGAGCTCTGTTAAGTGGGCCTTTGTATACTCCACAACAAGTGGAAATGATTATTAAATTAGCAAAAAAACAAGGGAAGCCTTACTTGGTAAATAATATAAAATATACTGATATATTAGATTGGAAAACTTTTAGCAATAATTTCGGTAATTTTATCAAAAATACGGATGGTGAGAAAGTATATTGGAGCAATATAAAAATGTTGCGTATAACTAAAGATGATCCAAATACAATTTATTATAAAAATACCTTTGACACGGATACTTTCAAACAAATTAATATTAGTAAAAAAAATGACGATGATATACTTACTTCAGCATATATTGACAGGCCCAAAATAACTTATAAAAAAAAGGACTTGTTAAGTTTGCTGAAACATGTACCAACAGATCACCATGATTTTTTTAAAAACTTAAAAGCCTTAAAAAAGGGCCAAAAAGAGTATGAAGATAGCGAATAAATTTGTTTAAATGTTTCCATTATTTTTATTTAATGTATCACCCGATTTGTTTGTGTTGTTTATTATGCAATTATTTGTAGTTTTTTAGTAATATTTTTTTTAATAGAAAAAATAGTACCTGGTTAACTTTTAGAGCGGAGATTTGTTTTTTTTAATATTTTGTTGTAATAAGCACTTTTTTATTCAAGAATAACATTGTGGAAATAAATATTATTTTTTACTATAACTGTTTTTCTTTAACGCAATATTCGAAAGACAACTTACAAATTAAAAAAAAAAAGACAATAAACATAATTTACAGTGAAAACCGTGCAATAATTAACTAAAAATTTAAAAAATAGAGATAAGTTTGCTAATTATCTAAAAAATATAGGACAATACAAAGATACTTTTAACGAAAAGAGGTATAATTTTAAATAAATAAACAATAAGTCAATTCAATACTAAGATAACTTAAAACAAAAACTCAGACAACTTCTGAAAATGTGTTTAAATTATTTTTTTACTAGAACAATACAAGGACATCTTACAAAATATTTATTTAAAAAAAAAGTTGACACCTAATAACAATAATAACATTCATTGTAAATTTTTATGTACAAATCACAACGAACTACGTTAAGATCTTATTATTAATTTGAGTAATAAAAAAAGTTAAGTACAATTACGGCATTAAAAGTCGATTTTCTCGAAATTCCTTTTTTTAAGTTGTCCTAGTATTGTTCTAGCACAGCGATATGAGATATAAGGGACCTGTTTTTTTTTTTTTTTTTTTTTTTTTTTTCTTTTTTTTCCACCTTTAATTCACAAGGTGATTATAAATTAAAATAAAATAACTGAAGTATCTGTGAAAAAATGGTCGTCATTATTGAACTGATTAATAGTTGACCTTCTAGCTTCTATATATCTCATTTGAAACAGAATTTGAAACACGTTCTATTCTATTAAACAAATTTCCTTTATTTCTAAATAAAACAAATATAAGTTAAACGTTTTCTATTAGACCGTTCAATATTTTTGTTGCTTTAACGGTCTAATACTATTACATAAGCCATTCTACTTTTAACAACCACTTACCGTTTTCAGAGAATAAGTTCCATATGGGTATTAAAAAATAATAAACAATTTTTATACGGTTATATTTTATGAGATTCTCCATACCTAACTGAAACTATCTTTCAGTACAGCCATCGCCATTTTTGAGGTACATATCGTAACGTATCATTGTCGCAAGTGTCCTTAAATATTTTGTAATTGAATATTCTAGTTTATTATCAGAATCCACATTTGATCATCGAAGAACTTCTTTAGGTATAAATGACGGTATAAGTT
>OV651830.1:21907458-22086503 GCA_927349885.1 Psylliodes chrysocephalus
AGGGGAAGTAAAGGTCTAATCATTGTCACCGTCCTGATGGCCATTTGACTTTTTTAATTAAAAGGCCGGCATATATAGGTCACTACGACCGACAGTCGGGCCGAAGTCACTTTGCCATTATAACCAATTAATGGGCCTTCATTTCCCCTTTAATGTCTAGAAATAAATATTTTGGCAATTAATGGCCTATTGATGGGAAGTTAACGGGAAATTGCTGGCCTTTTACCATATTAATAAAGGCCATGTAACAGGAACATGATCACAGGATATTCGATAGTGTCCTTTGACTAGTAGTACACCGTTTGAACTATAATATCTATACAAAAACAGAAGGCATTTCAATATAGAATATTGTAGAAATATTATTTAATTCAGCTATATAATATATGATAATACTAAAAAAATGTCTTCTTCAAAAAAATTATTAATAAAATATTCTAAATTAACATGTAAAAGTAAAAAATTGCAATGAATTCTGAATACCAGCAATACGAGACTGGCCCGCATGTCCACTTGTTGAGTATGTAACAAGCGATCATCGGTGTCTCCATCTATGAACGCGGGATGGGGTCCTCCTGGACTGTTTGCGACAGTTAAAAACCTTTTGACTTTTACCATGCTTTTACTCAATACAGTTACTTACTCTTCATAAGGCCATCATCATGCAACATAATGCTGGGCCACTATCGAAAGGCCAAAAGTAGGCTTTTATCTTTTAATCGTCGCATTCATTTTCCCTTCAATTACAGCAAAAGGCCAGCAATATCACGGCAATTTATTGTTTGTTGGGGCTTTTGTAAAAATAATAAATTTTTTTTAAATGTGTGTGTTTGTACAGTGTCTTATGAGAAAGTAAGACTTCAACAACAATTTTCGAATTATAATTAATTTTACTATTATTTATTGATTAGATGGAGTAATGTTTTTGAAATATTTAGATTTTGTTTTTTACAATAAAATATATAGGTTACCGTGGAATTTATTGAGAAATTATTATTAAAAATCACAAAAAATTTTCAACTAGGTTACTTGAAAATTTTTTGTGATTTTTTTAAATTAATTTCTCAATAAGTTCCGCGGTTTACTATATATATTTTATTGTATAAAACAAAATCTAAATATTTCAAAAACCTTATTTTTAGTTTTGTTCTACTCCATCTAATCAATAAATAATAGTATAATTCGAGAATTGTTGTTGAGGACTTACTTTCTCGTGAGGCACTGTACAAATACTCACATTTTAAAAAAAATTCTCAAAAATTTGCAAGGTAAGGTATAGTTAAAAGTTCAGTATTAGATAAATAAGGACTTCAACTATTAGAAAAAAATTAATTTTAGTCATAATCTTTTAATGAAGTCAATTTTTCTAAATCAATTTATTTTCATTTTTCATTATTAATAAATATTAATCGCGGTTGAACTGCTAATTTTCAGATGCGCGAACGCCACTCAAATTCTCGATGCGCGATAGATTTGAACGTAAGTGGGATTTTCGACTGGGAGAGGGACATTTGTTTGAACGATAGCGGAGATGCTATTAAAATTATTAGTTCGATATAAATTTTGATTCCGAGCAGTTGACTCTGATACACCGCTTTAGATATCAAATCATCGCCGATATTTTTTCCGTTTTCTAGTATTTACAAATCCGTTAGGTAAAAAAACCTTGTTCCGTTTCTTTTGTTTGAAAGTTGAGACCGTATTTCATTTAAAATAGCAAATTAGTTTGTAGGAATAGGAATATTTTTATAGATAGTGTTTAATTAAAAGAATTAATTTGATTTGAATAGTAAATAATAGGATTTGTTTCTTGACAAATAATACCGTGTCTTTATTTTTATTTTATAGATTGGGTTTAGTTAAAATAATTAATTTGATTTAAATAATAATTAATAGGAGTTGTTTCTTGGCAAATAATACCGCGTCTTTATTTTTATTTTATAAATAGGGTTTGGTTCAAAGAATTAATTTGATTTAATAAATAATAGAATTTGTTTCTTAGTAAATGATACCGTTTCTTTTGTTTTTATAAATAGGGACTAGTTAAAAACATTTGAATTTATTTCCTGACAAATATTTCATTTCTTTAAAAAGGGATATAATTTGAATTAAATATTAATTGATGGGATTTAATTCTGTAATATAGTAAAACCAGAGGTTTTAGACTTTTGATTGTTAGTCGGTATTAGGAAATTATTCATTTTTTTTTGATAGGTTAAATCGGGATTTAAATTTGATTTTATTGATAAATACTTTTGGTTTAGTAGGTACCAAGTTGTAATTAAGTTAAGAATATTTATAAACGGAGTTTTCGAGGAGACGTTTTCCCTCTTTTAATAATTGGTTTATTTCTTTTACCGTATATTTGAATAATCTTAAATAGCATCCTGTCCTGGTCTGAACGGGCTCGTGATGACGATCAGTTTACCCTTGAAGTAGGTGCTATCCGCGTTATATTTTTTTTTGAGTTAATCTGTAAACCGCAATTTTTAAATAATTTTAAATAGTATCCTGTCCTGTTTGAACGGGCTTGTGATGACGATCAGTTCACTCTTGGAGTAGGTACTATCCGCGTTAGTAAATTATCTTCCCTCCGATAATAATTTGTTTTTCTATTTTTCCGTCAATTTAAATAATTTCAAATAGTATCCTGTCCTGTTTGAACGGGCTCGTGATGACGATCAGTTTACTCTTGGAGTAGGTACTATCCGCGTTAGTAAACTTTCTTCCCTCCGATAATAATTTACTTTTCTTTCTTTTCCGACAATTTAAATAACTTTAAATAGTGTCCTGTCCTTGTCTGAACGGGCTCGTGATGACGATCAGTTCATTCTTGGACTAGGGGCTATCCGCGTTAGATTTATTTTTCCCTTTTATGTTCTTCATTTTTTTGTCGTGCAAACTGCAACTTGCAGAATTTAAAAATAGCTTCATTACCCTGTCTGGAGCGGGCTCGTGATGACGATCAGCTCATTCTGGGATAATAGGCTACCCCGGGTATAAATTTATTTTTATTTTCTTTCCGTGTATTTACTATAAGTAATTATTTCGCGTCCCTGTCTCCTCGCCGTTTTTCACCGTTTATTTAATTTTTCCTCACGTAAAGTGCAAAATAACTACATTTGAGTTTAAATTCCCGATACCGCGGTTAAACAGTTATCTAACGAGTAAAAAGCCAAGTTAATATTTTTTTCTGCGACCGAAACATATATTTTATTTTGATTTAATTTTTGACGTCTGATTGAGACTAGTCGCGAATTAATACCGTCCGTTTTTTTTATATATATATTCAGGGTTATATTGACTTTCACCACAACTGGGGTGGGCGTTGAAATATTAAATCTTTTCTTTTTATTGTAAATAGTTAACTTCAATATATGTGTCATGTTAATCTGCCGTATTACTGGTTAATAATTCCCTAGTTTATTTCCCCCTTATATTTTCAGCTAGTGATAAATTCTGTACGAGCCCAAGCAACGATTAAAGCCCGTTACTTGTGGCCTACTATTACCTGTGTCTAAGTGACCTTTGACCCCTGGAATTTTTCATCTCCATCTGTAGCTACCCGAGTACTTTCGACGCCGTTTCGAAAGTTTGTGGAGTAAACCATTATCAAAAATCTGGCGCTCGAGAACCGCCCGTAACCAGGGTCATTCGTAAGGAACCGTTTTCTCTGTGGCGAGAAAACCCCTTACAATCTAATAACGTTTTTTTAACATTTGAGGCGAGAGGTGTGGCGAAAGGACCTCCTTAAAGCATCTAGACATTGTTCACAAATGATTTTATTTTTTAAATAATAAACAACATATCCAGAAATGTAAGTGATTATATATTTAGAAAAGGAGGAGACTGGATCTGGTAAATAATCATGATCATTTTCAATAACATTCACTTTCTCAAAATCGTCAATATTATCAGACATTGCATATTCCTTTGAAGTAACATTTAACTGGCTTGTCATATTGCACTTTAAAATAGTTAATTCCTCCAAAGGAATACAATTTCCATGGAAACTATCTCTTAATTCAACATGAACTAAAATTTTTTTATATGCAGACTGAAATTGCCTGACTGTAGGATTATTGTTAAAACCTCCATGAGACCGTATTGAACAAAAAAATTTTAAAAACTTATTTTCTACAATTAAATTATTGTATAGTTATTTTAGGTTTGCAATGCATATTTTTGGGGGGGTGGGTGGCTCAGTGGTTAGAGCCTCTGCCTGTGGATCCAAGGGTCCCAGGTTCGAATCCCACCGTTGGCCGGAATTTTTTCATTTAATTTAATTATTTAAAATTAATTCTGATGCCTTGGTAGGATTCCCCACTCGACCATTCACTGTTGGGTTCTAATTAACAGTGCTGTTCCTAAAGTGGCACTGGGAAACAGTAACAAAGCCTACACAGAACACACATGATTGAGAATTTAAACACAAATTTGAGACTGGCATATTAGGTATATACACCTAGGCCATAAATCGAAAAAAAAAAAAAAAATGCATATTTTTAAACCTAGAAAGCCAGTGGATCTATCAGTTTCTAATAGAAGTTTACCATCAGCTTGTGTTCTTAAAGAACTAATATATTTATCGACAGAGTCAAGAAAATTACATGTATTATTGTAATTATTTTCAGATAGAGGTTTCTTATAATTGAATTGCAAAAGATTTCGTGAATTCAGGATGTCAAACAGAATGTTCATTTTTCTAATAAAATTAATTGTCGTCCCAGCATTTTTAAAATCTTCAATATGTAGAACGTTCGCATAAAAATCTAAGGCAGTTGCGACGCTTTCGCTAAATAGTTTCATTTTTTGTTTTTTAAAAGCTATATGTTGCGAGTTTAGCTTATTTGCTAACTGAAAAGATTCATTTTCCTGTAATTCGTGAAGTTGTTTGAAATTCTTCCACTAAACAATTTTATTTTTTTCATTTACAAATGAATACTTTTCTGCTAAAGTATTTCTAATTAACTTTAGCATATGTGGCGGATCTAAAAATATAACAATTTCTTAATTATTTGATGGATGCTTGAAACTAGTTTTTAAAGTTGTATGATCTAAATTACAGCCCAAGAGTTCGGCCATTGTTAGATTATTAGAAGTACCATCAAATGTTAAACTTACAACACTAACACCTACTTCATAACATTTCTTTAAGCATTCTAATACCAGCCCCTTTTTCTGTTCACCTGTCATACTTGAAATTAAAAAATATCCTACTGGAATTTTCTAGCTTCCATTTAACCAATTTAATAAGAAAACAAGAGCATTGTTTGCAAGCGTAGTTTCATTTGCACCCGTTCCTACATCTACACAACCATAACTTCTACGTTCGCTTCCAACAAACTCCTCATGTTGACGAATGGCCATTTCATCCATAATAAGTGCACAAATTATTTGTTTATTGGAAGAATTTGATTTAATCTGTAGGGCATTGAAAGCCTCACTTGTGAATCCAGGCTCACCTTTTATACTTTGATACCATCGACTGATTGTATGGACATGTGGTAAGCAAGTGTCAAATGTTCTTCTTACATAATTATAAGCAGCAGGTGAGTAATAGTGGAGAGTTAAGGAAAACATTTTTAGCTCTTCTGAATACTTCTTAGGCAATGGTAGGTTAGACTTTTTTTTTAATTGCCTGCTATATACCTCGATGGGGCCCCCAAGTTTTGACATTATATCTAACTCATCTTCCTGTATCAAACGTTTTTTACTTAAATCATTTAATATATTTTTTAAGTTGGCAATTTTATTCACTTTTCGAGAAAGTTGTCGTCTTAGCAATTTTAATTTTTGCTTTCTTTTTGCACTTGTTGCCCGGACAGAGGAGAGTGTATGTACTATGTTTTGTTTCTTTGGCGTCAACGGTTCTTTATATGGAATATTTAGAGAAGAAGTAGAGGGTACAGGTAATTCGATCTGACTAGCTTCATTTGCTGGTTTAATAAGAATATTTGATAGGATCCTGATTTTTGGAGGAGGAGGA
The DNA here is from genome assembly GCA_927349885.1 of Psylliodes chrysocephalus. Lineage (NCBI taxonomy): Eukaryota > Metazoa > Arthropoda > Insecta > Coleoptera > Chrysomelidae > Psylliodes > Psylliodes chrysocephalus. Next base: position 21,913,448 of record OV651830.1, read on the forward strand.
GGAGGTGTAGGTATGGATGGGTTAGTCTGGAACAAGATTTGGTATGTTATAAAGCCTTAAATATAGATCCATGATACAAAAACTACTAGTTTAAGTTCCAAAACTACTAATTTTTAAATATCATTAACTTCGTAATATGTTTTAAATTATATTTATTGTGTATTGTGAACAAAGTCGGCAGGTTTTTAAATTAAGGAACATCAATTTAATGTTTCTTCATTTAATATTAATAATAATTGTAATGTGGTACATGAGCGGGCATATTATTTTATATCATGAGGATGAGGAGGTACATAGCAGTGAGTGATGGCCACAAATCTAATTAAATAATAAAAATACATCACCAGTATTTATTATTATACAGTATATTAATTATCAAAACGGTATAATAAAAGGAAATTAGGATCTAATAAAAAACTGCTTTTTAATACTTGAAATTTTATTCTAAATTATGTGTTACTTAAAAAGTTAGTCATTTAAGTGTAATTATAAGTTTAATTATAAGTTGGTTTTTAAGTTTAATTATAGTTGGTTTTTAAGTTTAATTATAAAGTTAGTTATTTAAGTTTTATTATAGTTATCTAAGTTTTAATATAGTTATTTGTCTTTATTATAAAGTTAGTCAAGCCAATGTTCTTTATTAGTTAGTTATTTAAGTTTTATTGTAAATAAAGTGTATACTAACTAAACATTCATTTATTGTCGGAACAACATTCTTCTTCAATCGGCCCTAAACTCACTCTAATCAAAAAATTCTTCCTTGAAGTGAATAGAGCACAACATGCTATTTGGTTTAGGTTCAAATTGGTCTTTTCCCACAAATTTAGACCAAATTTTGAGATATTGTGGGTCTTTTGGAAACCTATAATAAAAAAAAGTTAGGCATTCTAAAAAAAATTATAAGTACACTCCTTATACTTACTTATGAAAACTTAAATTATATATTTTCTTACGCTCTTTCACTGAAGAGTTTTTACAATTAATTTTGGCACACTTAGTCATGATTTTTATACAAATTAATCAAAAAGAAAAAACACTTATTAAGATAGAAATAACGTCGAAATATTTTAATTTGGACAAAGTTCTGACAGCTCTTTGACAACTATGACATGACCACTAAGAGAGGGGGAAGGGGTGTCGTTTTTTTTTGGTATGTCATCTCCATAGTATTCAACCTCATTGGGTATAACTAAGTTTTAACCCAAAAAATCTTTAATACTAAATGATACTACTCAGTTTTTATTAAAATGTACTATTTTTTCTGGTATTTTTTTTGCCCACTGTTTTGTATTCGGTATTTTTCATTTTGTTTGAATTGTGGTATCTAATTTTCAAGGATTTTCTCATATTATCCTATACTTCTTCATATAGCATGGAAAAGTTCCTCAAAATGCAGCGATAACGTACGGTTGGGCGAAAAATAACAAAATATATCCTTATGTTAGAGGGCTTACATAAACATCGTTAAGCTTTGGGAGTAATTGAATTTTTTTGGAGACGTGACATGGCTGGCGATGGAATGGCTTTTAGAAATTCCAAGGTGTGATACAGAATGTCGGAATTCTCAAATATATTTTTCTAAAGGTAATAAAAATATGGCTTAGATGGATAAAGTTGTTTATATTTACCCGAATTAAGGTATCGAAAAATCAAAAATATTATTTTTTTTATCTTTATCTTTAATATTCCCATAAAAAATGAAGTTAAATAATATAAATCGCAATTTTATGATGTTTGGATCAGCAATTTGAACCATATAATAACTGTCAGGAAAAGTACGAATAATGTATTTTTTTATTTGAAAAAAAGTTGCATCAACTATACAAGGTTATTAGCAACAGCGGTCTGTGCATGTAACAATTTTTTATATTCAGTTATAAATATTAATGTTTTTTAGGTATTTAAAAATATGATTAAAATTTGTTTCTTTTAGTACAGTTCATCAAATTTCTAGAGGTGTTCGACGCCCAGACAGAGAACGCGCTACGTGTGACTAAGATAGCTATTGTACAGTGCTAAACAAGTTATTTTAAATAGTTTTTAATATTTTTACGTAATTAAATTTTAAAAGTGTGGAATAGTTTAGGGATTAAATTGGTCTGATTGCACTTTCTTAGAACGTTTTTAAAAGCAGCTAAATATAGTATGTAGAATTGAAAATAATTATTATGCCATAAAAGGTGTTTTGGAATTCCTTCAACCTTTTGAAATTGAGTCAGAAAATATAAATTTTATAGGATAGCGGAAAATACCTATAATTTTTTTGTAGGCCTTTGTAAATCGTGGAAATAGTTTATATTTTATTTCTACCTTATTAAGGAAAATGGTACCTATTATTAATAACGGTTGTTTCTGAAACATTACTAAAATTTTCGAAATTTTGTTTTTCTACAAAATAATAAACTATACTATTTAGCAAAAAATTTATTTCTCTTATAATTTTATAAAAAATAACAGGGGAATATTTACATTTCTTGATCTAGTATTAAACAAAACGATAAATTATCTCGACGAATGACACCATGTTCTAGTACGGAAGCTAGCTTTACATTTTTGTTGGTGGTTTCATGGGTTTCATATCAATTTTTTGTAATTGTAGTTTACACGTACATATACCCCTTAACACTTGTTTGCTTTATTAAAAAAGTGTGTTGTTGTGATTTACGTCGAAATAAGTCAAAAACAACTTGAAACCCCATATAAAATCAAAAAGGAGAAACGGAAAAAAATTGAGCCTGTAAATGAACACAACTCAGAAACAAAAATAGCTATCTAATAATAAAAAAATAAAATTTGATTCTTGTGCATCTTCGTTGTAAACATAGATAATACTTTTTTGATCTTAGGTACAGATATAATTTTAATGGTCTTCCAAAAAACTTTCTTCAGTTTCCATATCAGATTCAAAATCAGTCTCACTATCACTGTTTAAGTTAATTATAAATCTATCAGTTGCCTCATCCAAAGTAACTTCTCTGTCATAAAATTTAGATTCCCACATTTTAGCATTATTACAACGAGATTGCCACTCCTCTTTAGAAAACGTATCAAAAAAGTCTTCACTCTACAGTTGTACGTCTTGCCTCTTAAATGTAGTGTTGTAACTAGATACATATTGTTTCAATGATGCCCACACTAATTCGATCGGATTAAGATCGGGATGATACGGTGGCAAACGCAAACAACTAAAACCATGTTCATTTATCATTTCTTCAATTGCATACCTCTTAAATCGTGACTTATGCAATAGCACTAAACTGTATAATTGCGTTTTGAGCATATCCTCTTCGTAAGCAATATTATGATTCCTTAACCAATCCTGCATGTCAGCTTTTTTAGAAGTTGACCTTTGTGCTTTATTTACCTGGACATTATGGTAAAGAACATTATCAACAATAATGACGCTTCTTGGAGGGAGGTTCGGAAACAGCTTTTCTTTCAACCATTTAGAAAAATTATTAAAATTCATTTCATCGTGGTAGTCTCCACTTTTGGTTCCAGATTTGAAAATTAACCGGGCATTCGGAATAAAGCCCATTTCACCTCCTGCATGGACAATAATTAGTCTATCACCTTTATTAATTGGTTTCTTTAATCCCTCATTTGAATTATCACTCCAAGCTTTCTGGTGTGTGTGGGAGGCATGAATGTATGTTTTATCTAAGTAGACAATTGGACGGCCCTCTGCTCGATAACTTTTTAAACGAATCAGATAGTCTAAACGTAGCTTTTGAATATCAAACCTTTCCATTAATATTTTTCTGTTTTTTTGTTTTCCGCCAACGAAATCCTAGCGAGTTTATTATTTTTTTTAAATTTTCATAGCTTCCTTTGTACCCTGTAGCTTCTCTAAATTTAGTCAGAATTGTTTTTAATGTTGGAACAATATTTTCCGAGATTAACATGAATAGAATAATTCTTTTTAAAATACCTTTGTCAGCTTCATCTATATCATTAACTGTTTTTGGTTTTTTTAATGGTTTTTCTTGGTGATGAACATTCCGATATCTCACGGTTATCGATTCTTTTTTTCTCTCCAGAAATGCGGACGACAGTGTTTTTAGATACTCCTGTGGCTGCAGCAACACGATCATTTACATTTTTAAATGGTATTGAAGGTGAATTAAAGTTTCCTTCTCTTCTCATAAACTCTATAACATTGGCTATTATTTCGCGAGATTGACTGTTAATCACGCGGCCTCTTAATTTGCTACTAAACTCCATACTTAGGTTCTATTAAACTGAAATTAGCAAAAAACACAAACGAAAATAAAAGAAATGTTTTAGCGAAATTTACATCTGACATTTACGTCTGAATAAAATAGTGAAATACTTGATGCGCAGAGTGTACTTTCATTGCGTAAATCCGTCGGCCCCGCCAACCGATGCCTCTCAGTAGTGCTTTCTCTGTCTAGCCGTCGAAAGCTTCTAGAAATTTGATGAACTGTATATTTAATAAATTGTTGGGTAGGTTGCAGTCTGTTCTTTGGACAGTGAAGTGCACGCATTCAGTCAAAATATGTTTAACCGATAGAATCGATTCACAAACCTCGCAAATCGGGATTAGTTTACCTGTCATAAGATAAAGAGTTGAAGTGTTTCCAGTACGTTAACGTAAACGTGAACATCAACGCACAAAAATAATGTTTACGGTATAGTCCAAAATATGAGTTGAAGTTATTAAACGCATCGTGACATTTACGTATTATGACAAATAATGACAATCATTATTAGGATTTTTTCTTTTCCAATTAAAAAGAGGTTATTTTATTTGCGTTAAGTGCATATGCCAGAGCCTGCAAACTTACGTATGTACGTAGACGTAAACGTGAAGGATATTTGAATGCGCATGCGTAGATGTCAATTTTCACGTATACGTTTACGTTCATAGCATCACATCAACTTTCTAACGTGCGCCAATCTTGTGTGGCCGAGACGCAAACGCGACATTATCACTTGATTCTCTCTTTTGTTGGGATAGCACAACCACTTCTGATATGTGGGTTTGATTTAACTTAATTTTGACTCACACTGATTCCACTGAGATTGCCACAAATTAATAGTTATCGGCTGTTATTGCTTCGCGAGCGCACTATGTCTATTTTTATGTATGAGAGAGTATTAAAATAATAAAGCGTTCGTAATCCATAGGCGTGGCACTTCTTTTAGTAGAGAGTTAAAATATTTTTTGAAGTTATTTCTCGAGTATACACTTATATTTTCACCTAATTAACCTGCTTATAACTTCTAAACAGCTGAAGGTAAAAAAGTGCAATTTTTTCTAAAATGTTTTATTTTTCCACAAGGTATGTTAAGCACATTGTGTCAAACGGGTTATATAGGTATAAGGGTTTTAACTTTGACTTTTAAACAACGTTACGTTCATAAATAATAATTTTAATATAAAAACTACTTCTTACCTACAAATCCAAATCAGAATCGAAATCAGAAGATGAACTGTCGCAACCAATATTTACAATGAGTGGCTCGATCATTTCATCAGTAATATTGTCCAACTTCCACATTTTCTCTTCTTCTTTAATCTTATGATTTACTGCCTTTTCCCAGTTTTCAGGCTTCACATTATTTACAGCCTCCAAAAACAACTGTTTAACATCACTCATTTTAAAAGAATTATTTTTTCTTAAAACTTCTCCATTTATCTGTGCCCATATCAGTTCAATCGGGTTTACTTCGCAATGATATGGTGGTGATGTAACCACCGTCATCCCACGATTTTTTGCAATTTCATCAATTTCATATTTTTTGAATTTCTCTTTATGAAGGGAACACAAATGATACAGTTCTTTTCTCACAGAACCGGGATGGAACTTAATATTCTTTGAATTTAGCCAACTCTGTAAATCTTTTTTTAACCACTTGGTTGTGGGCATTTTTTCTACAAGTCTCGAGTGATAATTTGCATTATCCATTACTATTATACAGTTCTGAGGAAGAAGATCTATAATTTGTTCAAACCACTATTTAAAGACATCAGCATTCATGTCCTCATGGTAGTCACCGGTACGAGTAGATTCAAAAGTCAATAAACCACCTTTAACAAAACCGTTTGAACTACCGATGTGTACTATTATTAGTCTGCGCCCCTTTCCTGATGGTGGATTTAAACCAGTAGATAAATTATTTAAAAAAGCCTGTCTTCGACTTGTAACAGTTTCATCTTGCCAAAATTTATTTGGTTTATGTCCCTCGTTGATCCATGTTTCATCTAAATAAAATATATCTCTTCTTTGGTTTATCATTTCTTATATAGTCCTTAAGTAATTTCTTCTTAATACTACAATATCGCTTCTTTCTATTAAAATAGACTTTCTGGAATGCTTTTTTCATAGAAAAGCTATTTCTTTTAAAAGTTTCATAGTGTGCTTTGACTCATTTCAGGGTAATCCTTATCATCTCGAACCGTGGCAAGAACTTTGTCTACTGTCGGAAATTCTTTTCTAAAGAAGAACGCATGCACTTTACTTCGAAGTCTTTCTTTCAAAAGATTTTCTAATTGAAATTTTGGTTTTCCTGGAGCTTTACGTGCTGTTTGAAACTCGCCATATTTCTTTAACAACTCTGTAAATCGTAGATTTCCCCACACCAAGCGTACTACTAACTAATTCCACTGTGTCATCAACACTTTTACATAAATGTTTGTCTGTAAATGATTTAAAACAATTAAATATTAATGTTTTTTCATTAACTGTTAAAGGACCGATTTTTTGTCGTTTACGCGGTCCTTCCAAATTTTTCATGATCACACTAGAATTCACACTACACCTTGCAAGTTGCAACTAAACGACATTTAGTAAACTGTCAAGAATACACAACTTGGACCTCCTTACTAAATGGAAAACCTATAGTCGCATTTTCGGTGAAATTTGTTGGGAAGGTATTTATCTACTTATAATTCGATTACTGTAAGAAATTCTTGGAATTAAAATAAAACAAAATTGGCAAATAGGTACTTATTGAAAATAATCTTAAGATACGGCTATGTAATCTTTAATACACAGGGCTTTTGGCTTGTCCAAACCTTTTTCTATTGTTTTGTACAGCTTATGTTTATAAAGGACCAATAAAAGACCCAAAACTTGTAATAGCTCAGGTACATTTATTACAATTTTAGGAAATATTTAGATTATTCTGTAAAAATATTTAAAATGACCGTACTAAGTTTTGCATTAGAAATGCTGTTTTATTACTCTCTCATACATAAAAATAGACTATAGTCAGCTACTTTACCACTAATGCCTATGTGCGAGGGTATCAAGATTTCGGAAATTTCCTTGTCTCTGTCGTTGGCTATGAAGATCTCGGTTTTGATGTCTTAGACAATTGGGTGCTTGAAGTATAGTTGTTGGATTGAATATAAGGAATTAAGGAAGTCTGAGAGGATTATATATACAGTGCTTTTCAGATAAAAGTATCCACCTTAAGTAACTTTTGAAGGACTGATTATTACAAAAAACAAAAAAATACGTCAATTAATATTCGAAGGGGGAGATATCGTGCCATATTTAAGTTTGCTAAAAAAGTCACCCTTTCACCCCTACTATCATCCCTTCAATTTTTTTAAATGGCTTGCCCCATTTTTTTATCCATTTTTGGATTGCTCTCGTTTAACTGATTTTAAAAATGTGTAAAACATGGGGATTAAAGTAATTAGTTTACGATCTACAGAATTTTAAATTAAAATAAAATTGAATTGAGCAAAACTTTTATTTTAATGATTTTGTCACAAGCGTTTCCAATGACAAAACGAATATTTCATTTTCAAAATTTATTATAAAAATGGTTCAAAATGTCCACCATTTACTTCCATACAATGGTATAACCTAGATTGAAAAGCCTCCCTGACATTACCGAACACGTGTGCATTTAAATGTAGGCATTCATACTCTATTCTTTGTCGTAAATCTTCTAAAGATTCTGGTTGGGTAGCATAAATTTTTGTTTTTAAATAACCCCATAAAAAGAAGTCTAGAGGTGATAAATCCGGTGATCTAGGTGGCCACTCCATCATCGAGCCTCTTCTACCTATCCAACGATTGGAGAAAGTTTCATTTAAAAATTGTCGTACTGGCAAAGCAAAATGTGGAGGCGCTCCATCCTGTTGAAAGACAAGCAAATCTTCAGAAATATTATGATCATTTTCTATTATTGTTGTAATACGTGGATCAATTACTTCTCTCAATAACTCAAGATATGACTCTCCATTTAAGTTTCCGTCTAAAAAGAAAGGTCCGACTATGTGGTCACCTAGGATACCACACCATACATTTAATTTTTGAGGATTCTGTGTGTGGTATTCACGCACAACATGTGGATCACTCTCAGCCCAATATCTTCAATTATGTCTATTAACTAAACCATTAACTGAAAATGTACATTCATCCGAAAAACAAAGGTTGTGCAACAAATGTGGATTGTCAGTCAAGCGCTGACTCAATAGTTCACAAAATTCAAGACGACGATCAAAATCATCTTCATACAACTCTTGAACCAATTTAATTTTGTATAGATGGTACTTATGCTTGTGTAATATTCGATAAACTGTGGAAGATGAAACACCTACTTCTCTACTTATTGTTGTCAGTGACTGTGCTTGTTGATTTTCAAGACGTACTTGTCCTAAAACTGCGACTTCAATTGCTTCGTTATTTACGAGTTCCAGTCGGTTATGTTTTTTATTGCCAACTGACCCGGTTGATGTAAATTTATGCATAAGATCAATTACATACTTATGAAATGCATGACCTCCTTGGTGTGTTTCGTTGAAAATTCTAGCATCAGCTCGTGCAGAACTGTTATTTTTGTAGTATAAACCTACAAGTTTCTTGTAAACTGTAAACCATTTTCAAATCAAATAAATAACCTCAACAAATCAATGTGCACATGTATTAAAATACACTATAAAAGTAATTTAAATGCATTTTTCGAATCTCCAATACCTTTACCATGTATCATAAAAAACTTCAACAAGTTTTTAGCGGTACGATTAATTTTGCTGCAGTCAGTAAGATGAGATGTAAAAATTTGTCACTCAAATAATGGAACCCTGTAGATCATAAACTAATTATTTGAAACCCCATGTTTTATACATTTTTGAAATCAGTTAAACGAGAACAATCCAAAAATGGATAAAAAATGGAAGAAGCCATTTAAAAAAATTGAAGGGATGATAGTAGGGGTGAAAGGGTGACTTTTTCAGCTAACTTAAATATGGCACGATATCTCCCCCTTCGAATATTAATTGATGTATTTTTTTGTTTTTTGTAATAATCAGTCCTTCAAAAGTTACTTAAGGTGGATACTTTTATCTGAAAAGCACTGTATTTGTTGTGAGTTTGCAATTGGCTTTTATTAATGTGGACAAGAGCTCAGTATATAGCGTATAATTTTGCAAATAGGATGCTGGTATGTGGAGAGAGTTTATAAAGAAATTTGTGGTATGGTGTAATTACTGCTGCTCCAACACCTATAGAATTTTTGGAAGCATCTGTGTATATATGCTCATAATCAACATAGTTTATCAATAGTTTCTGTAGTCTGGATTTTATTATCGTCAGATTGGTGTTGTGCTTATCATATTTGGATAGGTCACGATTGGTGGTAAGTATGGGAATTAGCCAGGGTTCTATGGTGTGTTTCATATTGTATATTTCTATTTCTGGTAGTAAATACTGGATTTCCTCAAAGTATCTTCTGACTCTTTCATAAAAAGGCTACGGTGTTAATCTATGTGTATGAGTGCCAAGAAGTTCAGTACGATACGTCAATTCGGAGCATTTTCTCAGCCTGAAAGTAATGAAATCAAAAATCAAAATCCTTTATTTTGGTACGCCTAGTTCTCATTGCATGCTATTTACAGGTGTGGTTCTAAAGGCACCTAAAATGATTTGAAAAGCTGAGTTATTGTTTATTCTAGATCTGTTAGAGGAATCGTATGCAGTTGCATCATAATCAATACGTGACCTAATTAAAGATTTATAAAAAAGCATAAGAGTTGGGCCATCACCTTTTATTGGCTTTTTTTTTAGTATATTAAGACGACTTTGACATTCTAAGTTATTAATGTGCTCTTCCCAGTTTAACTTACTATCAAAGCACATTGCAAGAAATTTTGTTGATGGTAAAGTTTCCAGAATACGTCCGTGTAAAGTAAATGAGGGACTTTTTTAGAGAACAGCATACAGTGGGTCTTTAATGTGGAAAATCTAAATCCAGTATTATCACACAGTGGCGGCTTGTGATAATACGATATAGTAGTGCCAGATTTTTAAAAAATGTGAAAATCCTGTCGGAGGGCCCTCACCAGAGGCGGGTGTCACACCCAAATTTTTAACCAAAAGTCGTTTAAAAAACTGGCTTTGGGCAAAAATTTATTACCGTATTGTCAAAATAGATATAAAATGTTAATTAAAAAAATTAATGAAGGACAAATACTTTTATATCTATTTTATATCAAACCAGTGTTACCAAATGTCAGCTGTCAAACCAGTTTTGTCAACTGTCAATCCAGTGTTGTAAACTGTCAGCCGTCAAATCAGTGTTACCAACAATCTGTCAGCGATCTAACCTGCAATCTGTTACCTGAGGACACGGCGTACTATAAAGGTGTTTCAACTCCCTGAAAAAAACATACCAAAACCGATCGTACTTCCTAGCCATAATCCGCTAGGTTCGCTAGTGTCGTTACGGCGGAAAATTGCGGCAATCTTTTTATCTGTCAAAAAAAGTGCAATCATAAAAATAGATCTTCTATGGTAAAAATTCGAGTTTATATGAAATGAAAAATGACAAAACTATCAGAAGGAGTACAGATGAAAAAATTAATGGTCAACAAATAAGTTTATTGTTATTGATGGTTGCTTATAAGTGTTTTTTTTTTAAACAAGCTGCACTGATGTGTGAGTTTATACGATCAAAAAAAGTGTTCAAGATTTAATAAATATGCTCCAATTAAGTTACAAGTTGCTGCCAGAGACTTGCTACTAAATAAGTGAAATGGGGGTGTTTATAAAAAACAGCTGATTTTGTTTTGTGTTCAAATATTACCTTTGGCTTTGGCAAAAACAGCAATACAGTGGGTTACTGATTATAAAATGAAGAAGTGGACCTTAACTATGGTACTCAGATTGAAGCTTATTATTTTTAAAGTGAGTTTTGTGATTTTCATTGCCCATATTAATAATATTCAATAAACATTTAGTTTTATACCTACTATAATCAAATCCATACATAGTGATTGGAATTACAAACATTTTTGTGAAATAGCATTATACCAGAATAATGAAGTCTCACTGGACTGGAGTGTATATGTTTCCAAAGATCAGTAAGTACCTATATCAATTATTATTATTTTTATTAATAAGTATCAGTAATAAATACATCTCAAAGAATAACAAGGTTGTAACTGTACTTTTTGGAAAAAATGAGATTGGTAGAATATATTATTTAATTTGTTTTTGTGACCAATATGTTCATCTGTTAATTATAAATGTTGTGTTATCGAAGCACTAAAGTTATTCACATGGTTCTATCTGCATGTACATAGAACTTATACAGTTTTTAGCAAGTGTCATTATAGTAGTCAGATCTTCGTTATTCCCTAATCCCTAGCAAATGTAGTCTCCATCCTCCACAATTATATTAAGATTAAAGGCCAGGTTTTTACCTCTGAATAAAGTTGAAAGTAACTACTTGCTGATTAGGCTATAGATTATACTTACACCTAACTTTACTCAGAGGTTAAAAAATCTGCCATTAAAAGAACAGTGAGTTTTAGAGCATAAACCTTATTAAATATAATGGGTGTTTTTTTATTAAACTTTTTGTTTTTAAACAGTTTTGGTTGAAAATTATAAAAAAAAATAATATAGGATACCTGGAAAGATTTATAATATAAAACAACATTTAAAAATTCTGAATTAACAAAAGTATGTATTTTCTGTTCCAAGCGTTGTCTCTGTTACCTAAACTAAATACTAGAAATAAAGTTTTAACTGGCAGTTACTACTATGCTCTATCAAATATTCTAAAAAATGCTGCAATGCTAGATGAAATCTTTAATTAGGCATCAAATTTGTAAAATGTTAGAGATAGTATGTAGTTATATAGGGAAAATAAAAAATATAATTATAATGAAGACTTTTAAATTTTAATATAACTAGAACAAAATATTCAGTAATTAAAAATTTTGATAGGATTTAAAAATTATGCTCGAGTATAAATGTTGTGCTTGTTTTTAAGTGGTTTCGATTTACTTTAGGTTTGTTCCAACAATGCTCAGAAATGAGTTACTGACATCAGGATTCTGCACAGTAGTTTATCGATACTGCAAAATTGTGTACTACCCAGTGGTTTGTTTCTGATCATTGTTGGAACAGACCTTTTATTCAATACATAATTGAACAAGTTAAATGTGTATTTGGAATTTTTTTAATTTTACAAATCTCAAGCTTGAATATGGATTTTCAAATTATGCACTTTTTGTAGTTTTTAATAATGCTTATTTTTTTTTTTTTAGTTTCTTGTTCATTTAATAAAGATGCTTTTTTGTATATGGGGTGATAATTTTTAAGCAGAGGCGTGCAGCACCCACAAGATCACTGCCAGAATTAAAGCAAATGGGTAATCTAGAAATATGGAGTAGGTTCCCTGCACGTAAGATTTTCAAGAACTTGTAAATACAATGTTTTAATGAATTATTGCCGTTATCAAAGTTAAAGGTGATAAAACACTCATGAAAATTTGTAAATATTTAACCCTTTTAGTGTATTTGTCCCTCCAGAGGGACACTGTCTTAATTAACCCTGAAGTATACATCTGTTAATTTTGATAGAAATTTTTCTTTTTGTTTTATTTACTTTATTTGCATTACTTTTAAGGATTAATATTATAAAAAAATTATTTTCATAGTAAATTTTTGTTTTTGTAATGTCCCTGAACAGGGACGTTGTGTCTTGGAGTAATAAAAAATACTATGAAAAAATTTTAATTTACTTAAAATAAACAAAGAAAACATACAATCTAGGTACTACAATGGTATTTTTTTTAATGAAAGTGGAAGTGAAAGGTTTAAAAAAATAAAAGTAATTTATCAGATTTATGTATGATTTGTTCTTGTAGTGACAGTCACTATAAATTTGAGAAGTGTGCTAATTGGAACGGGACAGGGCTCATATAGTTTTATTTAAAAAGTAAACCTTGTCATTAGTTAAATATAAATGATTATTATATTACATTATTGAAATATATAATGTAAAACAAATTGTTGTAATGTTTTTCTGAAATATGAAGTGTTGTCAGGTTTGTTACTGTCTGCTGCTAACTGTGATGTGTACAAGCGAACATAATAAACCTACTTATTGAGTACCTACATAAATATGAAAAACTCATAATAAATCTGGAAATTATACATTTGAAATTTTCCTACTTATTTTTTCATTACTGCTATTATCTAATAGAACAATTCCTATGCTTTTATTTAATATTTAATTTTCCACAAATAAATATAAAAAAATAATTAGTAAAATTATAAAATGAGTTCCAATTAAATAATGAACTATATTATTAATTTAAATTGTTAATATAAGAAATGAATAAATTAAGTAAGTAAAAGTGTAATAATGGGAAATGTGTAAATTGTATTTATTTCTAATTTTAAATAATTTTGTGTGTATTGTTAATTTTCTTTCTAATGTAAAATTAATAATTTTAACAAAAATTTAATGAGATGTTTTATTTGTGTTAGAATTCGAATACAATAAGAAGAACACAGCTGTCATAATGATTACTTCGAATTTCAAATACATAGTATCTATAACTTATCAATAAATAAATATTAAGTTGTTAGATATAAAAAAATATTTCCTATATTCCTAAAAGATTAACACTTCACCCCCAGTGGATAACTTCGGTAACTGTATCAGCAATACTTTCCACATTCTTGTCTACTTTGAGAAGTAGTCCCATCATAAGTAATAAAAGCAGGAACAGCATTTTTTAGGTAGTTTCTTTTTTTTATATTTGCGCTGCACATTAAATAATGGTAATCTTATAATTGAAGGGTCTGGAAATGCACCATTCTTGTTCTGGCTAGTTCTGATAGTTGGAATCGTAACATATAGTTGCAAAGTTATATTTAATTATTTGAAATAACTTTTACTTTTTATCATGTATTTACCAATTTTTACATCGATTAAAAATTAAAAAAAAACTGTTGATTTTCAAGTAATACGATCGTTATTTTTAACTTCAAATTTGTGTCAAATTCTAGACTTCAGAGTGGTGTGAATATGCGGATTTCTAGACTCCTCAACTACAAGATAACCTTAAATAATTATTAGGTACATCAGAAAAAACATTGTTTAAATTATTAACCAGTGTATGTACAAATTATTCAATACACAAATTACCAACATCTACGACCCCGAACTACATTTATTTACTTAAAGGGATTATTAACTCCTATAAAAATACAGAATTGAAAAATCTTAAATATTTCTTACAGCTCAAATTTTTATTAATTTAAAATCAGTACTTCTATAAAAACCTAGTAAATACATTTAAAGAACTGGAACAAAACACATTTGGGGATGATTATTATTAAACAAATGTATATTTGAACACTTAAAAATAAAAAGGCTACAAGTAAAATAAATTTATCATAGTATCTATTTGATTCTTATAACCAGATACAACTTTCTAGCATTATAATCAGGCTAAAAGGAATAAGTCAAAGATTTTATTTATTCGCAGGGTCAGAAAAATATTAAAAGAAATAGGTACCTTGTGTATATGAAATTTATATCATGAACACATTATAATAGGGTCCAAGTCATAACATTATTAGTACCAAGGAGACAGGATAAATAATACGAAATATTTATATAATAAAACTTTATACTAATAATTATTTTTATTACAAAAAAGACAAAGTTGAATAACCTATTTACATAACCTACAATCATTTAAAACGTAGATATTAAACATATTTACTTGAAAAATAACGTTTCCTAGTAGATTTCATAGCACTTTTTCACGGATAACATAATTTGCATTAAAATGTTTTTCACAAATGGAACTTTTGGGTTTAATGTTTATTTTCATACCACCAATAATTTGCACCATATTCTGTATAACTGTTTTTGGCATTATAAAACTGCTATTAATATTTTGAAGACTCTCTCCCATAATCACAATTAAAAACAGCACAACGATCCACCATGATTTATATATTTTAAGATTTTAAAAAATATTTATCTGTCAACACTTTTTAAATTGCAGCTCCTACTTTTATCTTTTATTTACTTTCTCGCCAGATAGATACTAGCGCACCTAGCGGATTTTGGCTAGGAAGTACGATCGGTTTTATCGCCGTTTTCATTTGTTTTTAAATAGGAGTTGATGCACCTTATAGTCCACCGTGCCTGAGGATGGCGTCGGAAGAGTGGGGGATTGGGGAGACGTCACGCCACCTGTCAGTGATGCGATTTGGCTTGCGACACGGCTAAGCAATCCAAGATGGCTGCCCGCTACTTCCAAAAGTCACCACGAGATAGCGTATTACCAGTCATATGCCAAAAGTCTCAACTTTCATTGAATAGAATTAAACAGAAAAATGGGGGAGTGGGTGGGGAAATTACATGTGTTGAAAAATCCTACGACGTGGTCGTAAGCCAACCAACCGAACGCCAGAAGACAAGAAAAACTAGAGGATGGCCTAAGAGAAGAGAAAAAAAGAGGATTGGTTTAGGCCTAACTCCTGAAGAACTGGAGGCTGGGGTGGATGAGTGGAGACCTAAGTGTCATATACGTAAAGCCATGACGCCTGAAGATATGAAACGCTGAAGGCCGGGGAGGAGAGTAGGCTGAAGTAGAATAACGTGGGAAATTACATGCGTTGAAGAGAAAAATTAGCAAAATGGCCAAAAGGATCTTATGTAGACAAACGAAAAGACAGAGAGAGACAGACGGAAAAAAAGACAGAAAGACGAAAATACAGACAGACAAGAGGACAGGCAGACGGAAGAAGGAGACAAATATATGCTCGTAGACAGATAGAATCATAGAAATTCGTATACATTTAATTGTTATTACATCAAGGAGATCGTTGTCAACAATAACTACTTCTTTGATCCTCTAAGTCTTATAATAAGTATTATAATAATAAATGGTCTAGACTTAGGTACTTAATACCTACTTACGGAAAGTGAAATCATTTTAATTTTATCCCAGTATTTTTTAAATTTGTATCTTATATTTCTTATATTGTAAAACAATGAAAATGAGAGCAATGTGTATTTCTATCTTATGGAGTTAAAAATTCTTTTTAAATCAATATAAGAGGTAAATATTTATTTCCACAGGTGTCAACGATATACGCCATCAAATACTATGGGATTTAAACCCGAATCGCCGAATCCAAAGTCCCAATTTCTGCCAATTCCTTTATTAATGGTATTAATTTATTTGCATCATTTTTATATATCTAAATATTTCGTTTTCAGCTATAGCAAAATTCGCACATTGGATTATAGGTGATTATAAGTTTTCTCCGTATTTAAAAAAATAAAATTTATCTTTTTTAAAAAACATGGATCTAGCAATCAGTATGTAGGTATATAGAATTAATAATTACAAATAAAAAACTCGTTTTTAAACATTTTTAAAAATAAATAATTACATAATTGCTTATTGCTTTGTAATTTAATACTATTTAAATAAAATAAATAATATAACTATATTGTCTTTTTGGTACTAAAATATTGATCTTTCCTCGTTTCTGTATTCAGATAGAAAAGATTCTATGCTTAGAACTCTGTGAGTAGCAAATAACAAATTCAACTGATCGATCATTCATTTTGGTGAGTAGATTATTTTACCAAATATTTGTCTACAGGCACTACTGGTTAGGCAGTCCCGCAGTACAGAATACGACCGCAAATTCGTTGGAGACTCTGAACTTAAGCTGTAATGTGGAATTTTTTATTTGTTTTGTATTTTCCTCAATAAAGTTTTAAATTTATCAATAGTTTTTGAATAAAAAAAGGTTTCCTAATATTGGATACTCTATCCAATGTTAGCTACTATTTTCTAAATTGACAAAATCAGCAATTTTTTAAAAATATTTAATTACTTTCTGAAATTATTTTTTATTTTTTGCTGACCATCTTAACTGATAATATATTGTTATGATATAACTGTAGAGATGTTTTTCTGATATAATTTAACAGTTTAAAAAAGTATCCAATATTAGGCGATTCTCCTTTAATATAGAGAGGACATAAACACTTCCTTGATATATGACAAGTGAACGCATTTTGAGTCGTATTTTGATTAATTTGACGTTAGTAATTTTATATTTGAAGATTGACCGAATAAAAGTGTTTTTATATTTAAGTTTAAGTCATGCTATTTTAAAAAAAGTTTGACATTTGACGTAAAACTAAGCGGACACTTTTAGTATTGTCATAGCATCTTTATTTTATATAAATGATTGAAAAGTGCGTATGCCCCGCCCTACTTTGTGATGTCACTGTATGCGTTGTGCAAATTAAGTTGATTTAAGAGATTTTATGTTTGTTTTACTACGTTTCACGCATCTTTTAACGTGTGACATCTCTTCTCAGCTAAAGACTTTCGGAAACACTTCTAACTCTTTCGGACTCACTCATAAAAGAGCACCACGGAAACGCGTACCCAAAAATAGATATTAACAATTATGAAAACAATAAAATTAATAAAATTGAATTAATATTTAAAAATAGTATGCTTTTATGAAATGTAACTGTTTTAAAATGCTGTATACTAAATTGAAACTTTTTTATAGATATTTTAAAAGCTCTTATAATCTGAACGTAAATAATTGCCACTATTTAAAAAAAAAATAATTGGCATACCCTGTATATAATCCTCTATATAGACACTACCAAATTTAAATAAACAAGAACCCTAGACTTTAATTGCTTTATCATTTCTATTTTACATCAATTTTCCTTGAAAAGAATAGGTTCAAACCATAAAAATAACACAAAACTTTTTTCCCTGTTTATCCCTTCTTTCAGCTCTATCACTCAATCAATCAATTATTATTTGTTTGCTGAGAGTTGAACCGTGCGAAACTTTCATGTATCAGAGATTTTAAAAGATAAGTAGGTTTATATAAATGCGATGACATCAGAATAATTTAACTGTCTATCATTTTTGACGTTCAACGGATGCTAGGAACTTAGTCTTTCACTCATAAAGCTTTTATGGTAAATGTCAAACGTAAATCCCACCAAGAAGAGGGATAACTTTGTGGCAATTTATATTTCAATTTTTCCGGCGTTTTAGCAATACAGGCTGTTTCAAAATTGGACGGTTATATTTTAATAGCATAATCTACGTTCTAAAATAAGAATAAAAGTTTATACAGGTTGTTTCATTGGTAAAGGGACTCCCTTTAACCATGGATGGAGACCACCAAGGTGCTTCCAAATAACCTATACATAATGGGTCTTTTAACCTTTATAGCCGAGATACAGGGTATTTTATCAATTTGGATTTCTTTCCAGACTCATAATTTATTAACCACCCTGTATATGTTTTTGACATTTGGCGTACTTCTTCACCGTAACTTACCAAATCTAAAAAAGTATAAACAAGAAACGAAATACAGGTCCGTCTTTACAAAAAATTAATAAATTCGTCCATCCTTAAAACAACATCCTATATGTCTGAATTTGAAATTTTTGTTTTCATACTTGAAAAGAGCACAAAAAACTGAATCCAATAATGTACATTTTATTTTTGCGCAGACGATTTTACTACTGAAATTATAAGTCCAAATTGTTATTTTTGAGCATTTTGGAGGTACAAACTGGAAACGGACGGAGTTTTATTAATTTTATTACGGTATATTTAAAATTATTTAAAGAAGTAAATTTCTAAAAGCTACAGATATGTCAATACTTATAATTGTATGCATCTACACCATTTCAAAAAATAATTTCAGGTCCGGTTTTAGGGCCAAAAATCAGAATTATTTTTTTTTCGACCGCACCCTGTATAAATTATTCCATTTAAGTTTTAATAAATAGTATATAGGATAATATTATGGAAAGAGACTAACATTCAGTAGAACAAATAATAACATTTACAACTAAAGGAAAAACACTAATAATTAATACATACTAATACATAATAAACAAATCAAAATAACAACTAATAATACAAAGAAATACAAATGTTGGAAATGAAGTAATAAACCTTATAATAATAATAATAATAATAATAATATTAATCGTCTTTATTTCCATTAATTTAAAGTAAATACAATAAAATAATAAAGGGAAGTAAAAGGCTCAAAGTCTGTCGACCACATAAATTTATTAGGTTGGGTTGCAAGCGCTTTCGACCTAAAAGGTCATCATCAGGCAAAAATTTTTTGAAAGTGAGTAGGTAGGTAGGTACAATCTGCAATAATAATTTAGGATAACAAAACGTTTTTATAGAAATGCTAGGTGTCTTACCACTATGTGTCCACAGAAAAAATTAAATGTTGAATTAAAATTTTAAATTGTAAAAATAAAAATTATACAAATTGGCACGTACTGCCTCCCTCATTCGAGGTTGGATATTGTTTAATCTTGAACCTCGCCTGCCTCCATCTAATGAAGGTGGTTATAAAAGATAATCTCAAATTTGAAGTTCCACATGTGTGCTTAAGGCACCATGTGAAAAATGTAACTTTTCGAAAATTACCGTTGCTCCCCCTATCCCCAGTACAAATGGGGTAGACGGAGTTTGGTTTGTGTACACCCTTAAGCCTAGGCCTAAGGGGTATCATTAATTAATAACTTTGCTTAACTTCGGGAATTTTACTTAGCACCTTCGTCATTCAAGGGTGAAGTTGAATGAGAAAATGGTGGAGAATTTACGACATTTGACAACTGACATATGATGGAAGACACGTAGTTACAATTATGGTTGAGATAATAATAATAATAATTAAATTTGACATTAGTTAAATTGAATATGCTAAATTAGTTTTGTGACAAATTTTATAGTATAAATTTAAACAATTTGACAGGATGTCCAAGACTTTGGAGAGGCCACGAGTAAATTCTGTTGGTGTTATAAAGTTAGAGTGCCATTTGATTTTTAAAAAAGAAGAATTTGACATTAGACATTAGATTGAGGTTAAGGAAATTTATGATCTGTATGAATTTTTTTAAAAAGGGGGCTATTATATATATTATTACAAGTAAAAGGTTGAAGGATTTACAAAGGATTTAGGAAACTTTAGAAGGTTAATCTGGAAAAAATAGGCTTATATGTAGGTTGTAATTGATCATTTAAACACACCACATCTGGATTATTAGTATGTTGATGAATGTAATACATTTCAAATAAGTCCAGCCTAATGCCTTTGGGACATTGGATAAGAAGAGAGGCGTTATCTGGAAAAGTGAAGTTATGTTTAGTATAGAGAACATGATTAGCAAATGTGGAATTGGTATCTAAAATATTCGAGGATTTATATCTGTTGATGGTTTTGTAATGTTCTAAAATTCGGGTTTCTGTCTTTCTTCCTGACTGGCCGACGTAGATGGCATTGCAATCATTACAATTCAGTAGATATACCCCTGGTTTATGAAAAGTGGGTACAAGATCTTTATTCCGTACTAGAAGTGAGTAAAGTGAGTTGGTACTTTTAAAGGCTATGTTTATGTTGAATTTTCTGAATATTTTAGCTAGTTCATATGATACACTGCCCAAGAAAGGAATAGAACCAGAATAAACCTTAGGAACAATGGAATTAGAAGAATTAAGTGAGATAGTGGGAAAGGACAATCTAAATTTGTTGAAAAATCTGAAGTACATTTTATTAAGAAGCTCTAAGGGGAAACCATTGTTGATAGCAAGTTGTTTAATTAAATCTATCTCTTTATTAAAGTTTGATTCTGACAGAGGGATGGTGAAAACTCTATGTAGAAAACTATTAAAGGAAGCTTTTTTATGTGACAAAGAGTGGCATGAGTCAAATGGTATAAGGGTATCTGTAGTGGTAGGTTTTCTATATATATCAAACTGTAATCTATTGTTTATTGTGTCTTTGGTAATAAATAAATCTAGAAACGGTATAGTGTTGTTATTTTTAAATTCTACAGTGAAATTTATACGGGGATGTAAGGTATTTATATAAGTAAAGAAGGAATCGAACTGTGTTAAGGAACCATTGAAGAGCATAAGTATGTCGTCTACATATCGTTGATAAAAGATTATTTTGTCAGAAAAGGGATTGTTTAGAATAAGTTTTTGGTCAATATTGTTCATAAATATATCTGCCAAGAAGGGGGAGAGGTTGGAGCCCATGGCTAAACCGGATGATTGTCTATAAATTTTATCATTGAATTTAAAAAAGTTTTGACTGAGTGAAATCCCTAATAGGTAGCAAATATCTAGAATGACATAAGTTTCAATATTCTTTTCAAAGAGGAGATTCCTGACCAAAGTTATGACTTCTTCAGGGGGAATACTCGGAAAGAGATTAGAAACATCCAAGGAGAGTAAAATAGAATCTGGTGGTATGTGTAGGTTAGAAATTTTTGAAGTTAGATCAAGTGAATTTTTTATCGCATATTTATTATCAAATTTGGTCAGATCCCTAAGTAAGGAATTAAGAAATATGGAAATTTTTGAAACAGGAGAATCGATGAACCTTACGACTGGTCTTATTGGATGTTGGTTTTGTGGATTTTAGGAAGTCCATAGAGGAGAGGTGTAACTGGGTTCATAGGTACTAGGGTGAAAAAGGGTTTGTTAAATAGTTTTAAAACGTCATTGATGGGTTTCAATAAGGTTCTAAGATTAGAGTGGAATTTGATAGTAGGATCTGTTTTAATTTCAGTAAAAGAGTTATCTGAATTTAAAAAAAGGTTAACTTTGTCAATATAATCCTCTCTGTTAAGAATGACTAAACAATTACCTTTATCAGCTTTTGTAATCAAAAACGTTTTGTTATCCTAAATTATTATTGCAGATTGTACCTACCTACCTACTCACTTTCAAAATTTTTTTGCCTGATGATGACCTTTTAGGTCGAAAGCGCTTGCAACCCAACCTAATAAATTTATGTGGTCGACAGACTTTGAGCCTTTTACTTCCCTTTAATCTACTTAGGACCACTTTGAGATATGGATAATATTTGGAATTTAATAAAATAATACATATATACACGGGCGAAGTTTATTTTTGGTTGTGCACTAGACACAACAAAAAATATTCTTCCACTTAACCCGCGAGTAAACCTGCATATAACCATAGAGCAATAGAGCAGAAATAAACAATCAAAGACAAAATATATATATACCATATAACTATATCAAATAAATAAACAACTGTAATTTTAACATTTAACAAACAAATGAAAATGCACTTGTCTCAGGAAGGCTGAATACAATAAAAAAAAAAAAAACAACTAAGTAGGGCAAAAAAAAATATCAAAAACAACGACCAATGAAAGAGGGAAGTACAAATACGTAGCGATACAATAAACAACAATATGTATGCAGTGAGGAAAATTGTTACTTAAATTTGATTTTCAAAAATGTGTATTAAATTTAAAAATACTATAATTCTTGAATTCTGGTAATATTTTATTATAAAAGTAAGAGATGAGGTAACTAAATGACCGTCGTAAAAAAGGGAACTACTAAAAACTACAAGAGTTGTTCAAAATGACCTCCATTTTGTTCGATGCATTTTCTTGCTCGTTTTAAAATATGGTTGACGGCTTTTCTGAGTACAGAAGGGATTATTTTTCATTTCTTGACACGCGTTTTCTATCCTCCCAACTAGTTCTTCCCTGCTATTTATGGGAGTGGAATATACTTATGTTTTTAGATGTCCACAAACGTGGTAATCCAGCGGATTAAAGTCAGGCGATCTTGAAGGCCAGTGATTGGGAGCACCTCTGCCTATCCACGTATTAGGAAAATTTTCATTCAAAAATTCTCTCACAATTAGCCGGTAATGCGGTGAAGCACCATCATGTTGAAAATATACACCAGCTATATCTACATCTGCATCGTCTAATAGAACAGGCAACATATTTTGAAGAAAATCTAAATAAACTTCGCCTGTCAGTCTGTGAGGGAAAGAAATAGGCCAAATTGATAAAACACCTTGTGTCTCGGCTGTAAAGGTCGAAAGACCCATTAAGTATGGGTTATTTGTAAGCATCTCGGTGGTCTCTATCCATGGTTAAAGGGAGTCCCTTTATCAATGAAACACCCTGTATAAACATAGGTCCGAAAACGTTTCGTTTTCGAGATACAGGGTATTAAAAGTGAAGTCCTGATGATACATTTTTGTTAATATTTTCTAAACGTTTAAAAACAACTAAGCGAAATTTGGTAAAAATGCTACATTTTTTTCTCTATTTAATTGTGGTTTTCTCAGACATTGGATAAATCAACGGATGTGTCAGATACCACTCAGTGACAATATTAAATGGATAATATTACATGGACAGATAGAGAATCGTGAAAAACAAAAAAAAAATACTTTTCACCACACGCTTCAAACTTCCTCCTCCTTTTCCTATGCCACGCCTAAATAGTATGGGAAACAAAAACTTGTATTGGGGATACAGTTCTCATCTGAAACGATTTCAAATCACCCAACTTCCTCCCCTACTTCTCCCACCACATTAAGGGAGATCGACCGCTAGAGTTAGGAAAATGAACTTCGAGTATAATGGATTGGAATTAAAGGCTAAAAAAATTTGTTTAATACAGCTAAGGGGCTTACCCATACCGAACTCTCCATTTTTATGGGCTTCAAGAGCAACCTAATAATAAAAATTTAAAATTTTTATTTTGGGAGAGATGTATGGGACCAAAAGCCCAGTCGAGGGCGTGCATTCACGCTCTCGTGGCAGTTGAGGCGTGATGTTTCTGGTCACGTCTTGGATGCGTGACTTATGGGTGGCCAAAGTATATGAATAAAAAAAAATGTTAGAAACATACAAATGCATGTTCTCCTTAAATTTTTAATATTGATTTTAATCGATTTGCTACCACTGGGCATGTCAGTTTTATACATTACTTTTTAGCTGATAATTGTTATTGTTTACAGTTCTTACCTTTTGTATTTTAAGTTTTACTTTCGTTTTTGTTTGTTGCTTACTGACTTAATATAATTCATTTTGTTAACCTTAAATTACTAACTAGAATTTAAAATATTCATACTTGTTACTTAAATTTTTCACGAATAATCTCTAAAATTTGCAAAAGTTACTCATTTGCTTTGAGTAATATTCATACAAGTGCTCATACTTAGATATGTATGCGTAATTCATGGAGGTACTCATTATTGAACGCATTTCAATTGGCTTTGCTAATTCCCAAATAAAATCCACAGAGTTTTAGAATTAGTAGCGAGCAGGAAATAAAAAGTATCAATGTAGCCAGCCGATGACCTAGGGGTACGCATCGATCTATAGCCCAATCGGATTAGTATTTTAGATTCTGAAAAATTCGAAGCAGCAATTTTCCTTCGGAATTCGTTGGAGGGGGTCTCTGGTAGTCTAAATTCAAAAAGTTGGAATTCCAAAGTTGTCGTTACCTCCGCCATCTTGATTTAAAGGGTTATTTTTTGTATCTTGAATAACTCATTTATTTTCAATTTTACACGGAAAATAGTTTTTACAAAAGTTATTTAAAATTAAATTTCTTACAATTCTGCTTTTTTTTGTACGATCGATTTTTTTCGATTTATACCCGAAAAGAGTGGGTGAATTTTTGGTTATAGAATAACTCGTTTATTTTCAATTTTACGAGAAAAATTGTTATAAACAAAGTTGTTTAAAATTAAATTTCCTACAATTCTGCTTTTTTTTGTACGATCGATTTTTTTCGATTTATACCCGAAAAGAGGGGGTGAATTTTTGGTTATAGAATAACTCGTTTATTTTCAATTTTACGAGAAAAATTGTTATAAACAAAGTTGTTTAAAATTAAATTTCCTACAATTCTGCTTTTTTTTGTACGATCGATTTTTTTCGATTTATACTCGAAAAGAGGGGGTGAATTTTTGGTTATAGAATAACTCGTTTATTTTCAATTTTACGAGAAAAATTGTTATAAACAAAGTTGTTTAAAATTAAATTTCCTACAATTCTACTTTTTTTTGTACGATCGATTTTTTTCGATTTATACCCGAAAAGAGGGGGTGAATTTTTGGTTATAGAATAACTCGTTTATTTTCAATTTTACGAGAAAAATTGTTATAAACAAAGTTGTTTAAAATTAAATTTCCTACAATTCTGTTTTTTCTTTGTACGATCGATTTTTTTGTATTTATCCCTAAGAAGAGTGGGGGTGAACCTAAGTATTGTATTGTCACGTTTATTATTGATGTTGTACCATTATTTTTTCTGTTTGTTTTTTTTTGCTGATTTTCAAAAATGTTTACCCCCACTCTTCTCAGGGATAAATACAAAAAAATCGAGCGTACAAAAAAAAACAGAATTGTAGGAAATTTAATTTTAAACAACTTTGTTTATAACAATTTTTCTCGTAAAATTGAAAATAAACGAGTTATTCTATAACCAAAAATTCACCCCCTCTTTTCGGGTATAAATCGAAAAAAATCGATCGTACAAAAAAAAGCAGAATTGTAGGAAATTTAATTTTAAATAACTTTTGTAAAAACTATTTTCCGTGTAAAATTGAAAATAAATGAGTTATTCAAGATACAAAAAATAACCCTTTAAATCAAGCTGGCGGAGGTAACGACAACTTTGGAATCCCAACTTTTTGAATTTAGACTACCACAGACCCCCTCCAACGAATTCCGAAGGAAAATTGCTGCTGCTTCGAATTTTTCAGAATCTCAAGCCTGTTCTTCACCTAATCCGATTGGGCTACTATGACTGTTCATATCGAACAACGCAAACGGCCACGTTGATATTATTCGTTTCTTGCTCGCACTAATGCTGTTTGTAGTTTTCAGTTCGGCATTAGTAGAGCGTATTAAAAAGTGTTCAATAGCCAACACCTTATATAATAAATAACTTTTTTGCTATCTTCTACCACTATCTGCTACTATTCTAAAAAAAATTTTTTTCTACTACCGTGCGTAAAGTACGTACTTTACGCACTCCACGAAGTGTGTAAACTCTTTACGCACTAGTTAAAAAAAGTAAAATTTGACAAAATTTGTACATAACAACAAAATATAACGTTTTATTTTATATTAACATTTTTTTGCTATCTCCTTCTAAGACAAATAAATAAATTATTTTTGCTTATATCTATTTAGTGCCTAACAAATTATCAACAGTTTATTTTAATTATAATTTTCTCTAAATGTCATCGATTTAATTAAAAGTAAACATACAGTGGATGTCGATTTTGGTAAAAGTAAGTTGGCCGTGGCTGTGTGGATTAGAAGAACTGTCAATCTCTAAACTTTTAATTAGTACCTACCTTATAACAGAACACGACAAAAGTATACTTAAGTTCAAGATTAGATTCTAAAGCCAATTTAGCATTTTTTTAAACTCAATCAAGTTTGAGAAGGTAAAAAGTTTTACTTTTTAATGTTTGTTTACTTAAATTCAAATTTTATTTGCAGTTTATTATATCTGTCATAATCGATATGGGTTCAAATTTATCTAGCGATAGCGAATTTGATAATACTTCCCTAGATATCTTATGCAGTGCACAAAAGGCCACTGAAAATTTATTGCCAGAAAAATCTGCATATATTTATCAGCAAAATACAATGCATTTATAGAATGGTGTAGGAAGAATAAGGTGACAAAATATTCGGAAAACGTTATTTTAGCATATTTCTCTGATGAATTGAAGAATTGCAAAGCTTCTACCCTATGGTTGATTTATTCTATGCTTAAAAGCACCTTAAAATATAAACTCGTCGAAAAAGGGTAACTTTACACACTTGTTGCATAAATAACTATTTTAAAATCAAATAAAAATAAAAAACAAAAATTACTTTATTGACCTTTAAATTATATTAATTTGTTATACACTCCTAATTTTGTCAAACATGTTTCTATTGTGTAATGAATCATAAATAGTGATATAGATGAATGCTACTAACTTTATTAAAGTGAAAGCTTAACGCGTATGTTCTATCTACTGTATAATCTAAGGTAATAACCAATAAAGTCATGAAATAAAAGCATAGTAGGATATTTTCATTCTCTTTTTTTACTAACTAAAAACAAGTTTGGCCAACGAGTTGGACCAACGTATACAAAACCACCTGACGTAACTTCGTGATTGGAGTTGTTTTACAAACCGAAAGTTGTCGGTTTTTCGTGCACACATCAAAGGGCTAATGCAGACTGAGCAAATTGACCAATTTATAATCACAGTTCTTATTGAGCCCAACTCATTGGTCCAGTTAACCAAACGTGTACTGGACCCTTAAAATGTCTCCCAAATTAAATGAGGCAAGCATACCAGCATGGTCTAAAATGACTCTGATAACACTACAACTTAATCTTCATCAAATAAATTACTACTTATTTTAACTATTCTTTATTTATTCATTTATATTCTCTAATTTATGTATGGCAACTTTAATTCTTTTGGATCTTTGATGAACACGAATTTAAATCGATCTATTTAGAATTAAATTAAATAATATTAAAGTATATATGAAATTGTAAAATATGTTTTTAAAAATTCTTGTGCTACGAATCTTGTTTGACATTTTTTTATTTTTATTTACAGGAAAATGTCTGTGCTCAACGGCAGTCATGCTCACGGTTCGGTATCTGATATAGAAAAAGTGTGTCCGGTTGTTGCGAACAATTCTGAAGTGCTGCACAAAAAGCCAATTCGTCTTAGGAACATCGGGACGCGAGCAGAAGCTTTCGATTCTCTTCATCTGAAGACCGCAGAGGTAAGTTCTTATTCTAGTCTAATCGGTACTGTCTAAAACTACTATCCAATGTGTAAATTCTTTCTGTTTTTACATAATCGAAAGACTGAAAATAAAAAAAATGCATTCTTACATCTATATAGCTATTTTTTAAACAATAGAGCAATTTTACAGATATTTTAATATTTATAAATGATAAGATGTGTTTTTTCTATAATTTTTCGTTAAAATAGAATTTTGCGGTTCAAAATTACATCGAAAAATTGACGTTTTCCGCAATTTAAAATGTACATTATATTTATATGCGTGCCACTGGGAATACTTCGTGGTATTATGTGTCTTGACAATATTGAGAGTTTTATATTTGTGCAACGATAAGGCAGCACTCTACAGAGATGTTTAAGAAACAAAGGGGAAATCACCCCATTTAAAAACTACTAGATATTTAATAAAACAAAAAGCAGCAAATTATTATAGATTTAATACAGAATTAGGCGTACTGTTTTTTTTTTTTAAACTCAACAAAGATACATGCATTGATTATAAAATAATACAAACATTCGAGAATTATATAATTTTCAAATATTTCATATATTTTATTGACATTTTTAGATCAAAAAATATGACACGCTTTCGTAATATTTAAACAATTATATATATAAAATTTTGTTCAACATATTGTCTTTATCGTTGAATATCAGTAAGCAACGCTAGCCAATTTAAAGGGCATTATTATATAAAGGCTTTTGTCCTGTCCTTTCCCATTGTCGAAATAAATTCGAGTCATTGAATTCAATGGAAAATAAAGAAATTGGATCTATACGTATATTTATCAATTTTTTGAGATTAATACGTGAAAAATGTACCAACTCTAAATCCATTTCGATTGGATAATCTATTAATATCTTTATAAATACTTGGAATATGATATTTTTGAGTTTTTTCAATAATTGGCATAATTTGATTGTGACGAATTTATTTTAGATTTAATGTTTTATAATTAATTTTTAATTTTGGAATATTTACTTTTTCCAGTTAGAAATGAGGTTTATTATTAACATGAGCTTTTCTACAAGTTTTGTCTTGGAACTCTTAATTCATTTTGCTTAAAAATAATTTTACATTCCTTATTTTCTATAAGAAAGATTCCCATAATTATTTTTGTTTCAATTTGATTTGGACATTGAATTGTTAAAGTTTCTTCTGAAGAAAAATCTGCCATAAACTGGTTTATTTCTGGAATAATTATTGAGGCCCTTCCTATGGGGCCTCAGTATTACATTCGTGCAGACGAAAAATTTTTCTGACCCCCATTTTCTAAAACTTTTTTTCATGTTTCTGATCATTCTGCATTCCGAAAATGCAAAAAAAAATGTTCGTCTGGTCGTCTGTGTGTATGTATGCCGGCACGATAACTCTAGAACGAAAGTTCTGATTGACTTGCGGTTTTAATTTTCTTGAATAATTACTTCTAACTTAGAACCCTATTGATTTTCAGAATTTTCGGTTTATCCTAACTATTTTAATATTAATTTTCTTAAAATCCGCCAATGCATTCCTTATGTGACAATTTTAGGAATTCCAATTATTTCTAACGTCAAAATTCCTAACATTCTTTACATTCCATAAATTGCAAACATTCTCTAATGACCTGTCAAACAACAGCTGTTGATAGTAAAGGTGAAATTTCTAAGGCGGGTTGCGACCTTCATACTTAACAATCATAGCCATTCTGGAGGCTATTTTCATTCGAAATTAGTCGCCAAGCCTACCAATTTATTAAAAATTGTTCACGAAAAAACTACTTACTCTGTCAATACTGCCAATCGCGCGACAAGTGACAAGTGACATTACTTAAAAAAGAACCCATGTGTGAGGTTAGCCGTTAGCCGATGTAGACGATGTATAATTTATAATGTTTTTTTTTTATTTTGTTAATTACAGTCCACCTTGTGAAGGTTTTTATGTAATAAATCATCTGTGATTATCACCAGGTTTTATTATAAACAAAAATATATAAGCTGTTTCTTAAAATTGACTTTTTTATGGTGGTGCTATTAGGCGTACTACTATTTCGCCCCTAGCCACAAAAACACCTTCATCAAATTTACTGGTTCTATGTCGCAACCCCATAGAATAATAAACCAGCCATTTTATTTGGCAAAAATCAGAATAATGCTTAGCTGTGCCTGTCAAGTATCAAGATGTCAACTGTGATATGTGAATGGCTCTTTAATGTCAAATTATTTAAAAATGTATACTTCTTTTGATATTTATTGCAAATAATTTGTAGTGTATCATAATTCAGGCTTTCCATAAATAAAGGTACAGCAAGACAGATAATATAATGTAAGTAATGCCAATGCTTCACAAAACCAAAAAATTCAACGTGCTAATACTACTATCGGCTTTCGGTATTTCGTTCCAAGTTAAATCATTTCTCGTTTTTATTACGTTACGAGTTTACCCTTGTGGGCCTCAGTCTCGATAAGGTGGTAACCACCATTTTAGCGTCTCTCGAATTTCTACATGGCTTTCTGTGATTTAGAATTTTATATATTGGCTGTTACTTGAATTTTCTTTAATAATGATTTCTACTTCACAGGATAAATTTATATTAGACTGAAGGTGATTGAAACGTTGATATATTTTACCAGGCGTACAAATATCATTTAAAGGCTTTATAAAATTACACTGGCCAACAAAATTACATTTTTTGACCGATAAATGACTTATATCACATGATATTTATTAATTTTAAGTCGCTGATTCTAAATATACCCCCACTTTTTTTCTGAAAGCTCTTGTTTACGAGTTATAGCATTCACTAATTCACTTAGCTATGTTGGGGAAGGGTAGAGGGCTGAAAATATATTTTATAATGAAACGCAGCTTTTAAATTTTAACTTTTATTTTTTCGATTCATCCTATATTTGTATTTTCACCCGGTATAAATATATATTTAAACATTTTAATAAATTAAATATTACTGAAAATTTAAAACTTTTTAGTTTGAATAATATAGAAATATTTCTTATATCTATAAAACTTGCAGACCTTGGCCTATTGTACTCCTTTTATATCGACTTCCTAGTTCATTATAATGAATCCTAACTAGGGGACGATCAAGAGTGTGTCCTGTCAGACCGTCTTTACCCTTTTTTATGCTTTGGATTCGTGGATCACATTTAAATTTATGTCCCGCTGATTTTTCTGCAGATCTTCACAACCCACATGATTGGGATAGTCAGTAGGAGTTTATGTTAGTGAGGTTTACTTTTAACATATCTATAGCAAAATTTTACTTTCCTATCTGTATACAGATATAAGGAAAGTATAGGAATCATGTGTGTGTGTGTGTGTGTGTGTGTGTGTGTGTGTGTGTGTGTGTGTGTGTGTGTGTGTGTGTGTGTGTGTGTGTGTGTGTGTGTGTGTGTGTGTGTGTGTGTGTGTGTGTGTGTGTGTGTGTGTGTGTGTGTGTGTGTGTGTGTGTGTGTGTGTGTGTGTGTGTGTGTGTGTGTGTGTGTGTGTGTGTGTGTGTGTGTGTGTGTGTGTGTGTGTGTGTGTGTGTGTGTGTGTGTGTGTGTGTGTGTGTGTGTGTGTGTGTGTGTGTGTGTGTGTGTGTGTGTGTGTGTGTGTGTGTGTGTGTGTGTGTGTGTGTGTGTGTGTGTGTGTGTGTGTGTGTGTGTGTGTGTGTGTGTGTGTGTGTGTGTGTGTGTGTGTGTGTGTGTGTGTGTGTGTGTGTGTGTGTGTGTGTGTGTGTGTGTGTGTGTGTGTGTGTGTGTGTGTGTGTGTGTGTGTGTGTGTGTGTGTGTGTGTGTGTGTGTGTGTGTGTGTGTGTGTGTGTGTGTGTGTGTGTGTGTGTGTGTGTGTGTGTGTGTGTGTATGTGTGTGTGTGTGTGTGTGTGTGTGTGTGTGTGTGTGTGTGTGTGTGTGTGTGTGTGTGTGTGTGTGTGTGTGTGTGTGTGTGTGTGTGTGTGTGTGTGTGTGTGTGTGTGTGTGTGTGTGTGTGTGTGTGTGTGTGTGTGTGTGTGTGTGTGTGTGTGTGTGTGTGTGTGTGTGTGTGTGTGTGTGTGTGTGTGTGTGTGTGTGTGTGTGTGTGTGTGTGTGTGTGTGTGTGTGTGTGTGTGTGTGTGTGTGTGTGTGTGTGTGTGTGTGTGTGTGTGTGTGTGTGTGTGTGTGTGTGTGTGTGTGTGTGTGTGTGTGTGTGTGTGTGTGTGTGTGTGTGTGTGTGTGTGTGTGTGTGTGTGTGTGTGTGTGTGTGTGTGTGTGTGTGTGTGTGTGTGTGTGTGTGTGTGTGTGTGTGTGTGTGTGTGTGTGTGTGTGTGTGTGTGTGTGTGTGTGTGTGTGTGTGTGTGTGTGTGTGTGTGTGTGTGTGTGTGTGTGTGTGTGTGTGTGTGTGTGTGTGTGTGTGTGTGTGTGTGTGTGTGTGTGTGTGTGTGTGTGTGTGTGTGTGTGTGTGTGTGTGTGTGTGTGTGTGAGTGGAGCTCTGCTAAGATGCGAGGTCCTCTGTCCACTACTCACCGAAGCTGTGAGGTCATTTTTTGTTGCGAGGTCCAAAATTGGGACCTCGTAAGAAACGAATCTCACTACGATAATCTACATTATAAGACGATCATTTCTATACCTAGAACAGTTATATTTTAAAAATACCTCGGAACATCCTTCAGTGGTATTTTTTCAGTTCGGCCTTTTCACGACAGGGAGCGTCTGAAATAATCTGAAACACACGTATTCCAACATCAAATATTTTTGCGAGGGCCTTCTCATACACACCAGGACCTCGTATAGCCTCCCGAAATTGTCCTATATTATACAATGTGTATCCTCAGGACCTCTTAGGGTCTCGTTATTACTCATTCCTGTGTTAAGTGAAATAGTGTATATAGCTAACTTTTATTGTACATATTTAGCCTAATTTGAAATGTGCAAAGGAGTCTGCCAAAAACAAGGAAAACCGTGCTTGTTCAAATAATTATATTATATGTATATGGTGACGGATTTTTATTTAATTTAATAAATTAAATATTAATTTTAATGCATAGGTAGGATTTTTCACTTGACCATTAGGGTGATTCAAAATAACTATCTACATATAGAAAAAGAAATTCTCATCAGGTTTAAGCTACTAATGTCAATTTTAAGAAGTTACTATTTAAATTTAAAGTTTCACCATTTAAAATGCATGCAAAATTTTTTAATTTCTAATGCTGACCCACCTTTTGCAATATTGCAAATCGGTTTGATGGACCTTGTGGAAAATTTCACGCTCTTCGAAATTATATTCATTTTGAGTAAGAAATCATAATAATTCTAAAAAAGTTCTTAGTGTAGAGAAATATAATGGTAATCAATAGAAAAAATTAATCTAAATAACATTATGAGTTATTATTTATCAATTTTTTACGTTTTCAGGTATAAAAATGGCTGTAAATTCATTAAATATTGGTCGGATAATTTTTTTTTATCAGTCAGTCCTTTTTCTTCTTACCTTTGACGGTTAGCTCGAAAAAATTGAAAAAATGTTTTCAAAAACTGTACTTTGACGACTTCTACTGGTGAACCAGTGCGAGTTACACAAAAAAACACTTTTAAATGGTAAAATTTTAAATTTAAATAGTAAGTACTTAAAATTAATATTAAGAGCTCAAACTTGGTGAGAATTTCTTTTTCTATATGTAGATTAATATTTTGCTTGAGCACCGAAAAAAAAAAACAAAACACTGTTGGGTTCTAATGATCAGTGGTGTTCCTAAAGTGGCGCCAAACCTACACAGAACACGATGCTAATCACCTAAGTTTGATGCCGATTACACCAAATAAAAAAAAATAAAAAGAACATTATAATAAGGAGGTGGGTTGACCCAGCGGTTAGAGTTTGGACTTTCGGATATAAGGGATTTTCATTTAATTTAATTAATAAAAAATTAATCCTAATGCATAGGCAGGATTTTTCACTCGACCATTCACTGTTGTGTTCTAGTTAACAGTACTGTACCTAAAGTGTCG
Source organism: Psylliodes chrysocephalus (assembly GCA_927349885.1). Classification (NCBI taxonomy): domain Eukaryota; kingdom Metazoa; phylum Arthropoda; class Insecta; order Coleoptera; family Chrysomelidae; genus Psylliodes; species Psylliodes chrysocephalus. The sequence continues at coordinate 21,947,378 of OV651830.1, forward strand.
CCGAGAAACATTAATAAAGCCTACAAAGAACACGAGGCCAATAACCGTAGTAGTGGATGGCACACAAAAAATTTAATAATAATAAGTTTTATTATTATATTATGTTAAAGTAAATGTAAATAAATAAAGAAACTTGATAAGTGAGTAAAATTTGTACCGATACAGTACTGATCTTAAAAATATGTATAGATTTTTTTTACTGAAAAATCGGGATTGAAGTAAATTATCTAAGGTTTAAAAATAGAATGATTTACCCCCTTATGCCACCGTTAAAGCGTCTTGCGAGGTATTCTCTCATTGACATTGAACTGTCCTTCGAAAAGCACATACGAATGTTTTAGGCAATTTACATATTTGAAGCATATTTAGTGCCAGTTTTAGTAGAATTATTATCGTCGAGACCAAAGCAGAGTACTCGATAACGTAGAAAAAATATTATAATGGCATATTTAAGCTATGACAGGTAGTGAAGGTGAAATAGTTCCTAAAAGATCTGAAATACATAGTAATAAATCAACAAGATTATATACTGTCGCGCGAAAACCTACCTTGTCTGTTGTTTACTCCTGCGGTATGGAGTCTGGCGGCTCGCTGACAATATAGAGACAATCAGACGCCTCTCGAATATACCAGAACAAGCGGTAGGTATGTGACGTTGAGTCATAGAGATGGAAGTCTAGGATATTCCACACCGTCTCGAGTAATCTGGTTACAGAGTTGGCTTGATATAAATATGGCGAGTGTCGCGGAAGTCAGTTGTATATAGACAGTTTAGTTTAGAGTATTGTAATGAAAAGTTAAAGTGTAATAAATCAATTAGAATTGTTAGTGTCTAAATATTATATGAATTAATTAGTACGTCTTAAATAACTTGTCAATTTTGTTTTCAAACAAATATTTAGCAATTCATCGAAGATGATGTGAATTCAACAAATGTTTGAGTTTAATACCGAACTGTTCTATAAGATCGTCAAATAATTCCTTGCTTTTACATTAGATCCACAAGTATCACAAAACTTTATAGAATTTTTTTTTGGGGCAGATATCGCATGATTAAATATTTTTAGTATCAATACAAAATCAAACAATTCTTAGACATAGCGAAGCAATGTTCAACCGATTAGGACATGATCAAAAATACTGCAGAAGGACAAAGTTGAGGAAGCATTAGGCAATCGCGGTTTTGTCACTTAGCGAGTTGTGCTAGTCTCGTGCGCGTACAGTGAAGTTCTCCATAGTTTAAAATGCATTTCCACTTGGTGATCTCGCTCGCATTGCATTCTCCTTCTTTTTTTTTTCATAGAATCTCGGAAAACTGCGCGCCCGAGACTAGTACAGACCGCGATGCAACGAGACCGTGATTGCCTACTGCTTTCTCACCTTTATCGACCAGTTCAAATAATTGGGAAGGTTTAATCCGAATTAAGAACATACAATTATCAGTTGTTAAAACAAAGCGTTTTTAAAGAAGCTGGTTGGTAGTGTAGCGGTCTAACACGCTTATATTCATTTATAGGCAAGTTTATGAGTCTGAGTCTGCTGGGCTTCGAATCCCAGATCAGACCATGTGGATTTTTAATTAGATTGCATGGTTTGGTTTAGGATTTGATGTGTGCCGTATTAATAGAAATTCAATTTCTGTTGATATGACATGCAGATTAAAAAATCGCCATGCATTACCGTCTCGATGATGGTGGGTGAGGTTTTCCGGGTTTTCATCACCTGTAAGTCAAATGGCATCATCAATCATCTTTAAGTCGCCCCGGAGCGCCACGGCAAATAATAATAATAGCCGTCCCTTCCCCTACACAAGTCGTTCAGTCGACTTCAGGGGTTGAAATTCACTCGTAAGGGGGTGAATTAGGGAGAGTATTATTATTATTATTATTATTATTATTATTATTATTATTATTATTATTATTATTATTATTATTATTATTATTATTATTATTATTATTATTATTATTATTATTATTATTATTATTATTATTATTATTATTATTATTATTATTATTATTATTATTATTATTATTATTATTATTATTATTATTATTATTATTATTATTATTATTATTATTATTATTATTATTATTATTATTATTATTATTATTATTATTATTATTATTATTATTATTATTATTATTATTATTATTAATATTATTATAAATAAAATAATCTTTTTAAAACACCGTCTTGTGCCTTAAAGATGCTTATTTTTTCGTGTTAGGCATACATAAGGCATATATAAGTTAACAAAATGGCAACGGCGCAACAGCCAGTTGTCGACAAGATATAATGGTGGATTATTAGCCGAACCGAATATCAGTGAGCATAGCGATAGCATGGATATCGTAGTTTCCACATGTTCTCTGTGAATGCACGGCTATGCCTAATACGAAATAATAAGTACTGTATGTTAAGAAATGTGCTACAATGCTTCAGGACGAAATTCTTATAAAATACATTCTCAAATTTGACGCATTATTTAGCTTTGTGGAAGCGAAATGGTTTACGAAGGTTTTGTATACACATAATGTTGACAGAAGCAAAATGGAATAAAACTATAACTAAATAAAGCCGGAGAGGCTAGCTGCGAGCTTAGTGTGCATCCACATACTCGCAACAGTTAAGCAGTGATTCTCCGGTCACGTCGTGGATGAATGACCGCTGGGAGGTTCCACCATGGGCCGTGTCACTATGGGACTCATCCGACTAGCGGTTAACCACCGACGACGTGTAATGAATGACGATGAATCAGGGAGTGAATTGTTGAATGAGAAAGTAGTAGGATCTTCAAATGGTGGTACAATAAGCCGCAGGCTGCAGTGCCGCCAGGCTATAGACGGATTAGGGTGTAGCACGGGAGATACGAAGGGTAAAAAAAAAAAAAATAACTAAATAAATATTTAAATGAGCAGATTAATACTGAACAGGAAAATCTGGAAGGAGGTCCTAATATTCCGACTTTTAAAAATTTTGTGAAAATTGTTATTTGAAACAGAAGAGGCATTGGTGAAGTACAATATATGCAAAGACTATGAATCTGCTTCAAAATGTGACCCTAATTTTTGATATTTTTAAATATTAACAGAATCTGAAAAACGGTTGAGTCAATCCTTAATTAGATTGAAAACAAAAGGAAAGAGATGCCGCGACACGTGCCTGTTCTTTTAACAGAAAAATTGCGACCTAACCTAAATCTAATTAACACCAGAAGTGAAGAGTGTCTAACCCAGAGATAACAGATATACCTATTCATAGATAAAATATAATATTCACGACGGCAAGAATAATTCGACAATCAATACGCTCCATTTGTAGGTCCCCGGCGAGGAGACGAAAGGTGAGAAGTAAGAGAGAGGATAAAGAAGGATTTTACGCAGATACAACTTTATTTTATCAATGAATAAATGTGTATACGCAATGTGCGCTTATAATAAACAACGTAGATATCCATGTCGGCATAAGCCCTGTTGCCACTTCCAACTTAACATTACTAAATTTTAAAATTTATTGAAAGTTATTACATCTAACTTAGTGAAATTGCATATAATTTACTTAAATTTGATATAACTAATGATTCAAAATTTTTTGGGTTCAGTTGCAATAAAATAGGTTGAAATATTATAACTTCTTTAATATATATAAATTATTTTGTAAACAAAACGAGAATAATGGAAAAGGCATATACAACAGCGGATATTATACCCTCCTGTGTCCCTTAGAATATGTCTTATTCAGAACCGCACGATATTTGTTAATAGTGACATCTTTTATTATCTCTGGTCTAATCCTTACTTGTTTCCGTAACTATCAAATATTAGTGGACATTATACTGCATATAAAATTATTCAAAAAAGGTTCACTCGTTAAAAAAATTATTTTAAGGTAATTGAAGACAGAAGTAGATAAAGGTGTCATATCACATTTTTTTGAGAAAAAAAATTTTTGATGGCCTATTATAGTTCATATATATACTAAATTTTCTGTTTGTGATAGTTCTGATTTTCAATTTTAATAAATAACGGCTATTCATCAGTTAGGAAGGTATCATGAGCCATATATCCTAATGCAATTGTAAAACTTTAAACTTGTTTTTTTGTAGAAATATTTTTTTATGACATGGCACCTTTATCCAATCGTGTCTTCAATTATTTCGGAATTTTCAAATAAATTTTGATCCTAAACAATTTTTTTAAATAACATTTTTCTGTATTTTTAAAAATAAGTTGACTTAACTCTTGAGCTAAATTCATACTTTCTACATACCTTTAAAAAAAAAAATTATAATTTCTAACATTAAATCCATGAAAATTGGCTTGTAGGCAAAGTCCTACTAACTTTCAAGAATAACATTACCTGATATAAACAAGTTTTCCTTATAGTGAGTGCATACCAATTTAGTAACACTATGTAGACGACACTATTTTAAAAAATGTAAATTTAGGTATTCTTGTTTCATTACAGTAAGTTTTTTATTTTTTCCCTTCCTTTCAAAATTATTTTTATTAGTAACCTTACTTACTATGGAGATCTTTTTACTAATAAATATGGTAGTCGCATAAATCTTATCCCATAAAACCTAAGTAATGTTCAAAAATATGTAAATGCATACAGCGTGAACCAACAGTTTTTAAAGCTAAATGTCAAAATTAATGTACTGACATCTAATTTATTGTAAAAAAATGATATAGAGATATATATATTTTTTCTAGGTAAAAATCAAAAGTTGGAAAAACAATTATTTTAATATTTTTATAAATATTTTTAAACGAAATTCTAGGGTTTATATAATAAGAGTTATAGGACTAAGTCAGGTCTGCCTGCCTTATATATTTTACACGTATCTATTTAAAAAAATATAAAAACAGTCAGTGTCAAATAAAATTGAACATATATTTAGAAGACCCCAGAACCTTATTTAACGGTGTATTGATTTTCTTACACAGATGCTACGTTATTATCATCATTAGGACCTCATATATCCTCGGTAGATTGGAGGCGAACCTCGTAGGTATGGATCAAATTGGATACCTCGCAAAATATTTTGATTACTGACAAAAAAATTTTTTTTCGAGTGTTTGCCGTGTGTATAGTGTTATTTGAAAATATCAAGGTAAAATATGGAGTGTTTGATAAATTTTTTATTTAAAAACGTATTTTTTAAAGTGAACCTCGTAACATATCTTAAACAGTAAAGACCTCCTAAGACCCCCGAGCCAAGTATAGGTGTGTGTGTGTGTGTGTGTGTGTGTGTGTGTGTGTGTGTGTGTGTGTGTGTGTGTGTGTGTGTGTGTGTGTGTGTGTGTGTGTGTGTGTGTGTGTGTGTGTGTGTGTGTGTGTGTGTGTGTGTGTGTGTGTGTGTGTGTGTGTGTGTGTGTGTGTGTGTGTGTGTGTGTGTGTGTGTGTGTGTGTGTGTGTGTGTGTGTGTGTGTGTGTGTGTGTGTGTGTGTGTGTGTGTGTGTGTGTGTGTGTGTGTGTGTGTGTGTGTGTGTGTGTGTGTGTGTGTGTGTGTGTGTGTGTGTGTGTGTGTGTGTGTGTGTGTGTGTGTGTGTGTGTGTGTGTGTGTGTGTGTGTGTGTGTGTGTGTGTGTGTGTGTGTGTGTGTGTGTGTGTGTGTGTGTGTGTGTGTGTGTGTGTGTGTGTGTGTGTGTGTGTGTGTGTGTGTGTGTGTGTGTGTGTGTGTGTGTGTGTGTGTGTGTGTGTGTGTGTGTGTGTGTGTGTGTGTGTGTGTGTGTGTGTGTGTGTGTGTGTGTGTGTGTGTGTGTGTGTGTGTGTGTGTGTGTGTGTGTGTGTGTGTGTGTGTGTGTGTGTGTGTGTGTGTGTGTGTGTGTGTGTGTGTGTGTGTGTGTGTGTGTGTGTGTGTGTGTGTGTGTGTGTGTGTGTGTGTGTGTGTGTGTGTGTGTGTGTGTGTGTGTGTGTGTGTGTGTGTGTGTGTGTGTGTGTGTGTGTGTGTGTGTGTGTGTGTGTGTGTGTGTGTGTGTGTGTGTGTGTGTGTGTGTGTGTGTGTGTGTGTGTGTGTGTGTGTGTGTGTGTGTGTGTGTGTGTGTGTGTGTGTGTGTGTGTGTGTGTGTGTGTGTGTGTGTGTGTGTGTGTGTGTGTGTGTGTGTGTGTGTGTGTGTGTGTGTGTGTGTGTGTGTGTGTGTGTGTGTGTGTGTGTGTGTGTGTGTGTGTGTGTGTGTGTGTGTGTGTGTGTGTGTGTGTGTGTGTGTGTGTGTGTGTGTGTGTGTGTGTGTGTGTGTGTGTGTGTGTGTGTGTGTGTGTGTGTGTGTGTGTGTGTGTGTGTGTGTGTGTGTGTGTGTGTGTGTGTGTGTGTGTGTGTGTGTGTGTGTGTGTGTGTGTGTGTGTGTGTGTGTGTGTGTGTGTGTGTGTGTGTGTGTGTGTGTGTGTGTGTGTGTGTGTGTGTGTGTGTGTGTGTGTGTGTGTGTGTGTGTGTGTGTGTGTGTGTGTGTGTGTGTGTGTGTGTGTGTGTGTGTGTGTGTGTGTGTGTGTGTGTGTGTGTGTGTGTGTGTGTGTGTGTGTGTGTGTGTGTGTGTGTGTGTGTGTGTGTGTGTGTGTGTGTGTGTGTGTGTGTGTGTGTGTGTGTGTGTGTGTGTGTGTGTGTGTGTGTGTGTGTGTGTGTGTGTGTGTGTGTGTGTGTGTGTGTGTGTGTGTGTGTGTGTGTGTGTGTGTGTGTGTGTGTGTGTGTGTGTGTGTGTGTGTGTGTGTGTGTGTGTGTGTGTGTGTGTGTGTGTGTGTGTGTGTGTGTGTGTGTGTGTGTGTGTGTGTGTGTGTGTGTGTGTGTGTGTGTGTGTGTGTGTGTGTGTGTGTGTGTGTGTGTGTGTGTGTGTGTGTGTGTGTGTGTGTGTGTGTGTGTGTGTGTGTGTGTGTGTGTGTGTGTGTGTGTGTGTGTGTGTGTGTGTGTGTGTGTGTGTGTGTGTGTGTGTGTGTGTGTGTGTGTGTGTGTGTGTGTGTGTGTGTGTGTGTGTGTGTGTGTGTGTGTGTGTGTGTGTGTGTGTGTGTGTGTGTGTGTGTGTGTGTGTCTGTGCGTGTCTGTGCGTGTGTGTCTGTATAACGCATAACTCATGAACCGATACACAGAAAAACACCAAATTTTTAAACTTAAGCTTTGTTTCAGCGTCCAATGAGCTGATTAGATTTTGGGCAGTGTCGGAACATCTGGGAGGGTACTTTATAGGTGGTCATTTTTATATTTTATGGAATATATCTGTTATTTACGTTTGGAGAAGAAAATTCTTCAAATAAAAGTTACTTCTAATATAATTATCTATAATTTTTGTTTTATGCAAAATTTTCCGTATTCGAGAAATTTGACAAAATGTAAAAAACATAATTTTTTATAAAAATTGTTTAAATAAAAGTTGTTTATAATATAATTCTCTATAATTTTTGTCCTATACATAATTTCTCTAAAATGGACCGTATTCGAGATATTTGAGAAAATGTGTAAATTTCGAAATTTGAAGAAAACTCAAAAACGGATAAAGGAAAAAACACTAAATTTTAAACTTAAGGTTTATTTCGGCCTGACGTGAAATGATTAGATTTTGGACAAAGTCGGAACATCTGGGGGGGTACTTTATGGGAGGCCGTTTTTATATTTTATGGAATATATCTGTTATTTATGTTTGGAGAAGAAAATTGTTCAAATAAAAGTTACTTCTAATATTATTATCTATAATTTTTGCTTTATGTCAAAATTTCCTGAAATGGTCCGTATTCGAGAAATTTGACAAAATGTGCAAAATTCTGATTTTTATGAAAATTGTTGAACTAAAAGTTGTTTGCGATATCGATTTCTATAATTTTTGTTTATACATGATTTTTCTAAAATGGACCGTAATGGAAAAGTGCTAAATTTAAATTTTTCTGTATTTTCGTTTTCAATGAATATCTATAGAAAAATGTTTCGAGATAGATGTATGTGTAAAATATATATATATATATTTAGTTTATCCTCTAAACATTTATAGAGATGCTGCAATAGGTTGTACAAAATAACCGGAAAATGCCTATAATAACTAGGTTAATAGGTTTACTGCTAAAAAAAAAAATAAGTAAAATATATTGTTAAAATAAAACAACATCTATTAGGAAGTCAAAAATTCTCGTAAAATACCCTTAACAATCAGAGCGCAACTTCTTTCTGATATAACTCCATCATGTTCTGACACCAATTTAAGTGTTATCGTGATATTATCAGTTGTTTTTGAAAGTTCATATACGTTTTTTTACCATTTTTGAGTTAATTTGGCTTTAAAGCTAAACAATACTAAACTACATTATGATATATAAATGTAGGTATTTTCTTTCTATATTATCATGCACATCAGCCAATAATATAATTAATTAAAGATGGTAAAAGTGCAATCAGGAATAAAGATTTCGTTTATTAATTAAAACTATTAATATTTAACTGTCAAAAAATTAATAAAATGAGAGATATTTTAATTAGGAAAAATTATACAGGGTGTTTCAGAATGTAATGTACATACGTTAACTGTAGGTGTGGAACACTTGGGTGCTTCGAAATCATCCATTATTAATAGGTCTATCACATCTCATTACCCAGATACAGGGTGTTTTATGAATTTCGCCTGAATTTGTTTTCAGCCAAAACTCAACAACCACTCGGTATAAAAATAATAATTAGATTCCAGGTCCGGCTTAACAAAATTTGAGCATTTCTGTCCGCTTCAAAAACAACACCCTGTATGAGCAAATTTAACATATCTGATTAAACATCTTAAAAGAGCGGAAAAAATCAATTTGGGTAGGTGTCTTTTAAAATTTGCGCATGTCGTTTTAGAGGCACTAATTTTTTGATAAAAAATTATATTTTTAAAAATTTGTTAACTTCAGAATTTAAACACGATTTTTTGAATATAAAACATGGAAAATATTACTTTTTAAGTAAGTACTTTTCAAATATCTCAATTTTACACTGTTTCAGTCTTTGATTTAATATTAGAAATAAATTACAGGCCCGTATAGTTAGCTAAACCAATAATTTTTAAAATACCCTGTATAATGAAAAATAAGGAAATTAAAGATTATAAATATTATTTCTACTTAACAAAAATGAGTTTAACAGCAAGATTCAATTTTAAACATAACTTAGTAATTATTACTCATACAGTTAACTTTTTATTGTATTTAAATATTTAAATTTATTTCCTAAATAAAGGGAATAACTCAAGAAAAACCTAACTATTAAAACAACCTTGATCAACCTAATATTTGATCAAATGACAACTATTTTATCAAATAAGCCATTCAATAAATTCTTTGGATTGCCAACCTTAGGATTATTTTTTTATTTTTTCACATGTATTATGTATTATCTGTTTTATAAATAACTTTATCTAGAAAGCAAGAAAACAGTTGAAAGTTTTTGGCAGCTAATACATAAGTTTAATAGACTATTCATTAAAGTTTCTTTGTTGCAAACATTGGTGTTAAATAACCAAATCTAGAAATTCCTTATCAATTTTCCAACGAAGAATATGCCGATATTTTGTTTGTATACGGATTTTGTAATGGTAATAGTCGAGCGAGCCGCTGTAAGGGAATATGAGAGAAGGTTTCCAGGACGCCGACTACCTAACCATCAAACTTTTTCGAACATTTTTAATTTTCTTAGACAGCACGGTCGTTTTCCTACAGCAAAATTCAATGAACATAATAGAATGGCAAACATTGATGTAGAAGAGAATATTATCAATATGGTTGAAACTGATCCAAAAATTAGTACTCGCAGAATAAGTAATGCATTAGATCTACCACACGTTACTATTTGGCGAACATTAAAAAGAAATAGGTTATATCCATTCCACTTTCAACATGTACAGAGATTGGAGATGGGAGATGAAATACATAGAATACATTTTTCTAACTGGATTATTCGAAATAGAAGAATTCTTAATCGATGTTTATTTTCCGATGAATCACAATTCACTAGGTATGGTGTATACAACTTAAGGAATTCTCATTTTTGGGCACAAGAAAATCCACACATTGTAAGACAGAGCCACTCGCAAAATAAATTGTCTGTGAATATTTGGTGTGGTTTGCTAAACAACCATCTGATTGGGCTGCATGTGCTTCCTAATTGACTAACAGGTGAAACATACTTAGATTTTATTCAAAATCATTTGCCAGTACTGCTGGAAAATGAAAATATTGGGGGCATGTATTTCCAGCATGATGGTGCTGCGCCACATTTTAGAAGAATCGTAAGAGAATTTCTAAATGAGAATTTTCCTAATACGTGGATAGGTTGGGGTGGACCTAATCACTGGCCGGCAAGATCACCAGATTTTAATCCCGTCGATTATTACCTTTGGGGACATTTAAAATCATTAGTTTATAGTGACGAAATTAATACACCTGATCAACTTCTTCAAAGAATAAACAATGCGTGCGTAGAAATACGAAATAAACCTGAAACAATTCGAGCGGCAATCCAAGAAATTGTGGAAAGGGCAACAATATGTATTCAGCAGAATGGTTTTCATTTTGAACAATTATTAGGTTAGAATAGGTTATTTTATTAATTAGGTTTTAATTGTTTCAAAAAGTTTATTTGTGAAATAAAATTAATAATCATTTTTTTTATAATTATTTTGTTTATACATAATTAAATTTTCCTGGTACCTTAAAGAAAATACCAAACTCAAAGTCTGTTAATGTTTGCCATTAATTCGAAATTTCCTTTTTAATCTTTACTTTCCTTATTTTTCATTATACAGGGTATTTAAAAAATTATTGGTTTAGCTAACTATACGGGCCTGTAATTTATTTCTAATATTAAATCAAAGACTGAAACAGTGTAAAATTGAGATATTTGAAAAGTACTTACTTAAAATAGTATATTATGTTACTAGGAGTAGAAGGCTAACATTATATGTTGAGCCCAGAATTTCGCACAGCTGAGGCGTTAGAGAGAGAGAGAGAGAGAGAGAATATATGTTTATTGTCCAAGTTAAAATACTTATTGACAAACACAATATTGTACAAATTACAAATAAATAAATAGTCAGACAAACACAATATTGTATAAATAGTATACAAATTACAAATACATAAATAGTCATTTAAATATAAACAAACATTATTATAAATTAACATTAATATATACATCTAAAATAAAATAAAACAAAACAAAATAAAACACATATCACAGTGTCTCGTCATTATAAAATTCTATAATATTATAATAAGGCCTAGTTAACAGAAATCTCTTGAGCAGCTTTCTAAAACAATTCTGTGACTCAACATCTGTCAACGTATCCGATAGCCAATTGTACATTTTGATACCATTGTATATAAAAGAGTCTCTTATTAGTTCAGTTTTGGGAATAGGCAACTTCAAGTTACCCGTTTGGCGAGTTACACCGGATGTATTCGATTTATATTTCGACTTGTTCTTATGGATCATGCAACAAGTTTCTAAGATAAATAAAGATGTTAATGTTAATATTTCTTGTTTTAAGAACAGAGGTCTGCATGAAACTAATCTGTGTGCTCCACATAAGAACCTTATTGCCCGTTTCTGCATTAAAAAGACTCTGTCAAATAACTCGGCAGAACAGACTCCCCAAAACTGAACAGCATAACGTAGATGGGAGTCAACTAACGCATAATATGCAGTTTTTGCTGCACAAACTCCCAATTCATGAGAGGTGGTTCTAATGGCATAACAACCCGATGCGAGTTTTTTTAAAAGTGAATCCACATGAGATTTGAATTTCAAATCCATGTCGATATTTAAACCCAAAAATTTTGTACAGTTTGTGGCTTCTACAGTATCCATATCTATTAAAATATCAGGAACATTACATTTAAAGGTTAGTATTTTTGGTTTTTTAAAATTTAATGATAGAAAATTTGCAGTGCACCATGTTTTAAAGAATTTTAGGTCATTACTAATATTTGAATAAAGAATATTGACGTCTTTATTGTGCCACAAGATAGTAGTATCGTCAGCAAATAGAGTGAAGCTTCCTGAGATATTTAACTTACCTAAATCATTGATATAAATTAAAAACAGGGTGGGCCCAAGAACAGAACCTTGAGGGACACCCCATTTTATGTCACTTGTATTCGAGTCTGAAACAGTTCGGACTAACTGTTTGCGACCTAAAAGGTAGGATTTCATCCAACTCAAGGCCACATCTCTTATGCCATAAATTTCAAGCTTTTGCACCAGTACTCCATGGTTGACACAGTCAAAAGCTTTAGTCAGATCACAAAATACTGCAGCTACGGCCTCGTTGAAATTTAAACTTGTATAAGCTAATTCCAAACAAGAAGAAACAGCGTCCGATACGTTTTTGTTGTGTTGAAAACCGAATTGATTTATGTCCAAAATATTATTTTGGTCTAGATATCTAACTAGTCGAGTTTTTACAAGTTTCTCAATAATTTTTTCGAGTGTCGGAATTAGAGATATGGGCCTAAAATTAGATGGCTCAGTCAAGTCTCCTCCCTTATATAATGGAACCACAACACTTGTTTTAAGAAAAGGAGGAAAAGTACCTTCAATAAAACTTTTATTTATTAAAATAGATAAAACGTCTAATGCAGAGGTAGGTAAGTTTTGAAATATTTTTACTGACATTCCATCATGTCCTGATGCAGTTTTGTTGTGTATGTTATTACAAACTTTTAATATTTCTAAGGAATTTGTTTCTCTTAAGAAAAATGAATATTTAATTGGTGACGATTTTACAAATTCTAATGGGTCAGTTGTTCTATTTAGATTTTTTGTTAGATTTTCAGCGATATTGCAATAAAATGTATTGAAATCGTTAGGATCTATATTTGCATTGCATGATTTATGGGTACTTTTGCCTCTCAATTCATTAATAATAGACCAAGTTTCCCTTGCCTTATTTTTTGAGCCCTCGATTCTTGTATGATAGTACATATCTTTAGCTTTTCTAATAAGTGTTCGATATAAAGATCTGTAGCGATAATAATAGTTTAAAAATAAATTATTTTGCGTAAATTTTTTTATATAGTTGAGAGATCTCATATTTTTTGATGAACATCTTAAACCAGCTGTAATCCACGGCTTTTTTGGCTTAATTTTTATTTTTTGAATAGGGAAAGACGCATTAAAAAATTTGCTTAAATTTAAATAAAAATCGTTAAAAGGAGATATACCAGTAAAGCAACTGTACCAATTAAAATTTTTACATACTAAATGAAATTTTCCATAATTAGATTTACTAAACAATCGACCATAACGAGAATTAGTCTTAGGAAGCTTATGCTCAAGAGATATCGAAGCTAAAACGGCTTCATGATCAGACAGACCGCTGGGATTCACTGTACACGATATATTAGCAGGTTCGTAAGACGTACAGAAATAGTCAAGTAACGTTTCGGTACATTCCGTTATCCTTGTTGCTTCCTTAACATGCATACTTAAGTTAAAGGAAATTAACAAATTTTTTAATCTAATAGTAATATTATCATCATCCTTGAGATAATCTATATTTAAGTCACCTGTTAAAACTATTTTAGATGTTGTAGAAAATCTACTTAGCAAAGATTCCAAATTGTTTAAAAAAACTGAAACATTTGAATTTGGTGATCTATAGATACAAACAACATAAATATTAAATTTAAGAATAGAAATAATGGAAAACTCAAATTGTTTTTCCTCTAAAAGTTCAGGATATTCTACAATCTTAAATTCCAAAGTATGAAATATGGAATCATGTATTAAGATTGCTGTACCCCCGTGTTCATACAGTTCTCTGCAAAAAATAGTTAGCCGAAGCTGTGCAAACTGGGCGAAACATATAATGTGCCTTCTAATCCGAGTGACATATACTGTTTTTTCTTCAAGCATTTAAATAAAAGTATGGATAGAAAAAATTAAAATAAAAAAGATGAAATTAATAGAATATATGTAAAACTAAATAACAGTTTAAAAAAATTATGTACCTACCTTAGTTGCTAATTATCTCTTGTTTGGTGCATTCTTAAGAAAGTTATCAAACTCCTGTTTAGAAAAAACTTTTGACTTCTTCGGTTTGTAATTATCACCTTTTCGTTTTAAGAAGGCAATTAATTTTAAATAGTTTTCAATTTTTACATTATGTTTAATATTTAGTTTTGATTTCAGCATTGAATACTGCGACCACATTGTTGAACTTTTGAATTTTTCAGACAAATTAGTAAAATATGCGATCATAACATTTTCTGAATAAAAATGTACGTGATTTTCTTCACTCCATTTCACAAATTTTGTGTAATCATAATCGTGAACTTTCTTCGATTTCGTAGGTATTTAGGTTTCTATCGAATATTTCGCTATTTCTAGCAATTCGGGAAGTGTTGATTGCATTTCTTCTGACATTTTCTTTTTACTTGAAAAACACAGGTATAACCATAACGAACGGGTTAACACTATTTTCTTATATTCTAAATCATACACTGACAAACGTCAAATTAAATAAGTATTCAAATGACAGTTCCAGCCTACTTGATTGCTACGTTCATAATAAGCCATTTAACATTAGGTTTGTGCTTTTTTATATTAGTACAAAAATGAAAAATATTTGTACTAGTATAAAAATAGGCTACTTCTACAACACGTGTACCTTGATATAATGTTAACATTATTATACGCTTGAAGAAAAAAGTAATATTTTCCATGTTTTATAATCAAAAAATCGTGTTTAAATTCTGAAGTTAACAAATTTTTAAAAATATCATTTTTTATCAAAAAATTAGTGCCTCTAAAACCACATGCGCAAATTTTAAAAGACATCTACCCAAATTGATTTTTTCCGCTCTTTTAAGATGTTTAATCGGATATGTTAAATTTGCTCATACAGGGTGTTGTTTCTGAAGCGGACAGAAATGCTCGAATTTTGTTAAGCCGGACCTGGAATATTATTATTATTTTTACGGCATTAATTTTGTTATAGTGAAATGAGTCTACCTGCCAAATTTTTATTTTTTATACCGAGTGGTTGTTGAGTTTTGGCTAAAAACAAATTCAGGCGAAATTCATAAAACACCCTGTATCTGGGTAATAAGATGTGATAGACCTATTAATAATGGATGATTTCGAAGCACCCAAGTGTTCCACACCTACAGTTAACGTATGTACATTACATTCTGAAACACCCTGTATATCAAATCAAATTTCGGTGGATTGCTGTAATAATGTCATTTAAACAACAAATTTCTACTACATAATGGCCTAAATTAGAAATCAAATAGTTGAAAATTTAATTCTTCTATGTCAATGTGTAATGTTTCCCATAAAGATGAAAAATCGATATATCAAAAACCTCCTCTACACTGAAGTACGGATTATTTGGAATTCTGCAGTCATACGTATGTCTTTCTAGTGGCACTTATTCCATTCTATTTAAACAGTTCTTTAAATAGAAAAACTGTATTTGACATATGCATTCTCAGACGAATTTTACGCAACATGAGTCCTAATTCTCTTTGTGGCATGTACTGCGGCTTTCGCGTATATGCAACGAAAATTAAGCAGACCGCAAAATGTGATAAGAAATACCCACAATTTATAACCAGAATTTGAACGAGAAATAAAAATATTTATTAATTTTTAATGTACGTATATAATAGGGTAACTTTTCAAACCAATGCTATTAATACAGCTATTAAATATAGTCCTAATTGTACAAAATTTGGGGTACACCTATTTTGGGATACGGAGATTTCAGATTTGATATTTACAATGTTGTCAGATTTGCCGTTTCTCTTATATTATTAGTCACTTTGGTTTTTCAAATTCATCACCCTGTATATTCAGTCATTATTGGAATCTCCTATTCAATACGAGTCAATACAAGGGGGAAGGTAAACATCCTTCTTGTTCAGTGGCGTATCATTTATCTGTAAAAACACACACTGTCCAAACATGGGCGTCGTTACACAATTCTATAGGGATGGGCAAAATTTTGAAAAAAATCAGAATGGTTATTTGTTGAAAAACAAAGAAAATGATAAATAAAGGAGCAATACAAATTAACAAAAGTTTCTAATAAATAAAATAACCCTTGTTAACAAAAACTAAAACAAAAAAACAAGAAACACATTTTTAAAAAACAGAAGGTGTGATATAGAAGAAAAGACAGAGCCATACATAATAATAAAAAAAATAAAATATTTATAGAAACATAGAAACATAGAAAACTCACTTAAACACGTCGACGAACACTTGGAAAACGCAACTTTTAATTTCTTTTTCCTCTACCAAAAATAATCGATAACAGAAAACATGATTTCTTTTTGGTTTTTTGCGATTATTTTTCGATGTACGCTCATCTTGCAAAGCCCAGTCAACATATTTTCATTCATTATTTGCTCTGTGAGTGACAGCAGCGCCAACTAATTTATGAACTAACGGAAGATATTTGCGTATACTGACAATATAATTTTTAATAGGATTCGTATTTAAAAAATATATATGTTGATTTGAATAAAAGTATATGGATTTGTAAAACAAGGGAAAAAATTAATTATATATTTTTATTACTTCAGCTAAAAAAAAAAGTAGTATAATCAATAAAAATCAATAAAACAGACAGGCAACAATATTTACGAGAAAATGTATAATATTTTGCCTAAACTTAATAGGTTGTCATTGAAGAATAGGTTATAATGTGAAAATAAAAACAATAGGTGCTATGATTGAACATTTACGTTATCCGTAACGTACATGTTAGGCCGAGTTTTGACATTAACGAGGCAAGTTCGTATGATGGAAAACTTTTTCCAACACATTACTGTTATTTTCCGCTTATTATGTTCTAATTTAACAGTTTTCCATCACACAAACTTGCCTCGTTAATGTTAAAACTCGGCCTAACATGTACGTTACAAATAACGTAAACGTTCAATCATAGCACCCATTACCTTTACATAATAACGTAGTAACAAAACGTATTGACAAAAATAATTGGTATATTTGCGATTTTAATTTATATTTCTTAATTTTTAGTTCGAAAGAACCCATAGAAATTAATAATTAAAATTGGTTCCCTATCAATAAGTCACAAGATATTTATTTCTTTGATTTCATTTCCATTTTGTTACTGAAAATTTGTGTAATTTACGCTGTTTTTTCTGCTAGTATTTTTACAATTTACAACACAGCAACTGCGGTTGCTTTTTGTTTTGTATTTACTAACTTTTTAAAAAATTTCCTTAAACAATTCAATCAATTTAAAGGCTACCTAACATATTGTGTTTATTATTATGATGCGTGCACGGGGATAATCGACAATATGAGCTAGTGCTACTAGTGCTAGTTGTGTAATTGTGTTATAGTGGATTTTTTCTGCACTAATCGCATTTGATTTGTTCAGTGTAGCTTCAAATATTTGACTGTAGCGCACATGTAGCATATACTTTAGACAGTTCGAATACAGTGTCGAGTGTAACACTAGTGCAACAAATAAAATGCATTATTAGTTGCGTAGTTAGACCGTATACAGCTTTGGCAAGCTGTGGTACATAGTACCTACCTATAGTCTATTTTTATGTATGAGAGAGTAATGAAACAGCATTTCTAATGCAAAACTTAGTACGGTCATTTTAAATATTTTTACAGAATAATATAAATATTTCCTAAAATTGTAATAAATGTACTTGAGCTATTACAAGTTTTGGGTCTTTTATTGGTCCTTTATAAACATAAGCTGTACAGAACAATAGAAAAAGGTTTGGACAGGCCAAAAGCCCTGTCTATTAAAGATTACATAGCCGTATCTTAAGATTATTTTCAATAAGTACCTATTTGCCAATTTTGTTTTATTTTAATTCCAAGAATTTCTTACAGTAATCGAATTATAAGTAGATAAATACCTTCCCAACAAATTTCACCGAAAATGCGACTATAGGTTTTCCATTTAGTAAGGAGGTCCAAGTTGTGTATTCTTGACAGTTTACTAAATGTCGTTTAGTTGCAACTTGCAAGGTGCAGTGTGAATTCTAGTGTGATCATGGAAAATTTGGAAGGGCCGCGTAAACGACGTAATAGAAAGAAGCGATATTGTAGTATGGAGAAGAAATTACCTAAGTACTATAAAAGAAATGAGAAACCAAAGAAGAAATATATTTTATTTAGATGAAACATGGATCAACGAGGGACATAAACCAAATAAATTTTGGCAAGTGAAACTGTTACAAGTCGAAGACAGGCTTTTTTAAATAATTTATCTACTGGTTTAAATCCACCATCAGGAAAGGGGCGCAGACTAATAATAGTACACATCGGTAGTTCAAACGGTTTTGTTAAAGGTGGTTTATTGACTTTTGAATCTACTCGTACCGGTGACTACCATGAAGACATGAATGCTGATGTCTTTAAAGAGTGGTTAGAACAAATTATAGATCTTCTTCCTCAGAACTGTATAATAGTAATGGATAATGCAAGTTATCACTCGAGACTTATAGAAAAAATGCCCACAACCAAGTGGTTAAAAAAAGATTTACAGAATTGGCTAAATTCAAAGAATATTAAGTTCCATCCCGGTTCTGTGAGAAAAGAACTGTATCATTTGTGTTCCCTTCATAAAGAGAAATTCAAAAAATATGAAATTGCAAAAAATCGTGGGATGACGGTGGTTAGATCACCACCATATCATTGCGAAGTAAACCCGATTGAACTGATATGGGCACAGATAAAGGGAGAAGTTTCAAGAAAAAATAATTCTTTTAATATGAGTAATGTTAAACAGTTGTTTTTGGAGGCTGTAAATAATGTGAAGCCTGAAAACTGGGAAAAGGCAGTAAATCATACAATTAAAGAAGAAGAGAAAATGTGGAAGTTGGACAATATTACTGATGAAATGATCGAGCCACTCATTGTAAATATTGGTTGCGACAGTTCATCTTCTGATTTCGATTCTGATTTCTAGGTAAGAAGTAGTTTTTATATTAAAATTATTATTTATGAACGTAACGTTGTTTAAAAGTCAAAGTTTTAACCCTTATACCTACATAACCCGTTTGACACAATGTTCTTAACATACCTTGTGGAAAAATAAAATATTTTAGAAAAAATTGTACTTTTTTACCTTCAGCTGTTTAGAAGTTATAAGCATGTTCATTAGGTGAAAATATAAGTGTATACTCGAGGAGTAACTTCAAAAAATATTTTAACTGTCTACTAAAAGAAGTGATACGCCTATGGATTACGAACGCTTTATTATTTTAATACTCTCTCATACATAAAAATAGACTATAAAGACATATTAGTAATGCATATATTAAGGCTGTATGTTACGATACTAAATTTAGAACTAGATTAATGCATTAATTTGCATTAATGCAAATTTAGTATTAAATTTAGTACAAAAAAAAATTAATTAAATAATTTGAACTTGTTCTATTTTCTAATAAATTTAGTACTAAAAATGCGTTAAAATGTTGCGCAGAAGTTTTTCTCAGAAAAAGTTCACACAACGGTCTTTTTTGTACCATTTTTTAGCGACAAATTTGCATTATCTCTTGGATAAATTTCGTTTGTGTTTGATTTTGTAGGTTTTATTGTTTTTTCATGGGTTTTAGTAGCATAGCTGTGTTTGGTTGGTGTCAAGTCAACTAGTGTCAAAGTCATAATAAAAAAATCCTTAAATTCACTTGTCTCTTTTACACAGAATATTTCATTTCTGTGCTAATTTCACGTAATAATACATCAATGTTCGTGCGCCTATACTTAACTTAGTACTAAAAATTGGTATCGTTGCAAAGAGAAAAAAATATTTTTAGCTCTAAATTTAGTAAATTAATTACTTAATTTAGGGCTAAATTTTAATATTTAATTTAGTATTGTGACTTACAGCCATTACGTGTTGTAAAGTCATAAAAGCCAGAGGGGGGCAACTGCCCCCCTTGCCCCCCCCCCCTAAACGACGCCCATGTGTCCAAACGTTTTAATTGTAAAAAAAAACTAAAAAATTTGCTAATTTTACTATTTTTAAAATGAATAACGTCTTATATGTGTCTAATGCAGGAAATAAAACAAAATCACTGCAAAGGTCTAATTTTTTCAATTGAAGAATAAAACCTTAAAATAAATTTTATTATAAATAAATACAGGAGCGACTAGTTTCGGCATAACAGGAACATCTTCAGGCCTGTAATACAATAATCTTTAATTATTATAATAGGTTGGTCAATTACGAATAACATTAAATAGTATAAACCACAAAAATGGATCCATACTGTAGGGTTACAGCATTATAGAATTAAAGCTGTGAAAATAAAAGAGCAGTGCAAACGTAACTAAAAATAAGAAAACAGAGTACGGAATCTACAAGAGAAGTGGTGAGAATGAGCAATTACGAATGCATTTAAATTGCTCGGGATTACAAATTAAGCTGATAATGTAGTAGTATAGTCCCCGTCAAAGAAGGTCTAGATATGTTAAAGAGAACGGCGTTTTCTCTGTAAATATGGAGAATGTAAGGATGGAGGGAAGACGAATCTTGCTGGTTCAGGTGTAGATGGCTAGAAAAAGGAGCGTGTAGATGGAAGCTCCAATAAATATCGTCACTTTTGTCTAATTTTTTATTCTCACTCACCGTTTCGGCTTTATCTTCGAAATTCATTTTTAAAATGAAATAAAAGTAATTATTCTTACAAACATATATTAAAACAACATGAATTAATTATATTTAATAAGCTAATAAACGTTTGTTTTAATGAAAAAAAAAACATATATGTGAATATAAAAAATATATAAATAGATAAGATTAATATCAAAATCAATTTGAAAATACAACAGATAATAAAATGAAATAAATTAATGCAAGTACAAATAGAAAGTTAATAACATACCTCTAAAAGTAACACATTTTAAGTAGATAAATATTTAAAGAGTTTATTCCTGAACATAACTAATCTAACGTTTTCCCCCTTTTTAATATTATGAAGATTTTTGTAGTTGAAATGAAAATTATAATTTATTTTGGTCCTAATAAAAATTTAAACATAGGTTATCAAAGAGTAAAATACATAATAGAACTTCATAATCTTAAATCAAAAATTATTAATGGTAAAACTTCAAACAATAATTAGATTCTTAAACAAATTTCTAGTTTTTGTTTTGCAAAAGACTTTTTTGCCTTCTTCGGTTGCCTCTGCCACTTTTCTTTTAGTAGTTTCGAGGAGAATTTTCCTTCGGAAACCAGTAGAACCATCAATTGGTTGGTAAAATTTTGATTTTTTGGGTCTGGTAAGTCTTGTTAAACTTTCTTCTTAGGAAGCTGTAACCTTATGGAGAATAAAAATTTAATGTTAGATCAAAAGCTCTTAATTGAGAATTATATTTGCAAAGGCCGTTATAATAATATTTTCAAAAGTTCTTGGAATCGTTGTTAACAGTAACCTGCAAAAAAATATATCATTTTATTCCTAAAATATAAGATATCACACAATGCACATTCATTTAATATCATTGTGCTACAAAAATACTAGGTAGGTACTGAGACAATTTAAAAAAATTATTTCGAGAAACTCAACTTTTAATGTCATCATGGTACTTAACTTTTTTATTGTTAAATTATTAATAATGTCATTTTGTGATTTGTATAATATATATTATAAAAACCTATCGCCAAGTTTTTTTAATAATTATGTCCTTGTTATAGTAAAAACACATTTAAACACATTTTTAAAGTTTTCTGGATTTCTGCTTTAAATTATCGTACAATTGAACTGACTAATTGTGTGTTAAAGTAAAGGTATATGTCTTTTTTGTTATAACAGTCTTTGTATATTGTTCTAACTTTTTAGATAATCAGAGAAAACAGTAAGACATCTTAAAATATCCTATTTCACCAACAAAAATGTAGAATAATTAATCTTACATCAAACGAAAAAAGTAATTTTAGGATGTCCTAATAGGTTTTAACTTAAAACTAAATAAAATATATATTGCAACTGTGTTTAAATAAACGAATGTTTTTATACTTGACTATAGCACCAGACAAATATTTTTTTAGATCATAATGATCTGCATAACTCAAAATTGTCAAAATCCACATTATTTAAGTTGTTTTAGTATTGTTTTAGCATAACGATGTAAACTCCAATAATAAATATTCACATTTTTTTTAGACGTTTTTGAAGGAAATTAAAAAAAACATGAATAATGTGATATTCTTGTTTAGTTTTGTACTATATAATATAGTTCATTAGGTAGTGATTTAGAAGCAAATTATGTTCTATTTATAGAATAAAAAATTACTCATAATATCTAAATATTTATACCTATTTATATTTTGGATAGGAAAACTATTTTATGTTTTTGTCTCTAAATAGTTTTCTTAAGAATTTTAAAACCTTCCTTAGCTCTTTTGGGATATTCCATGCATATCTTAAAAGTTCATTTTGTTTAAACCTAAAACAATTTAAGTACAATAAATGAAAATTTAAACAATACACAAAATTAGTCTTTTAGATTAGTTAAAAAAAAGTGTCAACAAAAAAATGGCTATGCCTTTTTCCTTAAACATTCTTTTTTGAAAGAAACTTAAGTTTTTCTACTTACTTGCGGTTTTAGTATTTTAGTCGCAGATGAATATAGTGTAGAAGTAGTGACAGGATTGATTATTATACTTCTTTCGTCGAAATTGCATAATTCTTTAATATTTTCCTCCCCTGAGGTCTATAATAAAAATTTTTATTAGCATAAAAAGTTATTCAGGTGGTCACTTGTTGAATTCCTATATTTTGAAACCATGTATAAAGGAAACCTAAAAAAATAACAATAAACTTTACAAAGATGTGATATTAAAATATTAATAAGTAATTAACCTTTACTATATTCATTATGAGACGGATTAAGATGAACTTAGCTAGAGTTTACTTGCTCTTAATTTTATTTTTTCGATAAGAAAATAAGAAAGTTTAATTGCAAATTAAAGGTGATTGCCTAATGCACCGCCTCTGATAATTAGGTTGTGTCTGTACTTACTTACTTGAAGAAGCTTTTTTAACAGGCCTTTTACACATAAAGCATGTTTTCACCATATTATTAGAGATAATAAATCTTAAATATACATTTACAACCTTTACAACGTTATAAATAATATTTTCCGTAAAATACAAATAAGAAATTGAGATGTGTTAGAAAGTGTCAGAACTGGCGCTGTCAAACTTGACAACGCTGATTATAATAAGCCAATTACAGAAGAGGTATTTTCCCCTTCGGAGGGAGTAGATGTTGTTAACAAAATTTAGCGCAGGGAAGGGGGGAAGACTCCCTCTAGTAGTCATTTCTCGGAAGGATAGGCCAGAATGAGTGCATGCAGACTGGAAATCTTCAACAACTGGAAACACTGGGACATATCAAACATACCAGAATAACACATGAAGTAAATGATTTTTCATTAAAAATGGGATTAGATCACATGCCACCCCTTCTAATCTTCAACAGACTCTTCCAAGTCAACTGCAACTGTAAAGAGATAAATAAGGAGATAAATACTTTCTTAGCGGTCTCGTATGGTATACGGTTGGATGATCTAAAACTAACAAGGGAACAGACTCTGGAGTATATGGAGTTAAACCGAAATGCGACATCATCGTCTCACTGGGAAAACATACCATTATATGTCAGATAGCCAAGCAGCCTTAAAGGCTATTGATTCAAACAGAATCAAGTCAAAGCTTGTCTGGAACTGCATTGGAATACTAATTGATCTGTCAACCCACAACATTAAGTTGCAATTTCTCATTAAATTTAGCACACCGTAATCCTAGGAAGTTAGCGCACTCTAGATGACATAATGGCAAATTGAGTTCTTCAGCTCTATGCTGGGACGGCAAAGCCAACATTAAGCCTTACGGATATGACCGAATTCATAAATAAAATTTATACCCAAATAAGGTTTAGTATTAAAGTAAATTTCAGTTCCACTTGTGATAGTTGGCATTTATTTAGAACAGTTAAACTATCATGGTATTTAGAAGATAATTTTAAAAGTATTGTGAATAGAGTATTCCTAAGAAATACAACCTGAAAACGGTCTTTTGAGTATGCTAACAGATACTCGTGAATGAGTTCGGGAACTATATCTACCAAGAATCTTAAAAGCTACAGAAGCCAGTCGAGAAACCATTAAAGTAAAACACTTTGTGGTTTCAACAATCAATTTTAGTACTCTGTATTTTTAAATTTGATTTGTAAGCTTTGTTAACTTTTATGTTTGATTTCTTTAGGCACTTTTTACCCTTTTTTAAATAATTATGGTGTTTATTTTTAATAGTGTAATATTTATTTGTTCTTTAACTTATTTTTAAAGACAAAAGGATTATAGTCTATTTCTATGTATGAGAGAGTATTAAAATAATAAAGCGTTCGTAATCCATAGGCGTAGCACTTCTTTTAGTAGACAGTTAAAATATTTTTTGAAGTTATTCCTCGAGTATACACTTATATTTTCACCTAATTAACCTGCTTATAACTTCTAAACAGCTGAAGGTAAAAAAGTGCAATTTTTTCCAAAATGTTTTATTTTTCCACAAGGTATGTTAAGAATATTGTGACAAACGGGTTATGTAGGTATAACGGTTTAAACTTTGACTTTTAAACAACGTTACGTTCATAAATAATAATTTTAATATAAAAACTACTTCTTACCTACAAATCCAAATCAGAATCGAAATCAGAAGTTGAACTGTCGCAACCAATATTTACAATGAGTGGCTCGATCATTTCATCAGTAATATTGTCTAACTTCCACATTTTCTCTTCTTCTTTAATCGTATGATTTACTGCCTTTTCCCAGTTTTCAGGCTTCACATTATTTACAGCCTCCAAAAACAACTGTTTAACATCACTCATTTTAAAAGAATTATTTTTTCTTGAAACTTCTCCCTTTATCTGTGCCTATATCAGTTCAATCAAGTTTACTTCGCAATGATATGGTGGTGATCTAACCACCGTCATCCCACGATTTTTTGCAATTTCATCAATTTCATATTTTTTGAATTTCTTTTTATGAAGGGAACATAAATGATACAGTTCTTTTCTCACAAAACTGGGATGGAACTTAATATTCTTTGAATTTAGCCAATTCTGTAAATCTTTATTTAACCACTTGGTTGTGGGCATTTTTTCTATAAGTCTCGAGTGATAACTTGCATTATCCATTACTATTATACAGTTCTGAGGAAGAAGATCTATAATTTGTTCGAACCACTCTTTAAAGACATTAGCATTCATGTCTTCATGGTAGTCACCGGTACGAGTAGATTTAAAAGTCAATAAACCGCCTTTAACAAAACCATTTAAACTACCGATGTGTACTATTATTAGTCTGCGCCCCTTTCCTGATGGTGGATTTAAACCAGTAGATAAATTATTTAAAAAAGCCTGTCTTCGACTTGTAACAGTTTCATCTTGCCAAAATTTATTGGGTTTATGGCCCTCGTTGATCCATGTTTCATCTAAATAAAATATATTTCTTCTTTGGTTTCTCATTTCTTTTATAGTCCTTATGTAATTTCTTCTCCATACTACAATATCGCTTCTTTATATTAAAATAGACTTCCTGGAATGCTTTTTCCATAGAAAACCTATTTCTTTTAAAAGTCTCCATAGTGTGCTTTGACTCATTTCAGGGTAATCCTTATCATCTCGAATCGTGGCAAGAACTTTGTTTACTGTCGGAAATTCTTTTTTAAAGAAGAACGCATGCACTTTCCTTCGAAGTCTTTCTTTCAAAAGATTTTCTAATTGAAATTTTGGTTTTCCTGGAGCTTTACGTGCTGTTTGAAACTCGCCACATTTCTCTTCATTACCAACTCTGTAAATCGTAGATTTCTCAATACCAAGCGTACTACTAACTAATTCCACTGTGTCACCAACGCACTTTTGCATAAATGTTTGTCTGTAAATGATTTAAAACAATTAAATATTAATGTTTTTTCATTAACTGTTAAATGACCGATTTTTTGTCGTTTACGTGGCCCTTCCAAATTTTCCATGATCACATTAGAATGTACACTGCACCTTGTAACTAAACGACATTTAGTAAACTGTCAAGAATACACAACTTGGATCTCCTTATTAAATGGAAAACTTATAATCGCATTTTCCGTGAAATTTGTTGGGAAGGTATTTATCTACTTATAATTCGATTACTGTAAGAAATTTATTGGAATTAAAATAAAACAAAATTGGCAAATAGGTACTTATTGAAAATAATCTTAAGATACGGCTATGTAATCTTTAATACACAGGGCTTTTGGCCTGTCCAAACCTTTTTTTATTGTTCTGTACAGCTTATGTTTATAAAGGACCAATAAAAGACCCAAAACTTGTAATAGCTCAGGTACATTTATTACAATTTTAGGAAATATTTAGATTATTCTGTAAAAATATTTAAAATGACCGTACTAAGTTTTGCATTAGAAATGCTGTTTTATTACTCTCTCATACATAAAAATAGACTATAAACATTGATTAAAAGGGATAGTAAAAGGCTAAAGGTGTTATTTAAAAATATAAACACTAAAATGTAACTTTTAGTAGATATTGTATGTCAAAGCTATAAACTTTAATTTTTCACTCCTAAAGAGGGTGGTAAAAAGCTGGAAATGTAGATTTAGAAATTTAAAAAATTACGAAAAGTAAGCACATCAAAAGGCAAGTTTTGATAGTTATTGTAAACTTAATTTCTATATTTTCTAAAAATAAGTATAATTCGGTCCAGTGTACTAAAGGCATCATAATGTTTAAAATACAATTTAGAATGGATTATAATATAAAAGATTACTATTCGACCGCTAGCGTTTTGAGCTCCGATTAAAAGCTAACACGACTCAGGTGACAAATTGAGAACCTCCTCCTTTTTTTGAAGTTGTTTTTTTTATTTTTTACTTACTTGTTTGTCAAATTATTTGTATTCTAATCAAAAGTGCAAGGAATATGCAATAGTTTGAAAATTACTTTTATAACTTGTTAATAAAAATAGTCTTGACATAATTTTTTTAGCAACCTGTTTGCGATATGTTTATTAACATATTTTAATTAACACAATACTTTTATCCGGTAAGCAGATGGACGATGGTCGACCTTACCTCATATTCTAGACTATAACGTACAGTATTCGATGGGTATGACTATTTCATTACTATTTTTTTTTAATCGATGCTGTATAGGGTTATTATCAGTATATTGTAACGCAACTTTAATTCTCTCCTCATTTTCAACCGCTAACTTAAGATTTCTGAGTTTTGCAAAACTTCCATAATTCAGCAAATTTATTATCAAATACTTTATAAAGAATTATCACTGAACTTACGTCTCCAAATTTACAGCATTCAAATATACTCGATATAGACACGACTATCATAAATAATCCTATTTATAACAAGCTGTTTCCCTTATTTAGAATATAAATTGGAAATAGAGTTGTAAAACTTGGAAAGTATGCTATTTTATCGGAAAGATACGGTATATGAAACAATAGTTACATTGCTTTCCGATAAAATAAATATTCTGACACTAAAAGCTTGTATTTTCTGTAAAGAAATATAATATATTACGGTAGATATACATAGGGTATGCGAGAAAAGATTTGTGTGTCACCATTAATAATTCTTGGTAAAACAAGTAAAAGAAAAAATATAAACAATCAGCTGCGATTTCAAATAGCACGATCTGTAATTGGGAGAAAAAGAGGAAAAATGTTTACGATACAGTATCAATAGAAAAAATTGCAGAAAGAATTTAACGAATGGATATAGACTGAAATGATTGGGACATATTGAACGCATTAAAAACGAGACAGTATCTAAAAGGGTAATAGAATGTCGCATACGAGGTTAAAGAAATCAAGAAAGACAAAGAATAAGATTAATGAACGAGCTGTTGAAAGATGTAATGTCTTTGATGAACAACAACTGGAAAAAGAATTAAAAAAACAGGAGTAAAAGTAGAAAATAACCCAAACATTTCTGGGTATGTATCCATAGGTCTATAAATTATGAAAATGAGTTATCAGCATATATATAGATTTGGGCGATGTATGTCCCAAGTCCTGAAGTCTTCTAAACCACCCTCACAATTAATCACCAATAGTTTGTAAAATTATTTACTGACAGTTTTTTGTTTTAAGTGAAAGTTCGTAATTCGGCTAATTGATACGACTCAATCCCGAATTATCCTACTGACTGCGCCAGAAATAAAATCTCGAACCAAAAATGAATATTTAAATACTTTTCTTTTACTTAAATACAATAATTACAGATGTTAATGGCTTGAATATTATCTAGAAACTCTCCTGTAACTGCATAAACTACTTTTATAAAAATAAACTATTTTAAAATAACAACTATGCAAAATCTTATCTTCTATATATTCTTAGGTGGTATAACTCGTGTTTATGTCATTAAAAATTACTTCAAAAAGCTTTTCTTTTGATGATACAACACAATTGGTATTTTTATATGGAATGAACCCACAAAAATTTTTTCTAATAGAGACATTGGAAAAATTGACGTATATCAGAGCTTTAACTCCTCTTCTTTCTAATGCCAGTTTGGATTTAACTTAGAGGGGTGCGCAGTTTTCACGAAATAACTTGTATCTCTATGGGATTTACCCTACAAAACATTCATGAAATCTTTCATGTATCGACACATTCCATATTGCTACAACACAAAGGAATACTTGTTTTTCCTTTTACCAGGCTTACTTACTGTGTCATATAAAAAGATTTATTTGACAGATCAACGTAAAATCCTTCAAATACTTCCAGTCATTTCCTTTAGAAGTTTTATTTTCTTTTAACCACTTACCTATGTTTTCTTTGTACTTTAAACCGTAAAAAACGCGGGTTTTGAATGTTATGCTATTTCGCCAGATATTTAAATATTTTCATAAGACTTTTTTATAGGTAACCATATTTTAAAGTTATTATGTAAACTGTGCCTTAGTAAGTTGGATTTTTCTCGTTTTCTCTTTGTTTTTTGCCATAAGAAAGATAATGTGTTGCGTTTCCATATTTTTGACAGCAAAAGCCTATCTGTGTTGCTATACATAAAGATTTAAGGAAATATTAAAAAAATTTGCAACATAAATACACAGAAAGCTACAATTTATATGAAAATTATAATTTAATATACTATTTCACCATTTTTCTATTCATATTATACAGGGTGTCTGTAAAAGGTCTTTACAAAAACATACCACATATTCCTTAGACCAAAATAAGTCGATATAAGTAAAATTACCTTAGTACAAAGTTGCTTCATTTGGGCTCCAGAGGGCCTTGAAGTTACAATTTTTAAATGGTTTTTCCCATATAAATTTAAAACGGCATATGCGATTTTGCTGAAATTTGGTATATTGGTAGAGTTTTATGTGGCAAAAAAAATGGTATTAAAATTTTGTCCGATAATAATACATAGGCGTAGAACTAGATTTTTTAAATAATTGCACCTTTAAAAATTCTACGCCAATGGAAGAAAAGGAGTTTGAGTAAGAAATTTAGATTGCGCAACTCATTTACTTTAAAAAAGATACTCTTGATAAGACTCGATAACTCATGGTTTTCGCTAAATTTCTGTTTTAATAATTTAGAGTGTATAGGTTTCACAAAAATATTTATTTACAACATAATCAAAATAGAGATTTTACAAAAATTGTTCAAAATGTTCACCATTTTCATGCATACAAAGAAGAAGAAAATTAAAATGTATCCTTTCCATAACTTCTTCATCACCTCTAAGATTGTTTATTGCATCTTGAATACGTTGCCAGAGTTGTTCCTCATTTTCTACAGGTTCCCTGTAAACTGTGGATTTCAGATGTCCCCATAAAAAGTAATCCATCGGTGTTAGGTCTGTGGAACGCGGTGGCCAGTTTACAGGTGCGTCATTACTTCTGCCTATCCATTTGTGTGGATATTGTTCATTCAAGTGGTTTCTAACGTTTAAATAAAAATGTGGTGGAGCTCCATCTTGCATAAACCACATATCTCTCCGAAGTTGGAGAGGTAAATCTTCTAACAACTGAGAGAGAGAGAGAGAGAGAGAGAGAGAGAGAAAGATATGCTTTATTGTCGTAAAAAAATTTACAAAAATTTTATAGACAAAGCGTGTAACTTAAATACTAAACATATTATAAAAATAACTAAACAGCAGAAAAAACAAACAGAAACAAACAGACAAAATAGGAATAACAATTGCAATGGATATGCAATATCCGTCATTATAATTATTCTAATTAGTTATTAATTTAAATTTAAACTTTAATATTTAATTATTTAATTAATGCCATTGTATGTGGAACTCAAATGTCTAAGGTACGTTATAAAATTCTGCTACTGTGTAATATGGTCTTTCTAGAAGAAAAGCTTTAGCCAGTCTTCGGAACTTATCGTATGTATTTATAGATTTTAATTGCATCGAAAGGTTATTATACAATTTTTTGGCATTGTAGGTAATGGAATGTTTTAATAGGTCAGAAGTGGGCATTGTTAAATAAACATCAGTCTCTAAATTTCTTGTAGGATATCTACGAGTCGGTCTTTCGGATAAATTTTGAATGTGCTTGCGAACTAAGCAGACGGATTCGAAAATAAATAGAGCAGGAAGGGTTAGAATTTTGAAATTTTTGAAGTAATTTTCGCAATGTGTCCTACTACTTAAACCAAATACATAGCGGATTGCTCTTTTTTGCAGTTTAAAAATAGATTCGAAAAGGTATAAGCTACAAGAACCCCAGAAAGGTAAACCATAGCGAAGGTGAGATTCGAATAAGGAAAAGTAGGTTATTAATGCAGTAGAAGGAGTCAGCTTTTTAGAAACCGATTTAATGGCAAAACATGTGGAGGATAATTTTTTTGCTAAGGTATCTATATGAGCAGACCATTTTAGAGAATCGTCTATATAAAGACCTAAAAACTTGATTGAAGTCACCGTTTGGATCAGATTATTGTTTAAAGTTATAGGTTGTAAAGTACCTCTGTAAGACAATGCTACAGTTTTACTGGTGTTGAAACAAAGTCCATTCGAATCAGACCAGGACTTAATAGTCACTAGATCTTCACTTATGATAGATTGCAATGTCTGCATGTTAGAATTATTCCAGGTTACACTGGTGTCATCAGCAAATAAAGTAATTCTACCACTTATTCTTAAGTCTGTGATGTCGTTGATGAATAATAAAAACAAAATTGGACCTAATACTGATCCTTGAGGTACTCCACTGCGTATTGCTAGATTTGTAGAATCCTCACCATTCGCCCGCACCTGTTGATTTCTATTTTCTAGGTAAGTTTTAAACCATTGTAAAGGAGAACCCCGTATGCCATAAATTTGTAACTTATTAATTAAAATATCATGATTTACACAATCTAAGGCCTTTGCGAAGTCACAAAATACTGAAGCGGTGAAAAGTTTATCATTAAGTGACGGAAAACATTGCGTCGCTAGTGCATTTTTTAGGTAGAAAGCCATACTGATGAGCTGTGAGGATGTTATGCTTGAAAAGAAAGGGCAAAAGACGGTTTTGCATTAGCCGTTCTACTATCTTCGATAAGGTAGGCAATAACGCGATAGGTCTATAGTTACAGGTTTTGGTTTTGTCGCCACCTTTATGAAGTGGGATTATTATAGCTGTTTTTAGACAGTTAGGAAAGAGACCAATTTCAAAGGATTCATTAATCAGTGAAGTTAAAATGTTGATTACTACATCCGGTATATTTAGAGATATTTTGGTGGACAGGCCATCAATTCCACAGGAAAATTTATTTTGGATGTTGTTTATGGTTTGCACTAGTTCATGCTTGTCTACTGGTCTTAGGAAGAAACTTTTAGTGATCCTTTTAGTAGGTAGGAGGAAGGAGAGAGCATCCTGACTCGGAGCTATGTTAGATTTGATATTTTTACTTACATTTACGAAATAATTGTTTAGTTCATCTGGGCTAGGATTTACACTGTTTGAAGAACGGGTTTTATACCTTAAGTCATTTATTATAGACCAGGTTTCTTTGGATGAGTTTTTAGCTCTTGCGATGCGATTTTTGTAATAGTTTTTCTTAGCAGATTTGGTGATTTTCCGATACAATATTCTGTAGTTGTTGATATAGTTTAATATTAAGGGATTATCTGTGTACTTTTTAATATACATGAGTGACCTCATATTTTTAGATGATGTTCTTATTCCTTTAGTTGTCCAAGATTTATGACATTTAGTTTTAATGGGGCGAAGGGGGAAAGCTGTATTGAAACACATAATTATTTTATTTAAGAAATCTAAAAATTTAGAGTCAGTATCTTCAGAAAGACCATTCCAATCAGTAGTTAGACATAAATTATAGAAATTTTTGAAATTATGCTTAGAGAAAATTCTACCTAGCTGACGGACTTTTTTTGGAGCTGTACGGGGTATCAAAAATTTGGCAAATACTGCTTCGTGGTCTGAGAGACCTGAGCTAATTACTTGGTGCTCTACATCAACGGGTTTAAAATCAGAGACTACGTAATCTATAATTGTAGATGTTGTTTCTGTGATTCTAGTTGGAGAATTTACGTGCATAGTGAGACTGAATGATTCAAAAATATTGATCAAAGACTTTTGAGTAGCACATACATTAGCAAAGTCAATATTAAAATCGCCGCATAAAATTTTCTTACTTTTTATAGGCAATGCGTCAAGTAGATTAAGAAGATTCTCTAGAAAGAGGTGAACATTTGATTTAGGTGTTCTATAAATACAAATAATAAACAAATCAATGTTTTTGTTGTTTACAATGGAAAATTCGAAGAAAATTTCAGCTTGTAGAAAGTCGTATTTAGATACAGCAGAAAAGTCCTTGTCTAAGGATAAAATTAGAGTTCCACCATGGTCTGTATTACTTCTATCATATCTGCTGACGATAGTATATTTTTCGACAAAAACTGGTTCACCAACTCTGGCAACGTATTTTGTAGAAAATCCAAATAATTTTTTTCAGTTAATCTTCGTGGAAGTATGACAGGACCAACAATGAAATTACCAATTATTTCAGTCCACACATTAATTTTGAATTCGTGCTGAAAATGGCTTACCTTTATTGCATGCGGATTTTCAACGGCATAAACATGTTCATTATGGGTATTAGTTATACCTCTTCTTGTAAAACCCGCTTCATCGGTAAACAGAACCTTCTTGACAAAGTTTGGATCTTTTGCTCTTTGCATATTAACAAATCGACAAAAACTCAAACGAATTTGAGGATTATGGACTAATAATTCTTGTACTTCTTATGGTATGTATATAGCAATTGTTCTCCAAGCACTTTATGAACGACATCTTTACTTACTCCTAGTTCCCTTCCAATTCGTCTGGTGCTTAATTCTGGATCTTCTTCCACACGTCCTAAAATGTCTTCTTCAACTTCAGGAATCCTTACAAAACGTTCTCTTCCATTATCAACAGTGTTGGGAGCAAAGGAACCGGTCTCCCGAAGACGTCTCTCAACAGCAGCAAAAGGCTAGGTACACGACGATTTGGAAACCTTTCAAAATACACCCTGACATTCTCTGGAGTATTTCCTTCACAAAATCCTAATGTCAGTAACATATCGATATATTCTGCATTGGTATATTGTACAGCCATATTAATAAACCACGCATTTGTTTTTTTAATTATTGAGTCAGATAGATAGATAGATAGATAACACTTTCAATCGTTAACAAGAGATTAGGTGTTAAAACTTGACAATATTTTTATTTAGGTGAAACTATGGAAACCAACAATAAATGTTTTTGTATACGTATTGCAGGCAAATAATTAATATTCCTCAAAAAATCGTACATGGCAAGAATCAAGTATTTTTGTTAAAAGTCTCGATTAGAGGTGTTGAAGAGGAAGAAGAAAAAAGTACATTTTTATGTTTTTCATCGTATAAAATTTTGTCCGATAATAATACATAGGCATAGAACTTGATTTTTTAAATAATTGCACCTTTAAAAATTCTACGCCAATGGCAAAAAAGGGGTTTGAGTATGACATTTGGATTGGGTACTCATTTACTACAAAAAAGTACCCTTGATAACACTCGATTTACTCTCATGGTT
The DNA here is from genome assembly GCA_927349885.1 of Psylliodes chrysocephalus. NCBI lineage: Eukaryota > Metazoa > Arthropoda > Insecta > Coleoptera > Chrysomelidae > Psylliodes > Psylliodes chrysocephalus. The sequence goes on from OV651830.1 coordinate 21,981,466, forward strand.
TTGACAAAGTTTGTATTTTAATAATTATTGTTTATGTTCTAAAATTACTTTATTATTTATATAAGTGTTAAAATAATTTTATATAATTTATAACAAGACAAATGTTATATTGGTTGTATAGATATAAAATCGAAAACATACATAATTTATTTTTTACATATTTGAAATACCTATGTCTTGCGATACAGTTGGATAAAATTATAGTAAGGTAAAATCAGGTAAATAAAAAAAGGGTACATTTTTATTAAGGTATATAAAAGAAATACAGATTAAATTGACATATAGATCTCAATTTTGACTGAATCGCCCTTGAGATAAGAGAATCTGCTTGGTCTAAGTACTGACTAGCTATCTAAGAAATATAAAGATAAGTTAAAAAAGAATTATTAAAATACATAAAAAACAAACGAAATCTTAATAAAATAAATATATTTAAAAAAATAAATAAGAAATAAATCAATACCATCTTATCTTCGAGCCATCGTCCAAATGGACTTTATTTTGGTACAGGAGGGAAAAATAGTGTCCAGCATTCCCAGTGGTCTGTTTTGTTTTGCTTGGCATGTCAAATCGTTCGAAATTGTCAGAACTGTCATTTTATTTTTTATTTTCATTAATTTCTACCTTATTTTTATAGTTTATAAGTGAGTCGTTGTATTTTATTACATTAGCGATACAAATTTTAACAATGGTGAGAGTTTGTGTAAGTTATAAATAGAAATAAGAAAAGGCATCGTCAAGAGCATTTTACAAGTAAGTAACCATTAGAGTCTCTACCATTTTTTAAAAGAAACATAGTACCTATATTTTATGCAAATGACCGTTAAACATGAATTTAAAATAAATGGTTAATTTGTATTTTTTATGAGGAATATTGATCTTGATTTTAGACTCTATTGAAAAGTTAAAAAAAAATTAAACATAATTTTTCAATGTAAACAAGCTTTTCGTTTTTTAAGTCATTTTATCATGATAATGTTGAAGATGTTAAATCAATAATTTTTGTTGATTTTTAAAATAAACTAATTTACTTACGCCTATCAGAATATGATGAATTTTCTCAGCAGATAACATAAAATTGAAATAATACACCTTAATCTTCAAACTTTATTTAATAATGATACAATCAAATAAAAATATTCCAAGTAAAGAATTGGTTATGTTCACATAAACTAGTTCTAATGTATAAAGCAAAGGTCACTTAAGTATATTCTTCTTCTCTTGGTTCTTCTTTTACCAATACTGTCTTCAATATTATTAATCCCTTGACTTTAATGGCTGCTTAACACTTGTATATGATTCTTTACTTCTTTTATGGTGTTCCAGAGTATTTATCTCTCTATTTCTTGTTCCCCTTTTGTTTTCTAGCTAACAGAGACGTGCACGTGGTGCAATTTCGTATATTACTCATTTATATTAGTCCAGTCATTTAAGCTTAAATTAGGTAAGAATCTCGGAACTGGAGATACCCAGCTATAAGTCTGTAAATACTTGTATATTGACACGCTAAAAGTTATTTCAAAACCTACATATGGTAGGGTGTACGCAACTATTAAATTTCAAGGTCAAATGTCACAAAAATAGGTTTTTTGCGCTTTTTTTTTGTAAATATCTCATTTTTTATGGGTTTTTTGCTATTTGTATTTATTATCAATATTGTAGAATACAAAATTCTCTACAAATTTTGTTTAAAAAATTCATATTACAGTAAGAACGTAAAAGCTATGGAGCAGCAGAGAAGATGAAACAATAGTTGTACCAGTTACTCAAGAAAAATTCTTATCAAATCGAAATAACAAAGATATGCTCATTAATATGTTAATTGAAAAATTACAAGCTGCAAATATTACTACTAAACAATCCAGAGATAATGCTGATGTTCTTATTGTTGAAACTGCAATTGAAAAATCAAATTCTGAAAAAACTGCAGTTATAATAGGACAAGATATTGATTTACTTGTCATTTTAATTGGGCGTACACTGTCTTACGAACAAGACATTTTCTTTAAAAAAGATGGGAAAGGAAATGTAAAAACGGGGATATACTTGACTAAAAGTTTTGATAATTATCCTAATTCCAAAACACATATTTTATTTCTGCACGCATTAAGTGGCTGTGACACAACTTCTGCGCTTTTTAAAAAGGGAAAAATCATTTTTTAAAGTTTTTGAGAAACTGACAAATTTGAATGAACTAGCTGCAGCATTTGAGAAAGAAAATTGTTCGGCCCAGAGATTATTAGAGAGTGGAACTCAAATCTTATTGGCAGTCTATAATGCTCCGAAATCTGTGAAAAGTCTCGATCATCTTCGTTATATGCATTACGTCAAGTCTACAAAAGTTAATTAACCTGTGCAGCTTTCAAATATTGCACCAACAAAAGCAGCTGCTCATCAACCTTTCAAACGTGTATATTATTAAGTTCAAACTTGGTTAAGGCATGATTTGGAACCCCAGGTATAGAGTTGGGCAATGCGAAACGATTTTCTGGAGCCTATCATGACAATTTTACCACCTGCTCCAGAAGATTTGCTAAATACAATTTTCTGCAACTGCAAGAGTGGTTGTGGTTCGCGATGCTGATGCAAGAAAGCGGGCTTGCAATGCTCTTTAGCTTGTGGCCAATGTAATGGGCAAGCTTGTTTCAATGCTCTACCATATCAGAGCGACATTAACGAAGATGGAACCTTTGACCCCGAAATCATGGAAGAACTTGAGAGAAATGTCGTTGAAGACGATAATGAAGACCAGTTTGAAATTTACCAGCAGCCGGAAGACGACGATGAAGAGGAAGAAGATTATTAAAATTATAAATTGTAGTTTTTGTACTTTTTATTCTATTTTTTTACTTTTAATAAAAATAAATGTATTGAATGAAATTTTTTAATAAAAAGATTAATTCATAATTTATTTGTTTTTTTTTCATCATGTAAGAATTTATTAATATTAATTAGGTTAAAATTCAAATATAATTCCTATATTTTCATTAACAATTTTGCAATTACATGGGCAGGTAAGTGTTGTTAAATAAATTAATACTAAATAAAAAGTGGATAGGTTAGGAAAAAAAATGATAAAATATAATATAATAGTTAATAAAAATTGACAAATATTTATAATCATTGATTTATCGATATTTCATCAACTATATATGGCGCGTTTTCGACCGGAGGCACCGGTTGACCTGAAGTGATGCTGTGACCGCGCGCTCTCCGTCATCTATCTCGAAAACGGTTCACCGTATGAAAAACTTTTCTAAACAAAATTTTTAGAGAATTTTGTATTCTACAATATTGATAATAAAAACAAATAGCAAAAAACCCATAGGAAATGAGATATTTACAAAAAAAGCGCAAAAAACCGATTTTTGTGACCTTTGACCTTGAAATTTAATAGATGCGTACACCCTACTATATGTAGGTTTTGAGACAACTTTTAGGGTGTCAATATACAAGTATTTACAGACTTATAGCTGGGTATCTCGAATTCCGAGGTGAACTTACTATAATGATTGGACTATATGGCCTGAAAAGAATAAATAACTATTAGGAAAAGTGACACACTTGTGTGGATTTAATTTTCTTAAGTTGGAACAAATTTTTCTTTCTTTAATACATTGTAATAGATTTTAATTTGTTTTACTGATTACTGAAAAAATGTTTTTGTTTCATTTTAACAGTTTTTGTGGGTTTATCGATATAATATTTTAATTTTTACTTTCCTATCTGTATACAGATATAAGGAAAGTATAGGAATCATGATTTTTTTCGACCTCGAGTTTTCGACGGATTTTTACGTTTTGAGGTCCCCTGAATCCGTTTTGACTATTTTCGCGATGATGTCTGTGTGTGTGTGTGTGTGTGTGTGTGTGTGTGTGTGTGTGTGTGTGTGTGTGTGTGTGTGTGTGTGTGTGTGTGTGTGTGTGTGTGTGTGTGTGTGTGTGTGTGTGTGTGTGTGTGTGTGTGTGTGTGTGTGTGTGTGTGTGTGTGTGTGTGTGTGTGTGTGTGTGTGTGTGTGTGTGTGTGTGTGTGTGTGTGTGTGTGTGTGTGTGTGTGTGTGTGTGTGTGTGTGTGTGTGTGTGTGTGTGTGTGTGTGTGTGTGTGTGTGTGTGTGTGTGTGTGTGTGTGTGTGTGTGTGTGTGTGTGTGTGTGTGTGTGTGTGTGTGTGTGTGTGTGTGTGTGTGTGTGTGTGTGTGTGTGTGTGTGTGTGTGTGTGTGTGTGTGTGTGTGTGTGTGTGTGTGTGTGTGTGTGTGTGTGTGTGTGTGTGTGTGTGTGTGTGTGTGTGTGTGTGTGTGTGTGTGTGTGTGTGTGTGTGTGTGTGTGTGTGTGTGTGTGTGTGTGTGTGTGTGTGTGTGTGTGTGTGTGTGTGTGTGTGTGTGTGTGTGTGTGTGTGTGTGTGTGTGTGTGTGTGTGTGTGTGTGTGTGTGTGTGTGTGTGTGTGTGTGTGTGTGTGTGTGTGTGTGTGTGTGTGTGTGTGTGTGTGTGTGTGTGTGTGTGTGTGTGTGTGTGTGTGTGTGTGTGTGTGTGTGTGTGTGTGTGTGTGTGTGTGTGTGTGTGTGTGTGTGTGTGTGTGTGTGTGTGTGTGTGTGTGTGTGTGTGTGTGTGTGTGTGTGTGTGTGTGTGTGTGTGTGTGTGTGTGTGTGTGTGTGTGTGTGTGTGTGTGTGTGTGTGTGTGTGTGTGTGTGTGTGTGTGTGTGTGTGTGTGTGTGTGTGTGTGTGTGTGTGTGTGTGTGTGTGTGTGTGTGTGTGTGTGTGTGTGTGTGTGTGTGTGTGTGTGTGTGTGTGTGTGTGTGTGTGTGTGTGTGTGTGTGTGTGTGTGTGTGTGTGTGTGTGTGTGTGTGTGTGTGTGTGTGTGTGTGTGTGTGTGTGTGTGTGTGTGTGTGTGTGTGTGTGTGTGTGTGTGTGTGTGTGTGTGTGTGTGTGTGTGTGTGTGTGTGTGTGTGTGTGTGTGTGTGTGTGTGTGTGTGTGTGTGTGTGTGTGTGTGTGTGTGTGTGTGTGTGTGTGTGTGTGTGTGTGTGTGTGTGTGTGTGTGTGTGTGTGTGTGTGTGTGTGTGTGTGTGTGTGTGTGTGTGTGTGTGTGTGTGTGTGTGTGTGTGTGTGTCTGTAGGTCGCATAACTCATGAACCGATACACAGAAAAACACCAAATTTTAAACTTAAGCTTCATTCCAGTGTCTAATAAACTGATTAGATTTAAAACAGAGTCGGAACATCTGGGGGGGGGTACTTTATGAGTGGTATTTTTTATATTTTATGGAATATATCCGTTATTTATGTTTGGAGAAAAAAATTGTTCAAATAAAAGTTACTTCTAATATTATTATCTATAATTTTTGTTCTATACCAAATTTTCCTAAAATGGTCCGTATTCGAGAAATTTGACAAAATGTAAAAAAAATATTTTTTTATAAAAATTGTTCAAATAAAAGTTGTTTTTAATATAATTCTCTATAATTTTTATTCTATACATAATTTCTCTAAAATGGACCGTATTCGAGATATTTGAGAAAATGTGTAAATTTCGAATTTTGAAGAAAACTCAAAAACGGATAAAGAAAAAAACATTAAATTTTAAACTTAAGGTTTATTTTGGCCTGAAGTGAAATGATAAGATTTTGGACAAAGTCGGAACATCTAGGGGGGTACTTTATGGGAGGCCGTTTTTATATTTTATGGAATATATCTGTAATTTATGTTTAGAGAAGAAAATTGTTCAAATAAAAGTTACTTCTAATATTATTATCTATAATTTTTGTTTTATGTTAAAATTTCCTGAAAAGGTCCGTATCCGAGAAATTTGACAAAATGTGTAAAATTTTCATTTTTATGAAAATTGTTGAACTAAAAGTTGTTTGCGATATCGATCTCTATAATTTTTGTTTATACATGATTTTTCTAAAATGGACCGTAATGGAAAAGTGCTAAATTTAAATTTTTCAGTATTTTCGTTTTCAATGAATATCTATAGAAAAATGTTTCGAGGTAGATGTATGTGGACAATGTATATATTTAGTTTATCCTTTAAACATTTATAGAGATGCTGCAATAGGTTGTACAAAATAACCGGAAAAAGCCTATAAAAACTAGATAGGAAAGTCATGTGTTGGACACATCAGATTTTTATATAAAATTTAGTATAATCGTATCACAATCGGTTTCCCTGTACATATCATCCCATTTCTCTTGAGACAAACTTGATTTTAGTGCAGGATAATTTACATGTCTTAAGGTTATTTGTGTGTGTGCATGTGTCTCTTTTTTTATATTAACTTTAGAAGTAAGACCTATCGGGTTGTGATCAGTAATATTATATCTAATAATTTATGAAAAAAAATTACGATTTTCTGAATTTGATTTTTCTAATACAAAATAGTGATCAAGGCAGGTACGGCTTGGTAATCTAGTGTACTCATTTATATAAGACTGATAACCATAGTAGCTAAGGACATTTTTATACTCTTATGTATAATCATTGTGGTGTAAAGGTTAAAGAAAAAGTCCTTTATTTCTCACAAAGTCAATTTATTGGCGACCGGTTTCGAAGTTGTCACTTCATCATCAGGCACACCTAAATGGAATATCAAGGAGTCAGTTGTAATAAAAACAATTATAAAAGCATGAACGGACTTTAACATATACAAAATAACAGAAAAAACACAATAGAAAGTTAAACAATAACCTTGACTCACCTTGACTAATTCCATAAAGGAAGCGCTACAAAAAGTTTAACAGAACGAGTTAAAAAAAGTCATGTGTAATAAGTATTTTTTAAAAAAATGTTTTAAATGTAGGTTAGGTTAAACCACCAGATGTCTTTTTGAATAAAATAATTAATTAAAACACATTTAAGACAATTATTAACTAAACAACACAAAATAGTTTTACAAGCACAAACAGTTTAAAAAATTTTTAAGGAAATAATGTTAATTACTGAAAGTAAAAATTAAAAAAGTAAAAATTATCAGACTGTCAAGACATCTATCTAGATTTTTAACGAATCAATGCAGTAAACTGTAAATTTTAAATTAGCGGATAAATAGTGTACTAACGGAGGTGTTATTAGTTTATAAACACCAGACTGATCCATAGGATCAATCTTATCCTTATTCCTAACAAACAGGCTACTGATCGAGTTGGACGTTCTAAAGCTAATTCTGAAGGAATATTTGAACAAGTTGTCTATACGATATGAGAATTTTCCAATAAAAGTAAGTGAAACATACTTACGATTATCTGCTTCAATATTGGGAAGGGGCTCAATTATGTAACTATTGTTCTGATTACGTTTATTCTGTTTTCTATGAAGCATTTTATCTATTAAGTTCTGATCATAATTGTGACTATTAGCAATTTGTTTGATAACATTGAGTTCTTTATTAAAGTTATCTACTGATAGTGGTACTTTCAGAAGACGTTCCAAGTAACAATTGAAAGCTGCTAACTTATGTGTAACTGGGTGATTGGATAAATTATCAATAACAACCCCTGTGTGAGTAGGTTTTCTGAATATGTTAAATTCCAACTTACTGAATATGTTAAATTCCAACTTAAGATCTGTACAATGGGATATAGTTAAATCAAGGAAGTTGATAGATTTGTTGTTTTCTATCTCTAATGTAAATTTGATGTTACTATGTATGGTGTTTATATAATTTAGGAAGTTATTTAACTTATCCAGATCACCAGTCCATAGTATCAGTATGTCATCAACATATCTATGATAGAATTTAATAGCTGAGCAAAAAGGATTGTTGTTTAATATATTGTTATTCTCAAAATTATGCATAAAGATGTCTACTAGTATAGGAGATAAAGGCAAACCCATAGCTAATCCTGTTGTCTGTGTAAAAATTTCATTATTAAAGAGGAAGAAGTTTTGTTCAAGACTATAATAATAATAAGTAATAATAAGTAAGTTTATTCATTCACATTACAAATGGGGGTATAATATTATAAAATAATATAGAAAATTGAACAAACTATAAAACTGCATAAGCATAAGCTTGTTTGCAGATAAATACGAGAATAAATTGTTATATACATAATATAGAATATGAACATTTAAAATAAAGTAAAATAAAAATTAACAATTGAAAAATAAAGTTTATGATTTAAAGTTTGGATTAAAGATTTAAGATTTTACATATTTTTTTTTCTTTTTTCTTCTTTTTTTTTTCTTTTTTCTTCTCTTTTTTTTTCTTTTTTTTTTTTGTAGACAAAAGTAGATTAGAATAAAATATTGAATTCAGTTGAGTACAAAGTATAAAGAGGTACATAATTTTAGGATATTTGTTAATGTTTAGATAGCTATTATTTTTAATTTTTTCTTCCTAAAGTAATTATTCCAACAGATTTGTAATGAACTTTATACCACTCTCTGAGACATATTTGTTTAATTTTTTTTTAAATTTGTAATTGTTGTTTATTTCTTTTATATCTTCAGGTAGTCTATTATAAAATTTGGGACCGACAAATGCATAAGAACGCTGTCCAATAGCTTTTTGCATGAGAGGTAGTATTTGAAACTGCTTTTGTCTGGTATTGTGGTCGTGTATTGGAAATATATATATATATATTTTTTTTGTAATGATAATGCGTAACAATTTTTTTGTAATAAAGTTGCCTCACTTCAAGAACCTTGGAAATATTAAACAGTTCATTGCCTCACTTCAAGAACCTTGGAAATATTAAACAGTTCATCTGAAGGAAATCTTCGATTTTTTTTATAGATAATTTTTAAGTGATATTTTTGCAAAACTTGAAGAGGGTGAATATAGGTTTTTATTGCTCCTCCCCAAGCTGCAAATCCATATCTAATATGGCTCTCAATTAGGGAGTAATAAAGAATTGTTAGCTGATTAAGGGTTAATACATTTGTTAAGTATCTAAATTTAGATAAAAGACTTTTTAATTTTTTGCAAACGTATTTTATATGTATATCCCATTTCATATTCGAGTCCAGGAAGACTCCTAGATATTTAACTGCATTCAATGCATTTATTTCATAGGAATTGTTAATGGCATTTATCTTGAGTTGGCTGAATGTGGGTGAAGTCAGATTATTACAATAAAATGGCAAATAGCAAGTCTTTTCAACATTTAAAGTTAATATTTTATATTTTAGCCATTTATGTATTTTTAGAAAATCTGATTCAGCGGTTTCTTTAAGTTCTAGCCAAGTATTCGCAGTATATAAAATGACGGTATCGTCAGCAAAACCGATAATATCACCCCTAGTGTCGATGTTAAATAAATTGTTAATATAGATGTTGAACAGAATGGGACCGAGGACACTTCCTTGGGGTACACCAAATTCGATGGGCAATTTTTCACTATAAATTTGATTAATTCTCACAACCTGGGATCTGTTTTCTAGGTAACTTTTGAATAGGTTGTTACTGACACCACGCACTCCTATTTCTTCAAGAGAATCTAATAGCAACTGATGACTTACTGTGTCAAAAGCCTTCGAAAGGTCGAGAAATAATCCCAGACAAGGTTTACTAGTATCTAGCGCATAATATATTTTCTCGGTAAGTGACAAAATAGCATCTTCAGTTGAAACGTTTTTTTTAAATCCAAACTGATGCTCAGACAAAATATTGTATTTGGTAAGGAATGAATGCAGTCGTGATTCTATGACCTTTTCGAAAACCTTTGACAGTGTAGTTATCAATGAAATTGGCCTGTAGTTGGTTACAGAAGTTTCATCTCCTTTTTTATGAATTGGTGTTACAACACTGTTTTTGAAACAAAATGGCCATTTTCCATATTCCATACATGTATTAAATATGAAACTTAATGGTGATATTATAAAAATTGATATTCTCTTTAAAGTTTCCGCTCTAATCCCGTCACAACCTGGAGATTTACTCAATTTAAGTTTTTTTATTATAGTTTCAAGTTCCTGAGGATTTGTAGGTAATAAGACAATGCTATTTTGTTGGTGTTGTCTTTGGGGAATGTAAGAAGGATCTCTCAATATATTTGCAGCTAATTTGTTACCCATTTCTGCAAATGTTTTATTGAATTCATTAGCAATTTGTTTTTCATCAGTTATAAGGTTACCAAGATGGTCTTTTACTTTTTTAATTTTTTTTTGTTGCTTAGCACTACTTATTTCATTAATAATGTTCCACAGTTCTTTGGAACTTGACTGATTTTGTGTTATTATTTTTTGATAATAGTCATATTTACGGTTTTTAATTAAATTATTTATTTTATTTCTGTATATATTGTACTGACGTTTTAGAGCTTCATTATGTGGGTCTTTGCATACTGATTTAAACATTTTACTTTTTGTTTCTATGGATTTTAAGAGCCCATTTGTTACCCAGGGACATATTTTTGTATTTTTTCTGTTTATTTTTATCTTATTTGTGCAGTTTTTTAAGTTGGAGGTCACAATATTTACAAAATTTTCTGTTGCACAGTCAATGTTGGGAGCCATGTAAACTGAAAACCAATCTTCGCTACGGAATTTATATACTGTTTAAAGCTGGATATATTGGAAGCGCCTTTTTTTGTATTATTTTTAAGCATTATTTGAATAGCTGTAGTGTAATGATCCGTTATGGATGTTTTGATTATAAATGGTAATACATAGTCTTTAGCTACTTCTGTTTTAAATTTAGTGAATAAATGGTCAATACAACTTTTTGTATTTTGTTGTACTCTAGTTGCACTATTGACTGTTGACACATAACCAAATTCATTCATCACACTTAAGTATTCGTTTGAATTAATGTTGCCATCGTCTAACAAATCTATGTTTAAATCACCCAAAAATAAGTCATATTGCAGGTTATTTGTATTAAGTGGCTCTAGATAGTCATAAAGGTTATCAACAAATTCAACCACGTTTAGTGACGGAGATCTGTAATATGCAGTTATACCGATTTGTTCAGTATTATTCAATTGAATCGTTACTCGTAATGCATTTGTAGAACCCAACTTTATAATAGAGTGTTTGTAGGATAAATTTGATTTAAGATACATTACAATTCCATCGTTTTGATTGAGATTACCAAAGTTGTAAATTAAGTTATATTTTGGAATATTATACAAATGCAAGTTATCAATTTTCCTTGTCTCTGTAAAGATTAGGCAATCAATGTCTACATTTACATTGTGCAAGAAGATCTTAAATTCATCAAGATTTTTTTGTAAGCTACGAATATTGTTGTGGAGTAATGTGAAGTTTCTGCTATTTTTATTAATGTTCAGCACATTTTGAAATTCTTTATGATCGTTTAATGTAAAATCTTCAATCTTGTCAAAAGTAAAGTTATTTATATAAGGGTTCATCAGAGAAGATAAAAAACATTTGATGCGACACAAACACACTAGATAAAATGACTACTTTGCTTATATGAAAGACAAGTACAATATTACATACAAATAAAATAAAAACAAACGCTGTGGCTATCTATCTACTATTAATAAAACAATATTCAAAGATAAAGTCTATAAAATAAAATAAATACCTGTTATAAAGATATACCTAATTTTTGCACATTTCTAGAATTGTACAGCAAGCAATAAATTGTTTGTCACTACCGGGGTTGTGCAGTATTAAGTATCACTTTATGTTCGTTTTTGGAGTTCCGCTATTAGACTTCAGGGCAAGCCTTTGACTTTTCTTGACCTGATCTTTATTTTTATTCTGTGTTTCTCGGGAATTTCCTAGTCTTAGATTGACTTTTTGACTGGCTGAGGTTGCCTTCTTAATGGTTGTTTCCTTACAGATTTCGACCTTTCCGATTTGAGTTTCTTGTATTTCTGCTTCTGTTTCGCTATCAACCATAACCTCATTTGGCGACGGTGTTGTAGGTTCACTCGGTGTTTGCCTTTTTGGTGGTGGTGAAAATTCGAAAGCAGGTTTTTCTACTTTTATATCTTTAACGGTGAAAGTAGTTCCCTCAATGATTAATTTATTTCCCCGGATAATCGCTTTCTTGTTTTCTACCCTTGCTTCTTTGAGAGCATCCACTAAAATTTTTCGCTCATCTTTATCTTCCTTTATGAGATCATCACTTATTGCAATGCCTGTGCCTTTTAGATGTTTGCTGTTTCTAATAACTTCTTGTTTTTTTAATACAGTCACAAATGATAGGAAAATAGGACGTACGAATTCTTTATTTCTACCAATTCTGTATATATTGTTAATTTCTAGTGGAGTCAGCCTCACTTGAAGGGTTGAGTTTATTAAATAAAGAACTATTTCTATAATTTTGGATTGATTTTCATCTGCTTCTTCTTTTAATCCGTATATTATGATATTGTTGTGTTTGCTAGTTCTTTCAATATACTTGATTTTTTCTTGTAGTAGGTTATTTTTCTCTTCTAGACTCACTACAGTTTTTTTAAGATCTTCAATTTCTTTGTTAATGCCTTTTTTAAGAGATATAACTTCTTCTCGTACTTCATCAATTTTGCTTTCCAATTTACCATCTATACTTCTTAATAAATCAAACACATCTTGTACTGTAGCAGTTTGTGGATTATTATCGTTCATTCTTAATTACCTCGTATATGAATATTCTTTAACTATCTAGTTATGCGTTATCAGAGCAAGTTTTTATCATAAATTTAATTAATTTATGTTAAGGAAATTATACTCACAATATTACGGTTTTTCGGTTTTTACACTGTATTGGGTATTCTAATGCAACATTTAGTTAGATTAAATTGAAGCATGGTTTTTACTATATTGACTGATATAACTTTTACATTAAACTTTTGCTTATTAACCACTTCAATTCGCTTTTATATGAGAGCACTATTTTGTCGTGTGTTTAGCACAAATACAAATATATACTAATTGTTAATAAGTTCATAAGTTCCAACAGTTCTACATCTGGTAAGGTAGATAAAGACAAGTAAGATTTGATGTATTCTAAAACCTCTGGGATAGGTACATTAGTAAAAAGATTTGATACATCTAACGAATCTAAGTAATCTGTGTCAGTGACATGAACATCTTTGATTTTTTCTATCAATTGTACACTGTTCTTTACTGTATGAACAAAATAATCCTTGTAGTGTTCTTTAAGAATATCATTAAGCCATTTTGAGGTATAATATGTTGGGGAATTGACGAAGGACACCACAGGCCTTATTGGCATCTCATCATAAACATCCGACTTATGTATTTTTAAGAGACCGTATAATCGAGGAATAAGTTTATGATCAGGCTTGAATTTATTGAAAAGAGTAGGAGTTATCAGACACTTACTATTCTTAAGAACGTTCTTAAATTTAGTGTTAAATTTATTTAGTGGATTTGTGAGAAATAAAGGACTTTTTCTTTAACCTTTACACTTAATCCCTACTACTCACATATGGCTACCCTCACTCCAAATATAATCATTGTCTTTTAGAAGGTCAATTTTTATATAACCTGTGAATATATTGATATCTTGATGCTTTTTTATTTTTTTGGCCCATCCTAGTGTTCAGCCTCTGAATAATTTAAATAAATTTTTTACCGAACAATGACCTGAGAAAAAAGTAATGAACATTTTATTCCCCTGGATTTCAAACCAAATGTGCAGAAAATCTGTTTTATCCCACGTTAAATCAATATCTCAAATGTAATTGGTAAAATATAACGAATTATGTATGTATAGTCCTTGATACAATTCGCCGAATTATCTTGACTCTGACATGGTTTTAAATTAGACGGGCTCGAGGAATAAAAAACCCTGCACTTCAGAAATTAAGTCAGGATTCTGTTGGATTTCCGCTTGGATTAACAAAAAATGGCATGAATCAATTATTTTTCTTCGTTTCCCGCTATAAACGCTTATACTTTTTATTTTAATTTAAAAATACACCAGGCAACATGTTGTAATATTTCAACTCCATTGAAAAATCTTCATCGGGTAATTACAGACCCAGTTTCTCGAGTATTCCAAGTTCCTTACGTGTTCTATCTTTATCGGTATTATAGGAAAAGCATTTATGATCTTTTAAATAGTAAACGGATGCTACAAACGTACGACATTTATTAAGTCTACGATTTGCCTTAAGACGGAATTTTCACGCCATAAATAACAAATATTAATTAACTAAGTTGGCGATAGATGCCGATTAGATGCACTTCTGCGTAATAATTCAAATGTTCAATCTCAGAGTACATACAGAGGATCAACTTCATGTGGAACGGGAAAATACGCGCTGCTACTCATTTTTTTGTACTGTTTTTCACGAAAATGCAAAAAAAATTCATCTGGCCGTCGGTGTGTGTGTGCTTGCCGACACGATAACTCTAGAACAAAAGTTCTAATTGACTTGCAGTTTTGATTTTCTTGAATAATTGCTTCTAACTTAGAACCCTATTGATTTTTTAAATTTTCAGTTAATCTTAACTACTTTCAATGCGACTTATTTTACGCATTCCGATCATTCCTAATGTTTAACATTCCTAACAGTCCACACATTCTAAACATTCACTAGAATTTAGAATTATATCTGTCATGCTCTGTCAATACAAAATTGGCACGGTGTTGCCAAGTGTCCAATTAAAATCAACAAAAATGTTTAAAAAATGCACTATTTTTGACATAACATTTCCATACTCTTTAAAAAACAGTTCTATTAGTTTATTTCCGGTCACACCTGATGATTTATTTATCCATTTTGATTGAATTTTTTCAGTACATATTTTTTAAATAATATTACGTCATCTATAAAGTAATTAACATTGTACTTTTCGAAAACTTTGGAATATAATTACTTTGTGTTATCCAAAAGTTTTTAAAACTTTTTTGAATCAAGTGAATTTATTTGTTTGATAAATGACGCTATCCAGCCAAGTTAAAAGAGAACTATCAATAAAAGGATAGCTGAATTAGTTCAATTTGTGCTGGGTTAACTGTGACGTCACTCGGTGGATACTTTTAAGGCATTTCTTTATAAGCTTACTATAACATAGCACGGGGCGGAATGGGGTATCTAACTTTAAATTAATTTTTGGGGAGAGTAAATACATGGTAAGAATTCCACAAAAATGTAGAACGATTTAATAAACTATTATGAAATTAATACAAACAAGAAATAAATATAAAAGCTTTATTTGGCTTCATACAAAAAAAGTGCCCTTCAGTCTATGCTGCCCCGCCTACGGGGCAGGATGGGGTTCTCCCGGTTACCGGCCTTACAGAGTTCACAGACCAGTACAGACTCGTCTTCATCACTGTCTATCCCCGCACAAGAGTTATGAGCCCACTTTTTGAACTGAAGGCATGAAATCCAACCTTCAGATAAAGTTGAATATTGGTAATTGCAATTTAAACATAAAGCGTCTTCTTCCTCCTCAGAGTCCTCAGAGCTTCCTATAACTATCATCTTTTGCTTTTTTGGCATAGACATCTTCTCTGTTCATTTCTTCTGCTTCTGACCAGACAAATTCTTTGACTTTGTTTTTTGTGCTTGCATAACCTGATTTGTTCTCGTAATGGCATCGGTCAGTTCTTTTTGATAAGGAGACAATTTAAGAATAGTGGTTTTATCTTTTTTTGCACTCGTTTAGAGGTGGTCTTTACTCTTGGTATTGGCATAATACCTTGAGGAGAAAGAGCTGGAAAACTGGAAGTGTTAGGTGTTTCTATTGATGCATTAAGAGGGTGAGGCATCCGTGAACATTAAGGCAGAGGGTTATTTTGAGTTTCGATTTTATTTTTATCGTGACGGTGGGAGGTAGAGGTATCCTTATTTTCTGTATACTCATCGACTGTAGGACCAGCTTGTGGTTCAGGCTCATCGACTTGAGTGAGATCGGCTGGTGTTCCAGGCTCAGGACCATTTGTGTTTTAGCAAAGGAAATATTAGTTCTCTCAACTGGTAAAAAGTCATCATTAGTGAAGATACCCTAATTTGTTGGCCAAATACCCGTTTTCTCGAAACCTTTTAGCGCAGTTTTCATATTCGCAGCAATAATCAAAGCTTGCCCAAATAAGGTTGACTGTATGTGGGTTTGACCGCAACCATTTTTGCACTTCATCTTCGTTCCATAAATGACACATCTAAAGGCTGGAGTCTCTGCGAACAGTGAGGTGGAAAGCACAATAAAATGACGCCATTTTCACAAGCCATATATATTACTTGGAGGTTTTTGGTGTGGGACGTATGCCTATCAAATAGGAGTTTGTTTTTTTGCATTAAAAAATTTAATAAAATTTGTAAACTACTTTAAAAACACTTCTACAGTCATCTATCCAGAGTCATTAACCTCAGACCAACCACCAGGCGGTAAACCCAATTAAAATTCTTGTTGATTCTTTTTCCGGGGAAAAAATCAACATAGGAGACATAAAATTTCCCGAAGCAGAACAAGAAATTTCCCGAAGCAGAACAAGAAATGTCCCGATGCAGAACAAGAAATTTTGGCCGTTACCGTATTACCTCGTTCAGCAAATATTGACTTCTGCCCACTTGACGTTGTTTTCTATTTGCAATAATTATTGAATGTTGCTTTGGAATTACCGTAATACCTGTCTCGTCGCAATTATAACTTCTTTTCCCAGTAATCTTCTTTCCAACTATAACTTGATTTAACAATGTAAAAAACTGCGCGACTTTTACTCTATTAAACCCTGAAGTTGCTTTGGGCTTTCTCAAGCTTAATTATGGATGGCGCCTCATAAAACCATGTGCATAGTCCCCCCCTGCCATTTCTGTCTCGTTATTAAATGGATGTCTACAACCATTTCGAACCGGTAGTTGATAGGCCAATCTGCTTAGTTCTTTAATTGTTAAACCAAACAGTCTCATTTGCATATCCTTTAAATACGAAAAGAGTTCTAACTCTTGATCCTTACTAAAAACAAATTGATATTTGCCACTTGTTTTGTCAACTACAGAATTCGGATCATCCTTACGCTTTTTACGTATCTTTCTAATGTAGTTTGCGGACCTTCATACTGATCAGACTCTCAATACCTCTAAATACCGCATCTACTGCTAGTTCCATAGCTTCAGAACTCCACTGTTGTCTAACGGTCTTTTTAACATAGTTGCGAACCAACTGAAAATAACAAAAAAGTAAAATTTAGATTAAATGAAGCCGGGACAGAATGGGGTATGCCCCATCCGGCCCCACCCCATTCTACCCCAGATGCTTTTAATAACAAAACATAACCATTCACCGCAGACTTCTTTACCAATATCTTGAAGTATCTATGTCAAAGGATACTTAAAAATATGCCGTATAAGGTGAAATAAACAAAAAATCTCAAAACAAATAAACAACTAACTAACTTTATGTTAAATATGCCGAAAAGTTATACGAACACACACAATTTCACTACGTTTGGTCTAAAATACTCTGAACGGTTTGCAATCAACTGACTGTTATTATCAAATAATGCGTGGAGCTCTAGTAAATGATAGCAGAGGTCGCTAGTAATATGAGTTGCCCGGAGAGGGAAATATAAAACCAATCCCGTTCTGCCCCGGTACTCCGTTTCACCCCGGTATCCCCTACTTGGTTACAGTATTGTAGTTACTGTGGTGATGTCATACAAATCATAGTAACCTTTTATATAATGTTATATGTCAAATTTAATTTGGGTTTGGTGATTTTTAAATGGAATTTGAGGTCAAATTTCGTTTAGCCCACACACCTAGATGACTATACAGCGCAAGAGAGACATCCGACACGGCAACAATTGAAAAGTCTAATAAGCCGTCATTTTGCCAGAAATCTGTCAAAACATATATGCAACCAACAATGCATGGTAATGTGAAAGCCAGACGTTATGCAACCAACATTATGCGTTTTTGTTAAACAAATTGCATGCATCAAGCTCCTTTGTTACTAGCACATACTTTGATTTTCTTTTACTATACGGAGAATGGTCGCACTGCGCAGCTTTCTGAGTGCCTTTTAAAAGGAGATAGAAAACTCCACTATTTTGAACCCTTATTACGTGTTGCCTACATCTTGGCGCAATATTTTTAATAGGTGTGTTTTAATCATCCGCTTCTGCTTCGGAATTGTCGGTTTTCTTGTTTTAATCTGACAGGTTAAAACGACTAAACCGACAATTCCGGAAGCAGAAGCGGATGATTAAAACGCACCTGGGGCCCTATCCTCGGCTATCGTTTTCTAAAAAAACGTATACGCTTTAGCAAGATGCGAGCTATTCGCTATTCTCGACGTTCGTTTTAAAAGCGTGTACGTTTTTAAAATGGGTATTTTACAGCGAGCGGAATTTTTCACACGTTTTTGATAAAACGTGCATGTTTTCAAGGATTTAGACAATGTCACTTATATGTCACTTCTAGGATGAATAATAATATTGATTGATTTCAACAAATTCTAGATAAACTACTTTTTATTGATACCTACAAAAGTATCTAATTTCTTATAAATATAGTTTACAGTACTAAAAAAAGTCTAATAGCTGAGAATTTCTTTTGATTATTATTAATGGTACAATTAGAAAACTTGGAAGATAAGTATCCAAAGATTCAGACATGCAGAGGCAGAATCCGTTTTTTGAATTTAATGGATATTGAATGAAAATTTTTTATATTTTACCGTGTAAGAATTTAATTATTAATTCATGTGTGTTTTGTTTACAGATATTTTCTTGCGCTTTCTTGCAAATGGTAGCTTTAAAGCTTTTCTGTATTACACGTTGTATCCAAAAATTTTAACAATTTTGCAAAATTATTTAAATTAATTTTATTACCATAAAAACTAGGTTTTTTAGGACGTACGATTTTCGTGGAATTATAGGTTGCATTGACTGCATCCATATAGCTATTTTTCCGCCAAATATCCTGAACATTTAGATATAATGTGATTAGAAAAAATCATCAATCGATAAATTTACAATTATTAATTATTTTTTTATGGCCTGCACATTACTTGAATTCAACGATATAAACAGTTTACAGTGATGCCAAACATATTATTTGCTTGTTAAAAACGTACACGTCTTAAAAAACGAATACTCATCGAACGTCAGTCAAGAATATAGATTTCAAAAACTACTCGCTTTTCAACCACTCACTTTCGAAAACGGTTCGTTTTTTTAGCGATTGTCGAGGATAGCCGCCCTGATATTTTGCTTGCTGCTGTCAGTGTCAGTGAATATTATTTTTGAAGTCACAGTTTATTGCTAAAGAATCAGTTAGCTCACTCAGACCAGTTGAAAGTACCAAAATAACATCCACTCCAGAGATACAAATTCAGGATACGCAGAAGACTGCTGTTTTATTATAGGCGGTTGTCATATATTGTATTATCCGAGTTGCACAGTGTATAAACTGAAACATTGAGATCCAAAGTGCCAACGCAGAGTGAGAGATCTGATTCTTTAGCTGTAAACTGTGTCACAGGGTTCAAAATGGCCGCGCCCTATGTTGGGCGTGTCGGACCTCTCTCTCTTGCCTCGTATAGTAATCAAAGTATGTGGTTACTAGGCATTTTATAATTATTAAAAAAATTGTTCATGCATCAACTATAAACATTATTTTGTGAAATTGCATTATTACATATTCCTAATACTTTAAAAATCAAATAAATTGATCAAATCATAATTTCCCCGTAAAGGTGTCTCTGTGTTAAACTTGAGATGGTATATTGGAACTGAACGACTGAACAAAAATCGAAAGCTCGTATAATTCACGAACATAAACGAAAACAATGCAAAACTCTAAAATAGCATCGGCATTATTGACATCGAAAGTTGACACTTAAATCTGACAATTAGCTGGCAAAATGGCGGAATATTCTATCTCGTTTCAGTAGATACTCGGGGCCCTATCCTCGGCTATCGTTTTCTAAAAAACGTATACGCTTTAGCAACATACGAGCTATTCGCTATTCTCGACATTCGTTTTAAAAGCGTGTACGCTTTTAAAACGGGTGTTTTACAGCGAGCGGAATTTTTCACACGTTTTTGATAAAACGTGCATGTTTTCAAGGATTTAGTCAATGTCACTTATGTGTCACTTTTAGGACGATTAATAATATTGATTGATTTTAACAAATTCTAGGTAAACTACTTTTATTATTTATTAATACCTACAAAAGTATCTAATTTCTTATAAATATGGTTTGCTGTACTAAAGAAGTAGATTAGCTGAGAATTTCTTTCAATTATATTATCAATAATTGTACAATTAGAAAACTTAGAAGATAAGAATCCTTAAAGATTCAGACTTGCAGAGGCAGAATCCAGTTTTTGATTTTAACTGATATTGAGTGAATATTTTTTATATCTTACCGTGTAAGAATTTAATTATTAATTCATGTATGTTTTATTTACAAATGTTAATTTGCTTGCGGTTCAAAGCTCTTCTGTATCACACGTTGTGTGCAGAAATTTTTACAATTTTCTAAAATTGCCACAAAATATTAAAGAACTGAATAAGATAAGCAAAGTTATTAGTTAAATGAATTTTTTACCATAAAAACTAGGTTTTTATGACGTACGATTTTCCTAGAATTATAGGTTGCATTAACTGCACCCGTATAGCTATTTTTACGCCAACAATTAACGATTCAGATTATCCTGAACATCGATATATATTATGTGATTAGAAAAAATCATCGTTCGACAAATTTACAATTGGTTTGTTGTAATTAAATTACATAATTCTTATTCTTTTATGGCCTGCACATTACTTGAATTCAACGATATAGACAGTTTACAGTGATGCCAGACATATTATTTGCTTGTTAAAAACGTACACGTCTTAAAAAACGAATACTCATCGAACGTCAGTCAAGAATATAGATTTCAAAAACTACTCGCTTTTCAACCACTCACTTTCGAAAACGGTTCGTTTTTTTAGCGATTGTCGAGGATAGCCGCCCAGATCAGATGTACAGTCGTTCTTTAGCGGTATATTTCTCTAGGTGTGTGGTTTAACCGAAATCAGTTACATAAAAATCGTTGCCATGGTAACTAGTAAACACAAAGTCAAATCTCGTGGTGAGGAAATGCATAGTTGCCAAGTTATAGATCATTTAATGTTAACTTTATTTTAGACTAAATCAGTTATGATGAAACTGTTGCTATGAGAACGCTTGACATAGTAATGACTAAACAAAAAACCAATCCCGCGGTGGGGAAATGCGTGGTTGCTAAGTTGTAGATGAGTTAATTTAGCTATAATCAGTTACGGAGAAACTGTTGCCATAGAGACACTTGTCATGGTAACGACTAAAAAAAAAAAACCAACTCCCGTGGTTAGGAAATGCATAGTTGGCAAGTTACAGGTCATTTAATTTTCACTTTAGTGTAACTGAAGTCGGTTACAGAGAAACCGTTGCCATAGGAATACTTATCGTGATGTCGTCTAAACAAAAACCTAAATCCGGTAGTGAGGAAATGCGCAGTTGCCTCTTATATTTAGATTAACTCTTAACCTAATATAATTTTGTTAAACCTACCTATGGAATATTACAAATAGCTCAATTCAAAATCGTTTGTGTGACGTTTATAAACTGGAGCACCTATATTAAATGAAATACAAAATATAACTGAGGAGAAACTGCATGTGTTCAAAAAAGAACGATTAATGCTTGCATTAAAGCTGGTGGTAAAGATTTTGAATAGATAGGTACTGTGAATTAGTATCGTTTGTGGCAGGACCGATTACTAAATATCCTTTTAAATAAAATAGTTGTTAATAGACATGCCTTCATAATTTAAAGTCAGAGTTGTAAGATAAAACAAATATGTGCTTGTTACATTATTATTATTTTTTTTTGTATACATATTGTAACCTACCGCACCCAGGTACCATAATCATTTATTAATTCCATTTTATTAAAAAAAGTTGCATTCTTATTAAATACCAAATTCTTCATTTAACAAAAATCTCCCAGATAATTAAATCTTATTCACGACACCTAATAAATAATATCTATAACCCAGCCCCGTAAGAGATCCAATTTCTTAAAAGTGTCTGGGAACGCAATCTAAAACCACCATACAACACGAAGTAATAATCATTAAAACTCTTAACGCACTTATCTTAAGTCAGTTTTGAATAGGAACGTTGTTTTCGATACACAAACTTTCCAAGGCAAATAATAAATCAGCCACCCCTATCCACCTAAATTCGTATTTTCTATGAGAAACAAAACGATATAGACGTCACAAAAACGATTAAACTGTGTATAAAAACCAGAGTTAAATGAGCTCAGAGGCATTCAATTTTTGTCATTTGATGTGCAAGCATACATTTGTTAGTTCACATTCAAAGCAATCACCTTATTGTCAGTACCCAGTTATACAGTCTGTATCTTTCCTAAAACGCTCTTCCTAAACGACGTCTATCCCACAATACCTCCAATTTCCCAAAGGTGTCAACGTCTCGACGCCCAACGCCTCTCCGTTCTACTTCCCTACCTTTCGACGTCCCAACGATATCACTTCTAATACCACTTAGTATTTCCTACCATTATAATTATCCCGACGCCCAACGTCTCGACGCTCGACATCACTACGTCATCTCTTTATCCGACGTCCCCATCCGTCGCTCAACGTCCCTGCTAATTATCCAGAATACAAAAATATAAAATGTCTGAATTAGAAAGAGACGATAATATAAACCCGATGGTGAGTTAATAACAACCAAACTAAATTTGTAAAAATAGGAATTTATTGTTGAATAATAATGAGTATTATTGTGTAACTCATTATTATTCAATAATGGTAAATCTTTACCTTTGAGGAATTTATTGCTAGCCGACGTCGCATTTAGCTCGTCCAGATGTGTATGCTATGGGCCATATTGCCTTCAAATTAATATATCACCGTAAAAGGTAATAAGAGTCTGGTTACCGAACTGTCAATGAACCCTCGCAAATAACAGCTCAGCTGATTGGGGTAAATGACACATCGGACGACTAGACTCACATTTATCCGAATATGCTTGATGTTACTACAGGGTTGGACTATCTTAGATAATTATCTCTCAATCTTCGCACCGTAGGTAGATCTGAACATAAGGGGTAGTTCGCTAGTATTGCTCTGGCTCTATTCTAGTAAGACTACATCTACATAAAACCCCCCTAGGTGAGGCTGAAACATAAGGGATATCCGCCTGTTATTGCAACGACGGTATCTCAGTAAGCGTACCTATATAAAAAAGAAAACAACGAAACAAAGAATTATTAAAGATAGTGCAATTCTGAGGACGTCTGCTGTCTATTCTCAAGAATTGTTTAATTACAAATATTTGATGGCAAGTGGCCTGTGGCCTGTTGTTTGGGCGAGACACATGTGAGGTCTACCTTATATTAAAATAATCTGTACATATTTATTTTATTGGAGATCAAGAGAAGTTAAATATACTTTGAGCATTATTTCATTCACAAATTTGTACCAAACGCATCGAATCCTGGTTTAAATTAATTAACATTATCACAACGTGGGTATATAAATTATCAATTAATTAACTAGACGATCACTACACTACTAGAGGAAAAGGCCATATACCGTAAGTATGAATTTCTTTGAATTTCACAAGGGGAGGGAGGTAGTTAAATTAAAATACGGACTTTTAATGATTATCTACAAGACCGGGGGGTGGGAGGTCCAATATAATTAACATAATGTATTTTGTAAATGATTTAATCCCTGTAAAAAATAAATAATAGAATAAACTTAAAAAAATATTTGTTTATTACTTCCCATTGCCCAGGTACAATTCCAGTAAGTTTTAAATTTGTTTACTTAAACTGCAATAATTGCCAAATACTGCCATTGTCTTCTGCCTATCGTATTTAAAGTTTTGGCTGTAGCTAAATATCTTAAGAGTCAATCTAAAGTAATTTTTAATTTTATTCATATTTTAATGCATAACACTTTTTGTTCATAACTTTCTTGCACCCTGTTCTGGTAGAGGTTTCTTTTTTGTAATAGTGGCAATAACTAGTACGAACCATATTTCAGTTTATTATTCTTTTCATTAAATACAAACTAGATATAAATAGCTCATTTTTTAAGGTTATGTTAATTATATCATAATTTTAAACATGAGATTATTGCATTTGACTAAATCTAATTAAAATATCGAATTCTAACATTAAAATACAATAATGTAAACCACCTTTAATTAATATTATGAATTTGTGTTGTAATTTTAACATTTACCTAACTGAATTTTGTTTTCATAGTTGAAGACCATAAAAAAAGAAGAAGATCTATTTTGTAATAAAATACCTACGGCACTGACTTATATATAGGGATTTTTACTTTTATTTTTACCAATCGCTGTCATGACGATTTGGTCACGTGGGTTTTCGGTATTGTTGAAGACCCAGTATAACTTGGCAACTAGGCATTTCCTCACTACAGGATTTGTTTAGTCGTTAGCATGACAAACTTTTCCATGGCAACATTTTCTCCATAAGATTTTGCTAAGGTCCTCCCACCCACCTACTAGCCAGTACAGAGTAGGGCGAGCGACGCGAGCGCGCTCAGCCGACGCACAGTGGGGCAGGACACCTTTAAAGTTGGCATTAAATCATTGGCAGTACGAATGGATCAGAAAAGCAAAAAAAATGTTAACTACAGGTGATTTGGAGTGAAATAAAAGATGTATCAGAAGTTTCTGTTATAAAAATAAACATATATTAGGTATAGTTGCGATTTTCGATAAGATGCAATATGAATCTATGTACATTAACTAAAAACTAAACAAAAATAAAAATATCAATAAAAACACTGTCAATCATAGTCTTAGTAATCGTCGTCACTTTTAGAATCGTCGGATTCGCTTTCACTGTCACTTTCCCTTTGGTCGACAGAAGGACATTTTAAAAATTCTAATGCCTGCTTAGGTAAGTGCTGAATTTTCTTCTTCGGCAATGTTCTTTTGCTACTTAGCGGAGGATCAGAACTGAGTAAAAAAAAAATTGAAAACATCTTCATTGCACTTTTCTCTGCTGCATTTTCTAGAATTATGCTCCCGGTACCTTTTAAAGTCTTTGTTGCATGCTTCTTGTGCTTCCTCCGTTAATTGTCCTATGGGCAACAAGGCAGATGAAATTATTTCGTGTCCATGAATAAAATATTTATGGAATGTAGGCGGCTTGCAGTACCATGGATATTTTTCAACAAAATAACGCGCAGTGCTATGGCAAAACATTCTGAAAGTTTCATTTTTAATTTCGTGTCCTGAAGCCACCACTATTAATATTGTATGTATCTTTTCAATTAATGCAACATCAATTTTTGTTATTTTGGCAGATATTTCTGCATTCTCAAAAAAACGTCTAGCCGTATTGCCATCGTTTGAGTTTCCAAATCCTGGCTTGGGTTCGTCCACTATTAGACCGCACAAATCTTTAAATTCTTTTTGAATTCGTGCCTTGTTTTCGGCTACAACGTTTTTATCGTCACCTCTTGCCTGCCATTTTTTAATTGGCAATTTATATGCAACATGCAACAGACATTCAAAAAATCGAATCCACCCATGTAATATTGACAAGCCGAATTGCAAATTCTCTGTAGTTATTTGTCTGTTAATCATTTCGTTTATGTTGTTAAAGCTTTTTGACGTGGCTTCACAAATGTAGCACTTTTGAGTAGATGTAGTGCTGGACAAAGCGTTGCAGACCTTGCCATCAATCATGGAAAATATTAAAATATGTTTCACCGTTACTTCTCTCTACTGAATTGTTGTTGTCGTGTTCTGTAAATGGCTTATTTGTTCATCCACTCTGGTCTTCTCGGCAATTGATACAGCAGTGGATTCCTTTATGAATTGCATCTTCAGGGGTCTGCAGTACCTTGTAGAGCCAGGTCGTGGGTTCTGCCAAATAATTTTTGTGCCGCAAACTAGGCGAATAGGCACCAATGAAGAAATAAAGACAGCTGCATCACAAGTTTCGATCCCATGGAAAGCCTGTTTGTAGCTGCTATGACCGGAACTCCGATCAAACCCCCATTTTGTATATAAAAAAAGATTGTCCAGTTCTTCGTCTTTCAGTGACTCTACTACACATTGCTGAACCATAAATAGTCGTTTCACAGTGTGATTAAGTAAAGCTTGCAAATTGACTTCTGCCGAAGTAGAAGTAACAATAATATTTTCTGGATAACAATTTTTCTTTGCTGTTTGGACCTTCTTATACGACGGAAACTTTTCTGGAGCGATTTGCCTAATTAGGTCATATTGATGACGGGATAATTTGGCATCAACCAACAATGCTAATGCGTCTTCCCCTGACATCATTTTTGGTTTGTATTCCAGGGACTTTTTATATGCGTCTCTTAATTTCGTAGCACGTTTTGGGCTTGAGGAAATGTCTAGCACAGAAAGAGGTGTACTTTTTCGCAAATCGCTGGTTGTCTGTCTTTTAGTCCGCTCGGAGCTTAATTCGAATGCAGTTACTGTGCGGCCACGTCTTGTTTCCAGTCGTGGAAGTAAAATTGACGTATCTAGCCATTCAATATTATTTTTCACAAATCTTTCTTCTATTCTGCAAGCCTTTATCCAACGAGACAAATTGAGATTTAAAATTGGCGATAATTTGCTTAACATTTTTAAGGCCCTCGTTTGGACATTTTGTCCTTTTTTAAACTTCCTCTTTTAGAAAATTGAATTGATCTTCAATATCAGTATGCCCAGAACTCCTGAGTAAATTATAAAGTTCTCTGCGAGTAAAGCTCATATTCCTGGTAACAAAATAAAAGAAAAATTACTGACACGCACTGGAAGTACAGTCTATGCCAAAAGTTTCAATACACCTAAGGAATAATCATTTTTCGATTATTTTTAATGTATTTTATAGGATTTAAATAAATTTATAACATTAAAACATTTGGCATGTACTGTAATTGTTGGTCAAGTGACCTTCCCAAATCAAACCCTTGTATATAAAAAGAGAACAAGTATGAGCAGCTAACAAAACCATTTCTACATTCCCCAATAGTTCTTCAGTTCGATAAAAATTAAAATATTGCTTTATCGACTTTAATACCTAAACAATTTTTACTGCAAACATTGAATTTACTCATAAAAATAATGCTTACTTTTGCTTACAGTATTATATAATAAAAAACTATTTTAAGCAACATATTTTCATAGAATTTGTTAAAACATACCTGAAGTTGAAGGCTCCATAACTGAAAAATGCAAGTTTAATATTATCGTGGCGGTAATCGGGGATTAAAACTGGTTATGCACAGTATCACTCGTCCGGACTCAACGCGTAGGTAGGTACGACTGAGGCACTTACGTGTTGATTCCGAGGCCCGAGTCGAATAAGTTCTAAATTTGCATAATACAAATCCGGAACCTATTTGACCCATTCCGTCCACCCCCCTGCTTTGTACATGACATCGCTGCAGGGACCTCAGTGGCAAAAAGGCATCAAATTTGCACATCCAACTTTCGAAAGGGCATGAAAGTTAGAAATGTAATCATCATTTATGCAGAGTGTGGTTTAAGACTTTACTCTGCCGTGTCGTCTGTGCGTGCGTGCAATTAAGTGTCCCCGCCTGTGAGCGTTCCCCTAATTTCCCCAAGTGGCAATTGGGGGGACAGCTCTTTAGCAGGCGGTTGTCGTTTGTGTGTACAGTCTGATGTCTGTTTCTCGTGTTTGTTGTTCGAAATAAAAATAACCTCTGAAAAACAAAAATATGGTTAACAAAAGTTACAAATAAATAAACAACAATTATTTCCGGCTGGAAAAATCGTCTGAAAAGAAATATAAATAAAAATAATGTGGAAAAAATAAATATTTATACGGTCAGTTACTTACTTCTGCCGAGGCTGAAAAGAAAGAAAATATTAAATAGTCATAAAATATTAATAAATACCCGGTCCGTCGATATTTGGGGCTAATTGATTCCTAGGCCTGGCGTGCCTTGTGTAGTCTACTATTAAATAGTCCGTGAGTTCCCGCAGTTCTAGGTTCGGATGTGTCCTTAGCTCTTCAAATATACTCGCGGCGCGTTTATTCATTCGCTCTAGAATCGGTGGTGATTCTAGCTCCCTGTATAGCTGCGTGTTGCGAGTGTATCGATATGCATTCACTGCGTACCTCAGGCAGAGGTTATGCTGCGTCTGGATTTTCTTTCGGCTAGTTCTGCAGGTGTGTCCCCACGCTATGGAGGCGTACATCAAAATTGGCAAAATAACGGCGTGAATCAGTCTTAATTTGGTTCTAAGCGCTAGCTGGCTTCGTCGCCCGATCAGGCAACTCATCCGCGCTCGCGCTTGTTTGGCCTTCGCGACTACCATGTCCACGTGCGGTGTAAAACGCAAGTGTTTGTCCATCTTGACTCCTAGGTACTTGGCGGAGGTGCTCCAGGGGATGTCGTGCCCATCTATTCCTATTTCTCGTCCGGGTTGGTGTCGTCTCTTCGTGAATAGCACAGCTTGACTTTTCTCGGCAATAATTTTGATTTTCCATTTTACGCACCACTCCTGGATTTTTGTCGCTGCTACTTGTAGGTGCCTTGATATCAGGTAGGGCTGTGTACTCGAGGCTGCTATGGCCGTGTCGTCTGCGTAGAGTGACATGGTAGTTCGTTGGGTCTTTGGTATATCCGAGGTGTAAATGGTATACTATAGCGGTGACAATACCGCTCCTTGAGGCACCCCTGCGTCCAAAACTCCAGATCTTGATAGGACATGTCCCATCTTAATCCGAAAATTTCTTTCGCTGAGGTACGACTTGAGCAGCGTCGTCATAGCCGTTGTATATCCTAGGTCCTTCATCTTGTAAATCAGGCCGGCGTGCCATACTCTGTCGAATGCCTTGGAGACATCTAGGAATATAGCTCCTGTCGATTGTCGATGATTGAATTTCTTCGTAATATGCTCTACTAGCCTTAGGACTTGGAGTTCGGTGGAGTGTCCTTCGCGGAATCCGAATTGCTCGGCGGGGATGATGTTCATATCCTCGGTTTGTTCCTTTAGCCTGTAGAGTATAATCCTTTCGCAAATTTTGCTCATCGCGGGTAGAAGGCTGATGGGGCGGTAATTTTGCGGAAAGGCGGGGTCCTTATTCGGTTTTTGAAACATAAGCACTTCTGCACTTTTCCAGAGTCGTGGGAAGTACTGATTTCTTAAAATCCCGTTAATGATTGCTGTGAAGTGGACAATGGCCTTTTGAGGTAAGTGCTTCAGTGCTCTGTTTGTAATGTGGTCACATCCTGGTGCTTTATTCGCTGAAACAAAACGAATAATGCCAATCACCTCGTCAGGAGATGTCGGCGTTAAAATTAGTCCGTCGTCGTCGTCTTCTGGGTAGTTGTTTTCCCAAAGTTCGTCCACTACGTCCGCAAAGTCCATATCCTCATCGTCGTGTTCATTGTTTTGGCATTCGTTCTCCAAGGAGGTGGCGAATACTTCGACTTTGTCCTCGTCGGTGTGGGCGAGACCTCGCGTACCGTGGAGCGTGGGTACTTTTGTGTGTTTGTCTCGTCGTAAGATTTTCTGCAGGTTCCATATCCCCTTTTGTTGCGGATTCAGAGTGTCTAGGAAGTTTTTCCACTGTTCGTCGCTATGTTGCTTGAGTTCTTCTCGCAGTCTGTGCGAGGTTTTGCGCGTAGATCCGGTCTCGGGGGAGTCTGGTCCTGTTGGCTCGTCTGCGTGCTTGTCTTTTTAGTCTTATAAGGTCCTTAATGTCCTGGCCGATGTTTTTAAATCTGCTGGGCCTAGTGATTTCGGTTTCCCTCGTGCTGGTTTGCAGCGCTTGTTGTATGTGATGCACTAGGTGCTCTAGCGCTCGGTCCACTGCCTCCTCGTCTTCGATTACCGGTACGTTACCGATATTTGCCCCTAGAATTCTTTTGAACTGCGTCCAGTTTGTTTTCGACACCATCTTCGGCGGGCTATCTCGTTCTCCCTCACCTAGGTGAAGAAGTACGGGATTGTGTCCACCGAAGCCCTCGTTAAGAGAGTACATTTCCAGGGGAAATGTGCAGTCTCTCACGATGGCAATGTCAATCACATCGGGCAGTCCTCGTGGTGGGTGGTGTGTAGGCTCGAGTGAACCTCCGGCGTCGCATCCTGGGTTATCAGCCAGGTAGGCTTCCACCGCCCGTCCTGAGGGGTTGCGTCTTCTGCTGTTCCAGTCGGGGGATTTGGCGTTCAAATCACCGATTATGAGGCCTTCTTCGAAGGGTGGTAGCACTAGGTCTAAATCCTCGTGATGTAGCGTGTCTCTAGGTCGTAGGTAGGCAGACACTATGTTAAAATTTCCGTGGGAAGTTCTAACAGTGATCGTAGTAGCCTCCATTGTCCGGAGTCCTCCGGGCGTGGGAGTGTGATAGTGATCTATCTCCCGCTTAATAAGAATCGCAGTGCCTCCTGAATTTACTCTAAGATCGTTCCTGTTAGCTTTGTTTCCTGTAGCGCTATAACGTCGAGGTCCTCTCTGTCGATTAATTCGAATAGAAGGTTCTTATTTATCCGAATTCCTCCTGAGTTCCACGAAAGGATCTTCAGCTGATTTGGCCTTGTAGGTGGTGTATTCATTAACGGGTTCCTTGGTGTCGCATGAGGAGTTCTAACAGGTCCTTTATGAGGGCGTCGTCGTTAGATCTCTCTTTTTGTTTTTGTTCGACTACTTGTCGAATAGCCTGTGTAGTTGTATTAGCGTATGAAATACCCGCTGTAACGTGGGCGGGTTTTGTGATCTGTTTCTGACGTGGCTTTTGTGGTAGTCTGTTTCTTGTTTGTTGATATTTTGAGCAGCCGCGGTAATTTGCGGGATGCTCTCCGTTGCAATTGGCACACGTGGCCTTGGCATCCTTGTTTGCCCGTCTAGGACATTGTTCTGCGCGATGTTCTGCGCCGCAAATTACGCATTTTATATCTCTGTGGCATCCCGATTGTGTATGGTGGAAACCTTGACACCTGTAGCACTGTGTCGTGGCGGTGTTGTTACGTAGTGGTTCCATGCGGACCACTAGGTCTAGGCATCTTGTTATCTTCATTATCGCGGCTCTTTCGTCGAGCGGAGCGTCTATTAAAAACAGGGGCAATGGTTGCCTGTCCCGTCTTGCAGTCATTCTCTGCACTCTCAGAGGTTTTAAGCCCTGGTTTTCAAGATCCTCGATAATGTATTGTATATCGGTTTCCTTCGGGAGTCCACGGAGGACCGCTTTATGGCATTTCTCATCCTCTAGCCTATACGTGTGGTATTTGGCTTTTATTTCGTCTAGGTACTTCGTTGAAGCCCTATATGCATCGGAGGTTGCTGGCCAGATTTTTAGCTCCTCGTTTCGCGTAGCGGCTTTAGTGAAAGGGATACCCCTTTCTACTAGGCCGCGCCTAATCTTCGGCCAGTCTTTGGCCCCGCTTTCCACTACCACCGGTGGGACCTTCGTCTGTTTCGGCTCGGCCGCGAGGTTACGGGGTTCATCACTTCCCGTAGCGTTCGCGTTGGCTTTTGCCTCCACTGATTTGGGACCGCCAGGTGCATGTGTAGGCGGTGCCGTTGTCATAATCGGTATTTTCGTCTGAATCTGTTTTTTCGGCGTGGGTAGCGGTGGGAAATCCTCACTCGGAGACTTCGCCGTCGGCTTTGCTGTGTCAGATACGGCGTGTTTGAATGCCTCGGAGGCTCTACCGTTTACCGGCAGATTCAACCCCTTACTCGCACCCAGACGGACCGTATCCTCCACTGCAATACTTTCATCCCTGGCCGGTGAAAAAGTCGGAGATTTGCATCTGCGGCTTTTTGAACCGGTCCTGGGAGTTAAGTTGCTGCCTATGGTGTCGTCTTCCTCTGACGAGGTATTTCCAGCGCCACTTGCCGTCGTCTTTCTGCCCCGTTTACGGGTGTTTCTTGATTTAACTTCCGTGAATTCGTCATCGGAGTTAGGGAGGTCTGTGGCCATCGCCTCGGTAATGAAGTCCTCGGCTAAGGTTTCCTCTTTTTTATCGTTCTTTTTGTCTCCTAGGAGAGACAGGAGAGTGGCTACTTGCGAAGTCAAGTTTGCCACTTGGTTGTTCAGGTTTTCAACCTGCTTCACGAGTTTTCTGTTGGTTTCCTTCAGAAATTCTACTATATTTTCTTCTTCCTTGGACTTTCTGTCCAAGATTTTAGGTTTTGCCCCTGTGGGGGCCATACCTGATGGTCGTGTCACTGAAAAAGAAAAATTGGTAGAAAATCTTTCACAAATCTCCAATTTTGATTAATGTCACTGAAAAGAAAAATTGGTAGAAATCTTTCACAATCTCCAATTTTAATTAATATCTCTGAAAAAGAAAAATTGGTAGAAATCTTTCACAATCTCCAATTTTGGTTAATATCTCTGAAAAAGAAAAATTGGTAGAAATCTTTCACAATCTCCAATTTTTATTAGTAAAATCTTTATAGAATCTGAAAACATAAAAATGTAACATTAATATTTTTCAAATCTTATTCGAATTTTAAATTTTGTCGGCATTTGCCTAAAAAATCTTCTAATAACTGGAGTCACAATCTTCACTGCGAACGCTGCTCCTTCCGAAGAGATTACAGGCCGTTCGAGTCACACTGGCTTGAGGTACTGGGAGCGATCTATGTGTTGAGGCACTTAAGGATGAAATAGAACTTATAAAGGGGATGCAGGTGCGTGTTTATTATGCCCTGTATTATGTGGATTTCGAAAACCATGTTGTCCTACGTGCAGGTAGATTTTGTTTTTTTCAATTTTCGCCAAGTTTACCGTTCTGTTGCCCCACTGTGCGACGTTTCGAAATTCATGCGAATTTGATTCATTTTATTTCAGTAGTCGTTCAACACTACTATTTTTAAACTATCAGAACGATAAAGGCACTACCAAAGATTTGGTATATATAAATTTAGCAAAATAAAAAAAAAAGTTGCCGCTTTTTTGAAACCATTTTAAATTTTTATTCGTAGCTAGGCTGCAAATATTTTTATATGAACAGATCTAAGGGAGTAAAGGAATCATACAGGGTGTCTGTAAAAGGTCTTTACAAAAACATACCACATATTCCTTAGACCAAAATAAGTCGATTCAGGTAAAATTACCTCAGTACAAAGTTGCTTCGTTTGGGTTCCAGAGGGCCTTGAAGTTACAATTTTTAAATTATTTTTCCCATATAAATTTAAAACGGCATATGCGATTTTGCTGAAATTTGCTATATTGGTAGAGTTTTATGTGGCAAAAAAATGTTATTAAAATTTTGTCCAATAATAATACATAGGCGTAGACTTGATTTATTAAATAATTGCACCTTTAAAAATTCTACGCCAATCGAAGAAAAGGAGTTTAAGTATGAAATTTAGGTTGCGCAACTCATTTACTTTAAAAAAGATACTCTTGATAACACTCGATTACTGTCATGGTTTTGACGAAATTTGCATTTTAGTAATTTTAGAAGATAAACAATAATTATTAAAATACAAACTTTGTCAAAACCATGAGAGTAAATCGACTGTTATTAAGGGTACTTTTTTGTAGTAAATGAGTACCCAATCCAAATTTCATACTCAAACCCCTTTTTTGCCATTAAAATCTTTTAAGCTGTTTAATGTATGTAATTTGTTTCTGTATCGTCTTGAATATTTTAAAATTTTTAACTGTTTATATCGACTAATATTTGTTTTTCAAATATTTTTAACTTTTATAACTTGTAACATTGTTTTGTTTTACAATTTATTTCATCCCCCACGTTTTGATGAAACTTGTCTGTAGTATTCCCTAGTGGATGGAGAGTATGGCGAGCCTGAAGATGAAGTGATGTTGCTTCGAAACCGGTCGCACTCAATGTTTTGTTGAATAATTAAACATTGGACTTTCCTTGTGAGATATAAAGGACTTTTTCTCCCCCCTTCACCTTAAAAAAAAAATAGAAATACGTTAAAAGCTTTTTCGTCTAGAGCAGTGCTCCGCAACCTTTCCTCATCTGAGGCACACCAAACTGCTCCCTAGAATTTCGTGGCACACCAAAATCTAAAATATATTTATAGCAGTGGCGTAGCTAGGTCGGGGGTCAGTTCACTCCATGTATACTAATTATTTATGGATGTCCAAACTACCTTAGTTTTTTTTATTGTTTTAAAATGTGAAGAAGCCCCTTTCAGATTTGGGGCATCAAAATTTTCACTCAGGACATAATACATATTTTTTTTTTAATTTTTTTTTATTATTCAGATAGAATGAAAAATACAAATAGGTACATACATGAGAACTATACTAAATACTAGGTAGGACAGGTAGGTATACTAAATTTACTTCTGTTGACACGTCAATAGTAATAAATATTTTGACATGATGATGACTGATTAATGTGATACCTGCGCTTGCTTCGTTGAACACAAAAGTTTTATATTCGGCTCAATTTTAGACAGCGCAACTCTCATTTCTTGGTCAAGATCTTTTAAGCATGACCGTTTATCATTTTTAATTAATACAAGCGTTGAAAAACTTTGCTCACATAAATATGTTGTGGAAAACGGAAGTAGTGTGAAGATGGCCTTGTCGGTGATGCGTGGATATTCTGTCTTGATGGAAATCCAGAAAACATCTAACGGAACTTCGTCGAATTTAAGTTTTAGGGTCATATCATTACTTAATTCTGTGAACTCCTCTCGAGTTTGCAATGGCAGTGCTTCCGTGGAACTTATTGCATTGGTTGCGAAAGGATTTCGAATCCAATTGTATTGTTCCGTGTTGATAGAATGGAAATAGTATTCAAATTTTTGTTGAAGCATACTTAAATGTTGTTGGGCCAAATCCACAATCAACTGCTTGTTTTCGATCGTACTGTGGTTGGTCCTGTGATACATTTCTAGACATCCTTTTTGCAACTGTTCCTGCCAAAGTTCAAGTTTCTTTTTGAACCCTTGTAATTTATCGGAGCACGTCAATATATTTTCATTCCGTCCTTGCATTTTTTTATTAAGTTCATTCAGATGTTCGAATATATCCGCCATGTATGCAAGTTTGGCTATCCAGTATTCATCATGAAGGTGCTGGCATAGATCGTACATATCTTGACTTGAAAGAAACTCACGCACTTCGTAGCGAAGTTCAAACAGTCGAGCTAAAACTTTTCCCCGGGATAACCAATGAACTTCTGTATAAAACAGTAAGGATTCATGTTCGCTTCCCATTTCTTCACAGAGTATTCCAAAGATTCGCGAATTTAAGGCTCTCGATTTAATTATGTTTATGATCTTAATACATTCATTCATTGTGATCGAAAGCTGTTCGGGCAAATTTTTGACCATCAATGCTTCTCGATGTATGCAGCAATGTGTAATTTGTATTGACGGATTTTTTTGTTTTACACAAGATACAAAACCTTTCTTACTGCCCATCATTGCAGCAGCACCATCTGTACAAATAGCAACGCAATTGGTCCACTGAATATTATGTATTTTAAAAAAATTATCAGTTACTTGGAAAATTTGTTCACCGGTAGTTCTCTCTGGAACCTCCTTACAAAATAAATAATGTTCTTTAATAGAGTCCTCGTCAACGAAACGTACAATAGCCATCAGTTGTGCTTTATTTTTAATATCGGTTGATTCGTCGATTTGAAGCGCAAACATTCCAGCCGAAATGATTTTTTTAATTAGTGTTCCCAAAATATCACTTGACATATCTTGGATACGTCTTTTAACAGTATCGGCCGACAAAGAAACTTTACTCACGTCCTTAACTTCGTTTGGCCCAAGCATAAGTCTAACAATTTCCATGCATGCTGGTTTAATAAGCGTTTCACCGATAGTGTGCGGTTTTTTTTGTTGTGCAATTAATTTTGCAACAAGGTAGCTTGCTTCTAATGCCTTTTCAGAAACCGTAACCGCCGATTTCATAAACTGCTTTTGTTTCTTATTTTGATCCAAGCGCCGTTGGAAAAATTGAATGTCTTTTTTGACGCAATTGGGATGATTTGTGATCAAATGACGGTTTAGTTTGCTGGGTACCATTGCTTCATTTGACAACTGTTCACCGCAAATGACGCATTCAGGCTTTGGAGCCGCTTCGTCGCCACACCAAGTGAAACCATATCGAAGGTAGTCTTGATTGTACTTCCTTTTCAGCACCTTTTTTGCTCTTTTTGCAGCACTTATGCTGGAGCTTGTGCTAGGTTCTTCGTCATCTGCTCGTGATTTCAGCAAAAATTTATCCATATTTGAAGCACTATAGTTATTTATAAAAGTAGATACTGCAACAAAACTTAGTCCAGTTCACTTATTTATAAGGCACAAGAATTTATTTATATAGCAATTCACTATTTATTTCACTCTACGATTTATTTGTTTGCCCGCGTATTTATCTGATTCACTTGACTATTCGACTCTCTCTGAGTCTCTGAGCGACGACAGGCGCGCTTATATAGGCAGTGGCGATGTTCAGGAAAACATCGAGTCGCGCCTCGAACGGCACGGATCTTTCTAGTTTAGTCGCCTTCGAGAATCAAGCCGCCGCGCCGCGCCGATAGACGGATAGACGTTTACCATCGGCGCTGTTGTCAGATTGCTTTATTTTTCGCGGGTCTCGCTACAATACGAATCTGGAGCACTGGTCTAGAGCGTGACACCAACAAAATATATATCTTTTTTTCTACTATTTAGTGATAAACAGTACATAAGTGATTTGAATTCATGTTATTTTTTACATAAAGTAATTTCGCTCAATTACATTAAATTAATTTTATCATTTGTATATTAAAAAATATATATCCGAAATTGGAAGATATACACTGAGATATGAATTATAAATATGTTTTTGTTTAATGAATATCTCTTCAAGTCAACAATAATTATTAATTCCAGCATGTTAATATCTCTTCAATCCGTTAAAGTAATGTAAATATTTTTTCTTGCTTTCGCGCATGGCTTTGATCTGTCGCACCCTTTGAGGCGTGCTGCAAAAGAAAATTTTCTAAAGAGTTAACCAATGTCTATAAATGAGAAAAAAATGATTGTGACGAGTCACTGCTTTAAAATTTAGAGAAATTTGTAAAAAATCTCCTAAAATCTTTTATTTATTTCTAAAGCCACCCGATATGACATGGACCATAAATTCAGAGCAAAATAAGATTTGGAAATTTATTTGCAAGTAAAAGTTTTTAAATATGGACATTTTATTGAATTCGAATTTGATTATGTTGCTGCCAGTCTGGATAGAATTAAAAAAAAAAAAACAAAACACTATGAAAAGAGTTAAAATGACCATATGGAGCTGAAGTGCTGACTGTAGAAGAAGAAATACGGAGTAGAGAAATAACGTTTTGCAAAAAGGACAATACCATTAAGGAGAACCACTATTGGTATTTTCAAATTCAGGGCTAGCTGCACATAACACAAATGGATTTTTGCATTTTGTGCTCTATGGTGCTTTTGGACTTCTGTAGGAATAAAAATGGAGAAAATATCTCATAATGACAGCTTTTAGGAAGAAAAGATACAAAATAAAATTAAAATTTTTTATATACAATATGCCTTGTCAGAACTTGTTGACAGCGAAGCTAGTAGAGACATGGAAGTACAGGACAGAATACTAAATAATTCGTGAGAAAATTTGTTTAATGTTGAATATTTTTATTGCTTTAAGAATTACATTTTATTTATTTCTGAAACATGGTAGTAGGCGATCTATTTAAGATATGATTAATGTCTTATTATTATAATACACTATTTTAAATTTAGGATTTTACCAGTGGAAGTGGTAATTGATGATATATAATTATTATTACAACAAATGTTTTAAAAGGCTACACCAATTAGTGGACCACTCTTTTAAGTCCCCAAATAATAATTTCAAGATTTTGATTCGGATATTTTTATTTCACAAAAATAATAAGTCAGTTTTTGTTTTTTATGTAAATCATATCATTTTCAAGACAATAAA
Organism: Psylliodes chrysocephalus; assembly: GCA_927349885.1. Classification (NCBI taxonomy): domain Eukaryota; kingdom Metazoa; phylum Arthropoda; class Insecta; order Coleoptera; family Chrysomelidae; genus Psylliodes; species Psylliodes chrysocephalus. The sequence goes on from OV651830.1 coordinate 22,019,284, forward strand.
ACAGAAGAAAAGTCACCGAATACCGATTTCAAAAAGGTCTATTAGTTTTTATAGGAAATGGAAAGAGAAAGAACGCTTTTTAATCAAGTTAAAATTCTTTACTAATTTCACTCTTTCTCTTCGACGATGTCCGGTCTCCTTCTTGTTTAAAATCGATAACTATAAACGGATTAAGGTATTTTGTACCGTTTTAAAAAATTTAAGAAAAGTTTTGAAGAATATTTGTTTTTTTTTTAAATTAGTAAACTTTGACAAACATGTACAATATTCTAAAAGATAAATCACATTACGTGTAAGTATAGGTTAAATCTATGCTCCTCTGGAACCACTTTTTCAAAATTCAATTTAGTTTTTTCTAAAAAAAATTGAGAAAATGGGTAAAAATAGTCGAGCTTTGTATTTTTTTTAGAAAAAAACAATTTCAAATTTTAAAAAAGTGTCTCCAGCGGAGCATAGATTTATTCTTTACCTACACGCACATATTTTTTTCTTTCAGAATGAGTCAAAAATAAACTTTAAAAGTGGGGTACTACGAAACCCTTGCATGCTCCGCTTTACAGTCAAGTACAGTCAATACTCCTCTTAAGAAACAAAAATTTTATTTATTTTTCTAAAATAATATGGATTTTTCTCTAAAATATATATAGTGGCTCACAAAAAGTTTGCTTTTTATATGTTCCTTTTTTCAGAAAATGTTATTCCTCATAAAACTTGGTGTTTAATTAAACTTAAAACTTTATTTATTCAAAAAATTCTGTATCATAAATATAAATTTGGCTGCACAGTGAACTAGGTAGGTACTTTTCTAGGAACCCAACCCATATTTTTACATACAGGATTAATTTAACAAGATATATATATAACTCTACATAGTAGTTTTTTAGTTAATACAATTAATATAGATTATTATATCCTTTTTAACCTACTTCAAAAAGGAGGAGGTTCTCAATTTGTCTGTATATATTTTTTTTATGTATGTTCAGCGATAATTCGTTAACACAATGTCCGATTTAAATATTTCTTTTTTGCTGAAAAGGAGGTACTTCCGGGATGGTCCCATATAAATTTGGTCAAAATCTAATAATTGGGTCTATGAGAAAATCCTCAAACTTTTCATTTTTTATGTATTTTTAGCGATAATTCTTTACCACCTTGTCCGATTTCTATAATTCTTTTCGTTAGTAAGGGGGTACCTCAGGGGTGATCCCATATAAATTTGGTTAAGATGTGGTGATGGCATCTGCGCGATTTTAAAGTCGGTTTTTTAAAATTACTTTTAATTCATGTTACGTAAATTAAAAGTTTAATAATTTGGTGTTTTCTTGATGCGTCGTTTTATGATTTTACTTTGTATATATGTTTAAGTACAGATAATTATTATTACTGACAATTTATTTTAAATCATTAAAATAATATTTTGTTGATCCAAAAAAGGCAAACAAAAAAGCCATGTCACATTCAGTGTAATAATAATAATTAGATATATAAATATAGTATATTATGTACCAACAGACTAAACTTTCACTTTCAATCCCGCCTTTTTGTCGTAAAAGACTTCTAAATTTTTACTAGTGACGTCCGTACCGGGTTTGAACTAAATATTTTTGAACAAAAATATGGTACGCCACTGCTTTTTCTAAAAACCAAAATTATCTTTAAAATCCTTATTTATTTTGGAACAAATTTGGTTTATAGACGTACTTTCGTACGACGCACCCTTTTCGCGTAAGAAAATAAAAACCAGTTTATTGAAACTGCTTTTGATATTTTGTTGAAATTTGGTAGAAACCCACCATGAGTGGAAACACTTTTTTTTATAAGATAAGAAATTTATGATAAAATAGTTATTTTTTTCTTAAAACTTTAACACCCAAGGATTCACACCCTTAAGTATCGGCACTCAATTAATAAATACCCTGTATTAATTGATATTACCTTATTCGAACCAATCGTCTATTTTTTCGTTATTTGTATTTATATTTCACAACTCTTTACTCCTAAATGTAATTTAATCTAACTAAACCTATTCACTAAATTAAAATATAAAAATAATGTAAAACCCTCTAAAAAATCGAACTGCGTTATAACAATATCTCGCAATGCACCAAGAAAAACAAATACGATTCCGGTTCCCCTAATTTAGGTAACTCTGACTCACTCAAGGATTTTTCGGTTCCTTTGACTCAACTACACGCGTTAGAGTTTGGAATACGTATCCCTCGTATCTACATGCAATTGTTAAAATTATGAATGAATGCGGATTTTGTTTAGTCTCGGAAGTAATTTTGTAGTATTTAGGCTCCACCCTTAAGTTGTAATTTTTATACTTACTAAACTACCGTTGCCCCGCAGGTCTTTCAGTTTGTAATGTAAATTTTCCTCTTAAGGAGAAAAAAAATCATTGAAGCACGTATTAGCCCAAGAGTATGGTGAAGGATGGAAGCAAGAAGATGATCTAGTATGTTACAAAACTATTTTACAAGCTAGTGAAGATGAAATAGAGGAAGAACAAGGCAAGGCCGAAAATACCTGCGACTGAGTGGAGGAAGATGTTGCTTTACATATTTAATTTTTTAATTTTTTAATTTTCGTTAATAAAATCAGTTTTTCACTAAAGTTTTAGATTTTATTCGCCTTGTAAATAATGTAAAATTCATCACTTTAAGCAAAACGTAATAAATCCAAATGAGAATTAAGCAAAAAGAAATAAATCCACACTAACTAGGCAAAATGGCATATATCCATATTCTAGTTGAGCAAAACGAAGTAAATCCATTAAAAAAAATACACATATTATTGGGAAAATCTTAAATTTGAACTAAAACTAAAAATATTTCTCCTTAAAACTATTATTTATATCATTCTGCAGTAGACAAAAATTGCAGTTTTTCTTCTAACTCATTTTTCTAGTTTTTTAAGTTTTACTCAAAACAACATATTATGGATTTAATGCATTTTGGATAGTTGCTCCTCAATTGCTATATCCATACCATAAGAAGCCAGTACAAGAATTATTAGTCCATGATCCTCAAATTCGTTTGGGTTTTTGTCGATTTGTTAATTTGCAAAGAGAAAGGGATCCAAACTTTGTCAAGAAGGTTCTCTTTACCGTTGAAGCGGGTTTTACAAGAAGAGGTATAACTAATACCCATAATGAACATGTGTATGCCGTTGAAAATCCGCATGCAATAAAGGTAAACCATTTTCAGCACGAATTCAAAAGTAATGTGTGGGCTGGAATAATTGGTAATTTCATTGTTGGTCCTGTCATATTTCCACGAAGATTAACTGGAGAAAATTATTTGGATTTTCTACAAAATACGTTGCCAGAATTGTTAGAAGATTTACCTTTCCAACTTCGGAGAGATATGAGGTTTATGCAAGATGGAGCTCCACCACATTTTTCTTTAAACGTTAGAAACCACTTGAATAAACAATATCCACACAAATGGATAGGCAGAGGTAATGACGCACCTGTAAACTGGCTACCACGTTCCCCAGACCTAACACCGATGGATTACTTTTTATGGGGACATCTAAAATCCACAGTTTACAGGGAACCTGTAGAAAATGAGGAACAACTCTGGCAACGTATTCAAGATGCAATAAACAATCTTAGAGGTAATGCAGAAGTTATGGAAAGGATACATTTTAATTTTCTTAGACGTATAAATCTTTGTATGGCTGAAAATGGGGAACATTTTGAACAATTTTTGTAAAATCTCCATTTTGATTATGTTGTAAATAAATATTTTTGTGAAACTTATACACTCTAAATTATTAAAAGAGAAATTTAGCGAAAACCATGAGAGTAATCGAGTCTTACCAAGAGTACCTTTTTTAAAGTAAATGAGTTGCGCAATCTAAATTTCATACTCCTTTTCTTCCATTGGCGTAGAATTTTTAAAGGTGCAATTATTTAAAAAATCAAGTTCTACGCCTACGTATTATTATCGGACAAAATTTTAATACCATTTTTTTGCCACATAAAACTCTACCAATATACCAAATTTTAGCAAAATCGTATATGCCGTTTTAAATTTATATGGGAAAAACGATTTAAACATTGTAACTTCAAGGCCCTCTGGAGCCCAAACGAAGCAACTTTGTACTAAGGTAATTTTACCTAAATCGACTTATTTTGGTCTAAGGAATATGTGGTATGTTTTTGTAAAGACCTTTTACAGACACCCTGTATAATTATGCATGTACATATTTAACAGAGACCAAATATTTTTAGATAAACAGGCGAAGTTAGGAGCCCAAATATTTTACATGAGCAGGCTTAAGAGGCAAAGTGGCCAATTATTATTGAATAAATTGTTTAAACAAGTTTGTAAACCTAAGCAAAAGGCGATATAGAATGGATAAAAATCAAGGATTATTAAAATCATCACATGGTTTGAGCTAAGTAATGCCAATGCTTCAGAAACCAATGCTTTCGATCTTTCGTTACAAGTTAAATCATTTCTCGTTTTTTTACGCTATGAATTTACCTTTGTAGGCCTCAGTCTCGATGAGGTATAAATCACCATTTTAGCGTCTCTCGAATTTAACTTTACTGAAAATGATATTTGCTGAAGAACTCAAATATTTTAATAATTTAATTCATGCACCCAAATATTTTGTTAATTACATTCTCGACTGATATTTTGTTTCCTCCGCATGCCTTTGTAGATTTAATTTTTTTCAATTATCTGGTTAATTTCATAGGGTGTTGGAGTTTCTAAATTAAATAATATAATTCTGTAAAATGACTCTTAATTATTCTGCACCATATTTAAGTTTCCACAGTATCTTACCTATTATCTTTAGTTTTAATTTCCGTAACTATCTGAGATGTATTTATAGCTTTTCTGTGCAGAGGTTTATTATGCCCAATAAAATTTAATATTACATATTTATATACATTTCAAATGAATTGCTCCTATTATAGTAACAAAGCCAAAAAAAACATAACTTTACATTTTTAAAACTTTCTACAATCCTTAAACATTCCGATGATTAGACAACACTGTATTATAATGATTTTATAAGTAAACAATGACGTGCATCAATTTTTGTATAACAAAGCCCATATTTATTTTCAAAAAGATATAAATAAGATAATTTGAACCATATTGTTTATAGTATTAAAACTGTAATGGAATATCAGCAGAAGCGAAATAAATCACAATATGATTAGGAATAATAATTCATCAAAGGACAGTCACCAATAAGTGTAGAGCGATTATGTCAAAACAGATAATACATCAAAATAGTGTAGTAATTATTTATTAGGTATTGTACGCTAAACACAGAATTATCTCAAAGAAAAACGTTTGGCATGTTCTACATAATAGAGGAGGAGATTTATGGAGAATATACCACTGTTGTTCGCCATAATACTGGGTGGTCTTTAAATTATAGGTTACACAATATTGAGTTGGTTCCTCCGAGCAATTATAAAAATGGATCCATATTGTAGCAAAACAAAATTGATGCTATGGAAAAGGAAAAATAAAAGAGCGGTACAAACTAAACTAAAAATAAGAAAAATGGGTACGGAATATACAAGAGATTAGATTGAGCAATTATGAATGCATTTAAATTACTCAAACAAATAAGGCTGATATGTATCAAAGAATGCCCGGATATGTAAAAGAGGATTCAGCGTTTTCTCTGTAAATCTTGAGAATGTAATTATGAAGGGAAGACGAATCTTGCTGTTGCAGGTGTAGATAGGCTAAAAAAAGGAAAATGGTCATTAAAGCTTCAGTAAATATCGTCATTTTCGACAAATTTTTTATTCTTACACACCGTTTCGGCTTTATCTTCAAAATTTATTTTTAAAAGGAAATAAAAGTAATTATCCATGCAAGTATATAAATAACGTGAATTCATTATATTTAATAAGTTAATAAACGTTTGGTTCTATGAAAAAAACACATATGTATAAATAGATAAGATTAATATCAACATCAATTTGAAAGTACAACAAACAGAGATAAAATGAAATAAATTAATAATAATAATAATAATAATATTCTTTAATCCAGTAGTCGCCAACCTGTCGATCGCGAGCTACCGGTAGCTCGCGAAGGCAATTCTAGTAGGTCTCACAACGATTTTAATTTAAAAAATACAAACTGCAAAAATCAGAGAAGCTTCCGAAAATTCCACAAAAAAATCTAATTGTCATAATATTAAACATAAACAGCGGCAATGATACGGTGAGCGATCTGCTGCTGACGCCATCAAGCTAGAATCGGCTAGAACCGACCAGCCGGACCAGCGCGTTAGTGTTCGAGAACGATCAGGATTGCTTTGAACGAGATAAATACGCACTGCGCGTCGACATTGCGCTTAGTTGAAAACTGAACGCGTAACCAACGTCCAGCGGTTGGGTTAGTAGAGAACAACAAAAAATAATATTATGGCAAGCAGTTGTAAGAAGGTAAAGACATACCACTTTCATTCGGAATGGGAAGAACAATACTTTTTACAGAAGTTAAAGATAAAAATGTGTGTTTGTTATGTAATACTTCAGTCTCCGTTGCTAAAAACGGAAATTTTGAGAGACATCATAAAACTGTACATTCTAATTTTGAAAAATCATTCCCACTACATTCTGCCGCCAGAAAGGAGAAACTGAAACAGTTAAAAAAGCAGTTAATTGGACAACAATCAATATTTTTAAGAACAGTCGACAAAAATAAGGCTGCAACTGAAGCATCGTACCGTGTGTCCCAGATAATTGCACAAAAAAAGAAACCTTATGAAGACGGGGAAATGATAAAACAGGCGTTTTTAGAAGCTGCTGATTCGTTATTTGCCAACTTTAGAAATAAAGACGAGATAGTTTCAGCTATAAAATCTATGCAGCTTTCTGCTAATACAGTGATGAGACGTGTAGAAGTAATGAGCAATTATATTTTTTTACAGTTAAGAATTGACTTAGATAACTGTGTTTATTTTTCACTTCAACTGGATGAATCAACAGATGTCGTTGACACTGCCCAGATGACCGTGTTCGTCAGGATGGTTTTTAGTGATTTTACGATTAAAGAAGATCTTTTGAAGTTTATTCCATTGAAAGGACATACTACTGGACAGGAGTTGTTTTCTCATTTAAAACATATTATTTCTTCCGAGAAAATTCCAATATAGAAAATAGTAGGCTTGACAACCGATGGCGCTCAAGCTATGGTGGGTTGTGATAAGGGTCTAATGGCGTTATGTCGTAAAGATGAAACTTTTCCGCAATTTCTCTGTTACCACTGCATTATCCATCAGCAAGCATTATGTGGAAATTTCCTGAAACTGGTGGTGAAAATTGTGAACAAGATTGGAGCTCAAGCCTTACAAAGAAGATTATTCAAAACCTTGGCCGATGAAGTTGACTGTCAATACGGGGACCTACTCCTTCACTCTGAAGTCCGATGGTTAAGTAGAGGACGGGTGCTAAAATGTTTTAATGATGTCCTATCTGGCGTAGTTCAGTATTTCAAACAACGCGATGAACCGACTCCGGAACTAGAAAATTCAATCTGGTTTAGAGATTTTGGTTTTCTCGTGGACATTACAGAGAAATTAAACGAACTTAATTTGCAGCTACAGGGGAGAGACAAAGAACTAGCGGAAATAATTTCTGATATAAAAGCATTTATCAAAAATCTGGAGTTTTGGTAACAAAACCTAATTAACAGCGATGCCAAGCATTTTCCTATTCTTCCAGAAAAAATATCTCAAAATCCATGAAGAATAACTTCAAAAATCGTTTTAAGGATTTCAATGAAATGGCTTTAGTAGCGCAGTTTGTTGTTTCACCCTTTATGGAAATTGATATCCAACAGTTTGCAACATGTGTTATGCAGAACTTTGGCGAAGACATCGCTGCAACAGAAATGGAAGTAATTGAGTTTCAAAATGATTTAGCCTTAAAATCGTTAGTCTCAAGTACCAAATGTATCTGGCCTATTGTATGTAAAGACAAATATTCAGTTCTATGCCGTGTTTCCTTGAAAGTGAAAGCATTATTCAGTTCAACCTATTTGTGTGCATCTTCTTTTTCCAATATGAAATTTATTAAGAACAAATATCGCAATCGACTTACAGATGAACATTTGGATAATTGTATTCGAATGGCTGTATCAAATTATACTGCAAACATTAAAAAAATTATCGATGAGTCTGAGTGTCATTGAACGTGCTTTTTTATTTTTCAATGTTTATGTTCATGATAGTGCGTTACTTTTTTGTTGTTATTATTAACTATTTTTAAATCTTACGTGACATGCCGTTGTGGCTGGATAAAAGTTTGTGTTTATTTTTCAAACACCTTCGTTTGGTAGGTAGGAATGTAGCTATGAACAAGTACATACTAGTAATATTAGTTATTTTGTTATTAGTATCTATGTATTATGTATTACCAGTTAAATAGTAAAATAAATACATATAATGATAAATTAACTGTGGATTATTTCATTTACGTTGCGTTACGTGGCTTCCGTGTGAGTAGCTCGCTGTTTATTCCAAAATTAACAAAGTAGCTCAATACATTGAGAGGTTGGCGACCACTGGTATAGACCCTCTTTTAACGAATTTCGATACGCTCTTATAAAAATTACAATGCATGACCATTCTTTACTTTCATCTAGAGAATCACTTAAAATAAACTATACTTATATCCACTTTCATAAATTGGAAAATTTCAATTGTGGAAAACGAAGTTTTAACATGGATTTTGGTCTCGATTTTGGCTTACTGCAAATGTAATAATCAATTTCAGATATAAGGAGCCGTTTATTAAAACCTTTTGAACCTTTAGAAATTGGAAATTGATTTTTTTATATTTGAGTAGTTTAGAGGGTCGAATAACTTGGTTGGGTTTAGGTACAGGATAATGCAATATTAAAAATGACTGTAGTTCGAAATATATCCAACATGCTGCAAACTGGAACCCGACCCTGCCCTTGAATTAATTTCAGAATTAATCACTATAACTATTTTTCTTAGACTAGACTCCAAACTATACATTTTGACGTAAGAATAATGTAATACGTCCAACCACTTTAATATAAAGTAGTAAGGAAGAAGCTTATGCCATATTTGAAACAAAAAAACTTTCGTGGCAAAGTCGGCCATTTTGATTAACGATTTATGACTCATTGATTGTTTAGTGTCATTTAAAAGTTGATTTTTATATTATAATTTGCAACTCATTAGTTGTTGAACCATTTTTAGTCGATAATAAAATAATTAATACATAAAAAACTTATTTTAGTTCAATAATATATAATCTTAGTATAATAAATATAGTGATAAAGGCATTGGTTATTTATAGTGCTTCTAGATGTTCGAAGACTGCTAAAAATAAATTATGAAGTTTGTGAGGTTATATTTTTTTATATTTTAAACCCAATTTTTGATTATATTAATATTAATATGCACTCTTTCGTCATATATATTTAGAATGTTGTCAATTTACTAATTAATTAGCTAATTATTTTTCTTCAAGATGTCAATCAGCCTACAATAGGATGTCAAGTTAGCACATCAATTCGAACATAAGACTATGAAGAATAGGTTTAAAAAAGTATTTAATGAAGCATTTATGTCTGCAATGAAACTAATTTAAATTTCAAATAGCTATACATTTAATTAGCATTTAGAAAAGTCATTAATTCCACTATTTGGCCACTATATGTGGCCTGTTAGCACTAATTGCTAATTTTACAGCTTCATGCTTAAATAAAGCATTAATTTATTGCCAAAAATAAGCCAAACCTCGGCTTTTATTCCGCATTTTTGCCAGTAGTGTAGATTTCTTTTATTTAGTTCCCTTTGTTTAGTATTTTAGTTACGCCACTGAAATTTATAATAAATATAATTTTATGAGAAGGCGAAAAAATGTTGTTAGAAACCGTCATTGTAGATTGTAAAAATAAAATGTCAGAAAAATAACTTATAATTTATATTAAATAGAGTCCACAACATACTAGAGTTCATAGTTGGAACTAGAGATGGGTTGCGACGAAATTTTCGTGTCGAAGCGACAAACAGCGACTGCTCCGAAAAAGTCGCAGTGACAAATCGCCGCGACTTTTCGGAGCGGTAAACTAGATCGCGACTTGTACCTGTGTCACGTACTAACGTAAGAAAAGGGAGCTGCTATTTTTTGAATTCGTTGCATTTTCTTAGAAGCAGTTTTAAATATTCTTATTTTTTTATTTTTTCATGTCTTTGGTTATCTCCGCTCTTTATACAATATTTTTTTAAATTTAATAAGATGTAAATTTTATATTTTATTTTTATAAGATCAAGTTTGAAGATTAAAAAACGATCGATTACTATTGCTGCCATCTATTATAATCTTAAGTAAATTCCACAATTGTCATTCGTTTTCAATTACAGAAAACATTTTTAGAATGTAAAAACTTTCTTTATTTTTCACAAGGAGGCGCGTTTCTCTTGGGTGGTTCTTGGTTTATTAGTGAATGTATTTAATTAATTATTCAGTACTATTTTTCTATTGTGTGTAGTAGGTAGTAACTTATTGAAATGGAAAAACGAAAAAAATCGGAGTTGTGGAACTTTTTTAAACCTACTTCAAATGAAAAAGCAACTAATAATTTAACTAAACATTTAGAACGGAAACATCCGTTAGTGAAATTAAATTTGGGTAAAAAAAAGACACAAGTTAATGAAACAGTAACGACTTTAACCCACATTTCTACTGAAGAAGAAGGAGAATGTTCAAAATATCCAAATCCAATTTGTGAGAAAATTTAAATACTTTCTACCAGTAGTAGTCATCAGGTGGTTCAGGCTCGGGTTCAGCAACAAACTAAACTTCCATATATCCCGAAGAAAATGGGTGTTATCACGAAAAATAAATTAGACAAATGTTTAATTGATTTAGTGGTAAAAGACTTTTAACCATTTAGTATTGTTTGTAAATACTTTAAATCCTGCATATACAATTCCGACTAGGAAAACAATAACAAGTACTATTTTACCCGCAGTGTATGAAGAAACAACTACAAATGTTACTAATCTTCTAAAAAATGTAACATTTGTAACTGTCACCACAGATTGCTGGACTTCAATCAGCATACAAAGTTACATGGCTGTAACTATACATTACATTGATACAACTTTCTCGATTAAATCAGTTTTGTTAGAATGTTCAGAATTCGAACAAGATCACACAAGTAAAAATTTGGCATCGGCATTAAGACAAACAATGCAAACTTGGGGACTCGAAAATAAAATTTTGATTTGCGTGACAGATAATACCGCTAATATTACTAAAGCGGTGAGGGAGGAACTGCAATGGAAACATTTTGGGTGCTATGCGCACACTATTAACTTAATTGCTGAAAGTGCATTGACGGTTATAGACTGTTTAATTCAAAAAGTACGTAATATTGTGTCTCATTTTAAAAAAGTGCCAAATCAACGTTAAAATGAATGAAAATCCAAAAACAAAATGGTTTAACGCCTAAGAAACTCATTCAGGATGTTCGAACTAGATGGAGTTCGACATACTATATGGTTGAACGATTCTTAGAATTGGAAGAATCGGTCAGAACTACTATCGCTTTGTTGAACACAAATAAAATCTCAGTTATATTTGTAGAAGAGTGGCGTTTATTAGCAGACATTAAAAAAGTTTTAGAACCTTTAGAAATAATCACCAAAGAAATGAGCGGTGAAAAGTACATTTCATTATCCTGCGTAATAATTTTGACCAAAGGTTTGCAAGAAATGTTAGAGGAACTGAAAAATTAAGAATTGTTTGCAATGACCCAAACAATGGTGTTGAAAATGTTAGCTAGTATAAAAGAGAGATTAGGGGGCCTAGAAAATAATAACACGTTATTGGTATCAACGTTTCTTGATCCCCGGTTTAAAAATATCGGATTTTCATCCGATTTAATAGCCGAGAAAACAAAAAAACTAGTTATAAACCTTGTATCCCACAAAATTCAACAAGAAACTATTCCAAATAATCATAATCCTAGTAACAGCGAAGGAAATGAAAACACAAATGATGAAATTCAAGTAGAATCGACATCTGCAAAAAAAGCAAGGTTGTCAATTTGGACTCATTTTGAGAAAAAAGCAGCTTCTTTTCAACCAAAAGGAACTTTTTCTTCGAGAGCAACAATTGAAATCCAGAGATATTTGGAAGATGGACTGTTAGATCGAAAAGAAGATCCCCTTTTGTGGTGGAAGAAGCACGCCTATAATTATCCATATTTGTCCAAAGTCGTTCTTGAAAAATTTGGAACAGTGGCAACATCTGTTCCTTCGGAAAGAATATTTTCGAAAACCGGACAAATTATAACGGAACGTAGATCGCGACTTACATCAGAAAAAGTAAATAAAATAATGTTTTTAAATGTTAATAAAACATAAATTGTTTAGTTATTTAGTGTTTGTTTGAAAAGTTTAATATTTCTGTTATTTTCTTGTTTTCAATAAACTTTTTTTATTTTTTTTTGTTTGTTTAATTCGTACTGTCTTTAAATAAATAGATTGAGCAACTTTATTTCTTTTTCCCTTAAATTATTGTTGTTTAAAGCCCAATTCCACCGCTAGGTTAAGAAATAAACCAGGTTTTAAATTTAAACTTCGTTTAACACAACGGTGCAATCGGCCCTTAGTAGTGTAAAGATAAAGTATGTGTATGTTTGGTGGCTAATTTTTCACTCCAATAATTTTTCTATGTCCCAATCTCAAAGAAAAGAGTATGAAAAGTGGGCAACCAAAGATACATTTTTAAGTATTGTAGATGTCCTATTCGTTTTATACAAATTTTAGCGACTGCGATTAGAAGTACAGTTCATCAAATTTCTAAAAGCTTTCGACGGCTAGACAGAGAAAGCACTACTGACAGGCATCCCGACGGATTTACGCAATGAAAGTACACTCTGCGCATCAAGTATTTCACTATTTTATTCAGACGTAAATGTCAGATGTAAATTTCGCTGAAACCTTTCTTTTATTTTCGTTTGTGTTTTTTGCTCATTACAGTTTAATAGAACCTAAGTATGGAGTTTAATAGCAAATTAAGAGGCCGCGTGATTAATAGTCAATCTCGCGAAATAATAGCCAATGTTATAGAGTTTATGAGAAGAGAAGGAAACTTTAATTCACCTTCAATACCATTTAAAAATGTAAATGATCGTGTTGCTGCAGCCACAGGAGTATCTAAAAACACTGTCGTCCGCATTTCTGGAGAGAAAAAAAGAATCGATAACCGTGAGATATCGGAATTTTCATCACCAAGAAAAACCATTAAAAAACCAAAAACAGTTAATGATATAGATGAAGCTGACAAAGGTATTTTAAAAAAAATTATTCTGTTCATGTTAATCTCGGAAAATATTGTTCCAACATTAAAAACAATTCTGAATAAATTTAGAGAAGCTACAGGGTACAAAGGAAGCTATGAAAGTTTAAGAAAAATAATAAAGTCGCTAGGATTTCGTTGGCGGAAAACAAAAACAAACAGAAAAATATTAATGGAAAGGTTTGATATTCAAAAGCTACGTTTAGACTATCTGATTCGTTTAAAAAGTTATCGAGCAGAGGGCCGTCCAATTGTCTACTTAGATGAAACATACATTCATGCCTCCCACACACACCAGAAAGCTTGGAGTGATAATTCAAATGAGGGATTAAAGAAACCAATTAATAAAGGTGATAGACTAATTATTGTCCATGCAGGAGGTGAAATGGGCTTTATTCCGAATGCCTGATTAATTTTCTAATCTGGAACCAAAAGTGGAGACTACTACGATGAAATGAATTTAAATAATTTTTCTAAATGGTTGAAAGAAAAGCTGTTTCCGAACCTCCCTCCAAGAAGCGTCATTATTGTTGGTAATGCTCCTTACCATAATGTCCAGGTAAATAAAGCACCAACGTCAACTTCTAAAAAAGCTGACATGCAGGATTGGTAAAGGAATCATAATATTGCTTACGAAGAGGATATGCTCAAAACGCAATTATACAGTTTAGTGCTATTGCATAAGTCACGATTTAAGAGGTATGCAATTGAAGAAATGATAAATGAACATGGTTTTAGTTGTTTGCGTTTGCCACCGTATCATCCCGATCTTAATCCGATCGAATTAGTGTGGGCATCATTGAAACAATATGTAGCTAGTAACAACACTACATTTAAGAGGCAAGACGTACAACTGTTGTGTGAAGACTTTTTTGATACGTTCTCTAAAGAGGAGTGGCAATCTCGTTGTAATAATGCTAAAATGTGGGAATCTAAATTTTATGACAGAGAAGTTACTTTGGATGAGACAACTGATAGATTTATAATTAACTTAAACAGTGACAGTGAGACTGATTTTGAATCTGATATGGAAACTGAAGAAAGTTTTTCGGAAGACCATTAAAATTATATCTGTACCTAAGATCAAAAAAGTATTATCTATTTTTACAACGAAGATGCACAAGAATCAAATTTTATTTTTTTATTATTAGATAGCTATTTTTGTTTCTGAGTTGTGTTCATTTACAGGCTCAATTTTTTTCCGTTTCTCCTTTTTGATTTTATATGGGGTTTCAAGTTGTTTTTGACTTATTTCGACGTAAATCACAACAACACACTTTTTTAATAAAGCAAACAAGTGTTAAGAGGTATATGTACGTGTAAACTACAATTACAAAAAATTGATATGAAACCCATGAAACCACCAACAAAAATGTAACGCTAGCTTCCGTACTAGAACATGGTGTCATTCGTCGAGATAATTTATCGTTTTGTTTAATAGATCAAGAAATGTAAATATTCCCCTGTTATTTTTTATAAAATTATAAGAGAAATAAATTTTTTTCTAAATAGTATAGTTTATTATTTTGTAGAAAAACAAAATTTCGAAAATTTTAGTAATGTTTCAGAAACAACCGTTATTAATAATAGGTACCATTTTCCTTAATAAGGTAGAAATAAAATATAAACTATTTCCACGATTTACAAAGGCCTACAAAACAATTATAGGTATTTTCCGCTATCCTATAAAATTTATATTTTCTGACTCAATTTCAAAAGGTTGAAGGAATTCCAAAACACCTTTTATGGCATAATAATTATTTTCAATTCTACATACTATCTTTAGCTGCTTTTAAAAACGTTCTAAGAAAGTCCAATCAGACCAATTTAATCCCTAAACTATTACACACTTTTAAAATTTAATTACCTAAAAATATTAAAAACTATTTAAAATAACTTGTTTAGCAGACTGTACAATAGCTATCTTAGTCACACGTAGCGCGTTCTCTGTCTGGGTGTCGAACACCTCTAGAAATTTGATGAACTGTATATAATATAATAGTTTTCCTTCTGATAAATATGCGAAGCGACATTTATTTTTAGCGGTAGTAGTACTTGAATGAAAACGTGCCTAAATTAAAAGCAGCTCCAAAAAGTCGCAGTGATTTTCAAAGAGCCGGAGCGGTTCGCTACAGCGACAGGAAAGTAGCGGCGACAAAATCGCTGACAGCGAAATCGCAACACATCTCTAGTTGGAACCAGCTAAAGGTTTTAACACCAAAACACCCTTACAATTTGTAAAAAAATATGGTAACTCTTTCAATAATTGGTTAAAATAAACCATTTTACGTACATCAAGTTTATTACAGGTAATTGGTATGAGATAAAAATTAAATTTCCTAAATAAATAATTTTAATTAACGTTACACAACTCTAAACCATTGTCTTAAACACGACACGTTCTTAATTATTTTACACTACATTACAATGATATGCCTAATACCAATAACCAATCAATATGCTAATTATCTACGTGACCAGAATTGTTTATTATGTGTTTGTGATTCTGAAGGAACAGCTAATTATCCGTGACATCTGTAACTGCATCGCAAATTGATCGTCTGGTCACAAAACGACCTGCCGAGAAAATTCTCATTACGAGAATTGCCTGCTGAAAAAAATATGAAAGAAATTTTTTATATACCGGGTGTACTTCTACATCACTAGAAAAATACATGGAAACTTTTTTAAAATAGAAGAAAACTTTGGAATTTCCTGGGACGATTCTATGTTTAGATCATGGACTAAAAAATGTAGTAAAATAATTGGGTTTAAAAACTGCTGGGTAGAAAATATATTTTTTCTCAAAGAGTACAAATTCAAATTTAATTGTACAATTGGCGTAATACAAAATAATAGCTAAAACAAGTTAAGTAACTACAGTTTCTCGTAAAATGCACACAGGATCGGCTCCAGACTGAACAAAAACTTTGACTTAGTCTCAGGTCCCGAGAATAACGATCAAGGAGAAGCGACAGCTTGGTGTTTTTAGCGTACCGTTTTGTAGCGCGCATGTGCGAAAATAAGTTGTGTATCACTCAAAATGATGTTATCTTTTAAAGTCAGTCCAAGTTGTGTTTAGTACGTGAGCAATGTTAAGTGATATTTTTTGGTGTTTGTTTTGTGTAGTAATAAGATGAAGATTTTTACACTTAGGTATTCTAATGCAGATATAAAATGTGCCAAAAAAGTTATTAGGAAACTAAGAATTTTATCACATGCATAAATATTAAGTATAATGATTTAATCATTTTTGACATTTTATTTTTCATATGTAGGTATTGTATTTTGTGAAATATATTTTTTCTTCTTTTAAATAAATTTAATAAACAATGAACTGCAGATTTTGTTTATTTTATTTTGAAATCATATTTAAAAAACTATAATAAATCCGCGTGTTTCAATTAGGATTGGTCAAAATGGGCGAAATCCCTTTATTATGGCTAAATTGTAAGGTACAATTATGTCAATATAAAGATGTTTTGCCCATTCATATTTACATTTATTGAATGAATCGTACTGGAGTTGATTTTGGAAATATTGGTGCATACTTAACCTTCCGCCGATAACGTTATGTCTGTCAGACCGACCGATTTGAATTTTCGCGGTTTAGTCCTAACGCATTCTCGGTCGAATCTGTGCTTTATAGTACCTTCCGCGACTGAGGTTGTTTATTCAGTCGTGAAGTCGCAAGCAGAAAGTGTGCATGGTTTCAGAGATAATTTGATTTTATTAGGCGATTCGGTCTCAGAAACGGACGTTATCTCTCGGGCATTATTTTAGGTTAAGAATAATTTTATTAATTTTTGCTATGGTAGTGCAATAATTTTATAATGGATTTTGAAAGGGACCAAGAATGTTTATTAAGACTTTATGAAGAGGTTTTAACTGGTTCAGAGGCTGAACCAGATGATGATGAAAACAGTTTGGTAGATGACCATCTGGAAATTTTGGAAGATGTAGACTCGGGACAGGAGTTCTCCGATAATGCTGAAAATTTGGTTGTTAGTGAAGAAATAGAAATACTAGTTCGAGGGGCTGCAAGAATTCCTTGTCTCATTGGTAAAAATGGAACTACGAAATGGCGAAAATATCCTGCAACAATGCCTAATGTACGAACACGTGCCGAAAATATTGTCGCCCATTTACCAGGTCCTAAAAGAGTTATCCGGAACAAAAATAAAGCTTCAGAAATATGGGAATGCTATTTTTCTATGAATATGTTAGAGAAAATTGTTACTTACACTAACAAATTTATAGAAACGCAAGCTTATGATGTATCGCAAAATAGATCTTATAGACCCACTGATTTATTAGAAATTAAAGCATTATTGGGGTTGTTATATATTTGTGGTGCTAGCAGAGATAACCGACGAAACGCTGAAGATTTATTTCGGACGAATGGAATGTCCATGGATATCTTCAGGCCAATGGTCATTTTTATAGTGCTATGAACGTCGCTGGAATAAATAGCTATATAGTTTATAATAGCAATACTCAAACAAAAATCGATAAAAGAAGATTTTTAGAAAATCTAGGATTTCAGTTGCTTGATGAACATATTCGCCGACGAGCTCAACAGCAAAACATTCCTAGGACAATTCGTTTGCGGCTTGCTGAAATATGTGGAATAGAAACTGAAAATATTGCTCCTGAAAATAGAATTTATGGACGCTGTACATATTGTAGCACAAAAAAAAGTAGAAGAACAAAATATACTTGCAGAAATTGTAAGAAATATTTGTGTCTGGAGCACCTTACTGGATTTTGCCAAGCTTGTTACAAAGATTATGAGTCCCAAAATGTTTAGTAATAGTTCCAGTAATCTATATGGTTTTCGAGAATAATACTGTTTTTTTTTTCATTATTTTACTACCTATCTACTATGTTAATCATTCGTTTAGCTAAAAATTTGAGTTTTCTTTTAATATTTTAATTTGAATAAAAATCAGTCTATAAAAATGACATTTTTTTTCTATTACCTTCTAAATTGTTTAAACAACAAAAAAATTCATACATTTTATATTCCAGCATAGATAATAGAGCAAATATTCATGTTATAATGAAATATTTTATTTCCGCAATTGATTTCCATTTTTTTTTATTTTTTGAAACAGTCGGTTTGATAGACCGACGGTATCTAAAATTTTAAAAATTTTCACGTTATCGGCGGAAGGTTAAATAAGTACTATTTCAAAAAATTCGTCTATGCTCAGACAGCACACATGTACGTCCACTTTAGATCTATTTGAGGGTCAGGACGTCCATATCCGGGCATCCAGTGTACGTCCGTTTATGCTAATTAAATTGACAGCTGAATATCGATACCCAGAGAACGTCTGTTTTTGGACTTAATTTTAAGTTTAGTAGTATTTTGACGTCCAATGGACGTCCATCTTAGGTCATTATTTATTAAGCCTACTATAATATATACTTCTTTTTTTAATATAACTGGTCAATAAAAATTGACAAATTGAATCTATTGCATTTCATTCTATCAGCGGAAGTTTGAAATCTTATTCAATTATAACTGTATCTAGTAAAAAGTTTTCAAGTGGTTCCTTCGTCGAGCTCGTCTAGTAATTGAAAGCGTAAAACGATAATGGACGTGTAGTGAGTTCGATTCGTGCTCAGGTCAAGCAATTTTTAATAAAAAAAAAATAAATGGTGTATAGCGGTTTTGCGAAAATAATAAACAAATTATTAATAATATAAAATAGTGTGTGATAAGTTGCGGTTCTGTAAAAAAAGGGGGGATGTGGTCTCAATGGAAATATAATCCTGAACGTTTTTTAAATGTCCAGTATTCGACGTCCAAATATATTCCAGAATTGAACGTCCTCTGAATGGTCAAAAGTGTGACATTTGTATACTTCACTGGACGTCCATTGGATGTCGGAAGTCCAGAAAAAACTCATTTTTGGACGTCTAGACACCCAAAATTGTATATCGAATGGACGTCCAATGGACATATTTGTATTGTCTGGGTGATAGCCAGACCAGGTATTTAACACTAAATACATAAACCTTAAATGACATCTGGCCTAACTTGGTGAGAAAACACTTGTTTATACAGAAATGAGTGATAAACTTGAAAGTCCTTTTAATATAATATAAATCCAGAAATTCTAAAAATATGTAAGTACTTTTTAAACCTAAAAGTTTTGAAAATATAAGCACATTGCAAATATTTAGTCTGTCAAACTAATGACTTTTTAATTGTTACCTAATTTGTTTTTGGCACCCTTTATTTTATTTGCCTTATTTTTACTTAAGAAAAAGGTAATTTAATTTAAAAATGGGGCTTTGATTACATTTTTAACAATAAATAAACCAAATATTGAACAAATTTTATAGATAAATTATAAAATAATAAACGTCTTTTACTTTTATAACAAATAAATAATTATTACATAATGAATTATATTTTGGTGCCGAAATTTCACCATTCCTATTAACACTAACTACTTCAATGTAATTAAATCACATTACAACATTTGCGCATGGACTATAACAATAATTTCAGATAATTTGCCAAACTATTTCGCTCAGTGTAGAAAATATGCATGTTTTCTCAGCGTGCTAAGTTGTGTATCAATCAAAGTCATGCTGTGAAAAAGGTACATCTGATATCAAAGGCACCGACAGCTACTGTCGTTTCTCCTTGATCGTTATTCTCGGCTCAGATCATTCCCCAGTGGTAATGATACTAAGCGACAATATAATTCAAAAAAGAAATTAGACCCACATTATGTAATAAAAAGACACACTGGATAAGTTTTAAAATCAAATTAAGTAATAGAATCGAACTAAGAGCACTACTAAGAACAAAAGAAAAGAAAATAGTACGAGCCGGAAAAATTTGTCATTGACTTACAGTAATCATCATGGAACAATACACCAGAAATTACAAAAAAAAAACGTAGGCAATTCATACACTAGTTGGTTAACTGAAACACTTAAATTTGCAACTATGTACGAGATGAACCTGCAAAGAAAATTGGTCAAGATTCAATGGGTATGCAATTTAGACCTCTGTAAATCAACTGAAATAACGGCTTAGAAACAAAAATGGTTTTCTGAGCTTCAAGGGAATTTCTTATTTTTTTTTGTCAGTAGATTCCAGTTACCCAGGAATTTGAAGTAACTGGAACTAGGTAGTGTAATTCTGTATTTGTACAATGTGGAATACTTTAAGGTAACTCGAACGTTTCGTAAAGCATCACAAATACTCGTTTATAATTTCAATAATTTATCTTAAAAAAAAAAGCCGAGAAATTGAAGTAAGTATTAAAAAAAAAATGCTTTATTTAAAATGTGTACTTAAACAACAAATGAAACCACTAAACTAAAGTGGTGTATGAACTTATATAAAGTACTTGATATTTTTTATTTCAGGTACCATATATGATCCCCCATTATTATTTTGTTGGGGCTCATGGATAACTACTATGTCTATTTCGTCATTTGCTAAGCTATCGGGCTTTTCAGGCCAACGCCAAGCAAACGCCTCACTTTTTACCATGTGATAATATTGATGATTTCTGTGTCTTTTACTTCCAATACTTTTCCAGGATACATTTCCATATTGTACCTAACAAGCACAAAATCACCCTCCACGACAGCCTCGACATTTTCTGCATCCTCATCCGACATCAGTTCTATAGAATTTTCTGAATCATCTACACTACTTTCGGTCTCACTTTTAGTATTCTTCGATTTTATATTTTTTTTTATAATTATTTGGAGTTTTTTTCTCTTCCGAAGGATCTATGTTTTGGATAGAGTTCATTTTTAAGCTATTTTCTTAGACTTTGTTTCTGTTTCGGCTTTCTTTTTCTTCTCTTCCAGTTTTTTATTTTCCTCTTCTAGATTCTTTTTCTGTAAGTAATCTGATGTTATAATTTCTGCCCCATTGCAGATCTTTCTTCTCCTTTGTGGTGCCGGAGATTCCGATTTCTTCTTTTAATTTTTTTCAAAGGGATTCAGACAATAATTGCTTTGAGTGTTTGAAGGTCCAGGTTTGTCTTCAAGCATCAACTTCTTTTTACCTTGTTGCTCATTCACTATATTTGTTTGCTGTTCTTTGTTAACTAAATCTTCCATTTGATGAATTATTCCATTTTCTTCGTTTTCATTAATTTCTTGCTCTTTCGTTCCAATAATCATCTCGTTTTGTTTACCGTGGTGGTTATATTTTACAAGATCTTTCTGTGAAAATATTGTTTCAGGAACTTTTGTTCGATCTGGTTTACCTGCATCTAAATTATAGATACCTGTTTCTTGAAACCTATTTATAATGTTCTGTTTAGGCATTTCCAAAAATTCCTTGTTAAGGAGATGCGTAAATTTAGTTTTAGAAATTTTCCTTCTTGGGTTGAGCCTTTGCCATTTACAATGATTTTTATCCCATGTCGCTTTTATGCTCTTAAATATACCAACATCGAGTGTATGTGTTGGGTTGGTAATGTATGTGGTGGTAATTTTTAAAATACATATATCATTATCAAGGGCTTCTTGTATCACATTATACGAAATATGGGTTGTATGTCTATCTACAATTAAAAGGATCGGAAGTTCCTCTGGTACGTGAGGTAAAAAACATTTTATAAACCATTTCGCAAATATTATGGTCATCATCCAGCCTTTATCCGAAGATGCTATAGCAATTCTATCTAGTAGTTCAGGTTTTTTAGGTAACATCGACTCGATAACATTTTTTTCTCCTCCTCCTCCTCCTCCTCCTCCTCCTCCTCCTCCTCCTCCTCCTCCTCCTCCTCCTCCTCCTCCTCCTCCTCCTCCTCCTCCTCCTCCTCCTCCTCCTCCTCCTCCTCCTCCTCCTCCTCCTCCTCCTCCTCCTCCTCCTCCTCCTCCTCCTCCTCCTCCTCCTCCTCCTCCTCCTCCTCCTCCTCCTCCTCCTCCTCCTCCTCCTCCTCCTCCTCCTCCTCCTCCTCCTCCTCCTCCTCCTCCTCCTCCTCCTCCTCCTCCTCCTCCTCCTCCTCCTCCTCCTCCTCCTCCTCCTCCTCCTCCTCCTCCTCCTCCTCCTCCTCCTCCTCCTCCTCCCTCCTCCTCCTCCTCTCCTCCTCCTCCTCCTCCTCCTCCTCCTCTCCTCCTCCTCCTCCTCCTCCTCCTCCTCCTCCTCCTCCTCCTCCTCCTCCTCCTCCTCCTCCTCCTCCTCCTCCTCCTCCTCCTCCTCCTCCTCCTCCTCCTCCTCCTCCTCCTCCTCCTCTCCTCCTCCTCCTCCTCCTCCTCCTCCTCCTCCTCCTCCTCCTCCTCCTCCTCCTCCTCCTCCTCTCCTCCTCCTCTCCTCCTCCTCCTCCTCCTCCTCCTCCTCCTCCTCCTCCTCCTCCTCCTCCTCCTCCTCCTCCTCCAAATACTTTTGGATAACACAAAGTAATTATATTTCAAAGTTTTCGAAAGTGCATTGTTTATTACTTTAAAAATATATTAATATTTAAAAATTATGTACTACAACAGTTCAATCAAAATGGATAAATAAATCATCAGGTGTGACCGCAAATAAATTATAGAACTGCTTTTTAAAGAGTATGGAAATGTTATGTCAAAAATAAGGTATTTTTTTATATTTCTTTTTTGCTATATTTAATAAGACACTATAAGACACTTGGCAAAACCGCGCTAATTTGAATTAACAAAGCATGACAGATATAATTCTAAATTCTAATGAATGTTTGGAATGTATGGAATGTTAGTCAGAAACGTAAAAAAAGTATAAAAAAAATGGTAGTAAGAAAATGTTTTTGTCTGCACGAATGCAATACTGAGGCCCCATAGGAAGGGCCTTAGTAATTTCTATAAAATAATATGCGTAGACTGTATTAGGTTTACACCTTTAATAACCTATTCTTTGATGGCGCTCTGAAGCCATCTGTTATAACTTTTATTATCAATAATTATATCCAATTTTTATAACCTATTTTTCTTCCTCTAAATCAATATTAAATAAAAGTATTAACAAGGATATGGAGAATGTTTTTAATTAGTTTTTACTACATTATTGATTGATGAATATAAGTTTAATATATTTCTTTTTTGTTGCAGGTATTTACAAGACATATATTTATAAGATTTACACCAAATTCACAGTAAGTCATCCGAATTTGTATTTGTTAGGTAAAAGGAAAAATAGTTTCTCACTTTTGCAAAATTATAAGCTGAAGAAGAATTGTTCAAATCAACTGAAGTGGAAAATAGTTATATAAATAAGTAGCATGGGATTTTTGTTGCTTGCAAAATGAAAATTTACTTAAGAAACACTTTATTGTCTTTATAGTAATATATATGTACCTACCATCTAAAATAATGAGCAAAAAATAATTTTCTTTAAATTTAGTAACCGTAGCCATAAACTTAGAGTGCGAGAGTATGAAAACCTTCAACATCTTTTGCGAAAGCTACCGCCGCAAACCAACTTCCCCAATCTAAGGTGAGAGGTAACGTGCCGACGAAAGAATTGTCACAGGGTCAGATGCGGTAGCGAACGCTCCCCTAAGGGGACCTGGCGACACCTTATATCTAGCCTTGCCAGCGCATGCGGGACTCAGCGTCGGTCGACCTTGACCTTTCCCTCCCTAGCTACTCGTCGGAATCATATGCATCCACAAACACAAAAATAACCCAAAGAAGCTAGACGTCAACGCTTACCTTCAGCAAAGGAGACTGGACAACAAAGTCCAACTCCGGCGCAGGAGGCTGGACAGCGACAATCACCTCAAACAAAAGGATAAACGTCAAAGCTTACCTCCTGCAAAGGAGCCTGGGCAACAAAGTTCAGCTTCCGCACAGGAGGATGGACAGCGACGCCCACCTCAAAAAGGAAGGATGGATACAGTAGTTCACCTCCAACTAACAAACCCCCTGATGGTTGAGTTTCCCATTTTGGTGCAATCACTATGCCTTCTGCTTGGTCTTTCTAATTTTAGTACTTATACAAGAAATGCATCAGCTACATATCAATCGAGTTCTCGCACAATTTAGATAAAAAACTTTGTTTTTATGATGAATCATAGAGATTTTATAGAATCAACCGTTATATGTATTACAATGTTTGAGACATTCATCACTAGATTTAGATTAAGAAATCATAAAGTTTATTTTCAAAAGCATTAGTTGATGCACTACCGGTTTTAAAGTGTTTGCAAAGACATTTGGAGTAAATGGTTAAACCAAATGTAAGACACTCATATTCGTAAGTTATTTTTTTTGTCAAGTACTTTCCTGATTTTTTTATGTATTGAGATAAGATAAAAGGTATCATTTAATTTAATTTTTGACAAAACTGCCCCGTAACAAACTATTTTGAGTAAACCTGAGATCTTCCAGTTTAAAATGCGAGAATCTATATATTTGTTAAAGATGAATCTAGATAAATCATTTCCTGTGGGTCTTAAAAATATGAGAACCTAACTAACTTTCTTTAGCAAGCAAACACATGTTGCATTCTTTAGTACAAGTTTTTTTTTAATTGAAGTGTGTAGGTTAGTGTGTAGGTTAGTTTGGTGAAACCTCTTTTGTGTTTTAAAGATTAATTTAAAACCTTTAACATATCTTAGGACCTTCTTATCATTAGTTAAGTTAGCTCACATGTTTTACAAATTTATTCAGTCGACCAGCAATCTCTCTTACCTTTATTTCCTTCATTAATAGCTCCTTCTTCTCTCTCTGTTTTTCTGAATACTTGTTGGTTCGTCCTTTGGGTTTTGTATTTCTCCTGCTCTTTCTCTGGCCTGGTTTTCTTCAGGCGCTATTTAGGAGTAGGCGCCTAAAGTTTAAAGACTGATTGAAATTATTGTTTGCTTTTAGTTGGTGCCTTTAAATTAAATGTATGCTAGTTTTTTCAAATGCTTTGTCTGACTTCCATATCTCTACAAGATTCTTTTCAAAATGAAACACCATCGATATCTGCTTTTTCTATCATATTTTTTACATTTGTGTTTAAAGACGGATATATAAGGTTCCTACGATGCATATTGTAACGGAGGAAATTACAAATTCGTTAAACTTTCCTGGTTTAAAATAAAGAGATTCAATAAGTTTTAGGGATGATCAAAGTTACAAATCTACCATCGAAAATAACAGAATGTTTATGATAATTTTACTCTTATATAAAAAACACCCTGTATATCAAACAGGAAACACTTCTGTCAGCCATAATTAATAATTTTTGACGTGTGTGCCAACACAAAAAAGTTATACAATAAAATTCAAGATTAATAAAAAATTGGAAACTAATCTATTAAAAAATTGTAAGAAATTATTTACATTTGATTCTCGAAATATTTGAAAACATATTTTAAATATATTCTCCTAAAATTCATCAACTTGTGATTTATTTAAGTCTCCTATTGGTCAAAATTTCTTTAATAGATAACTTGATGAAAGATTTGAATCTAATTTTGGTTACCAAGGGGTTTTGTTGAAAAAACAAAAGGAGGTGAATTGAATTTCCAAAGGGAAACTACGTTTCTTTTTTCTTTGTCCTGAAACATTTTGAATTTTTTTTATCTATTTCAGCAAATATACACACAGAATCAACCTTAAAAGTAAGAATAAGTTGTAATTAGATGTCTGAAATAAAATTTAATCTAAACAAAGTGAAACGCGAGTTTTAAATCGAAAAGTAAGAAAAAAATACCTATGTATGTAAGTCTAAGAAAATAAAACCATGGCAACCGATGAGTGACGTAGCAGCTCCTGGCGACGTTCGTGATTTGTATCCCATCCAAGGAGGGCGCTCACACATAAACCCCCAGATAGATCAACATAACATAAAATAAAGAATCAATGATATCAAGAAGCTTTCACGGTCAAGAACTCTACCGAAAACAATTAAAAAGTGTAAGACAATTATTAAACTGCTTAAACTAAAAACTAAACAATTACTTACCATTTATTTTAATTTCTTTTCTTTGTTTCACATTAATTGTTTAAAAAAATATCTGTTAGCGGCCAGCGTCAATGTTTACATTTAAATAATTTGCAACCCAATGAACAGTAGCGCAGAGCAAACTTTGCCTTTTCGCGCCCTCTTCAACACTAGACCAAAAGCTTGCAAATTATTTACGTAGTAATCTTTTTAATTTATCTAGTAATTTTTTGAATGAGTGTGTTTTAGGAATGATAGATGGTGGTAGGTATTTAATAATTATGAATTTTTACGTTATTGATATTTCTCTCAATAGTTATTGGTTTACAATAAAAATGTGTTTAAATGTTTTTTTTTTGTTAATTCTGTTTAATTTTTTTAAATAGATAAATAAATGAAAGGTAAATTCAAATTTAATAATATATTTTTTTTAAATAATTAAATTTATAAATAATAAATTATATTTTTCCATCACATACACAGTGGTGCCGGGCAATTATAAAATAAAAAAATAATTCGTAAAACATTCTGTTATTTGCGATAGTAAATTAATGATTGGGGTTGTGTAAAAATTAATAATATAAAATTTATCCACATACACATACACCCTATATCAATATATTCTATGGTAGATGTCTGATAATACTTTTGTTACATTTGCATTTGTTTTGATGCGTCTAGTTCTGTTCCCTTCAAGCCTAGCTTACAGAGGTTCAGCTAAACGTTCCATCACCTTTCAAGTTGGTCATGCAGCATATATAAACAGCTGTCGGTTTTATTTGATGACGCGACTAGTAATTAAACTTTTTGGTTCGAAGTTTTAGGTGGGGGACCCAAGTGAAAGTATTCCAGATTTTGATTTCACTAAGAAACTTTGATATTTTGCCATTCTCCAAACCGTCTTGCAAATATGTTACCAACTTTTTACCATTTCTTCGTTGATTGGTTTTCCGAGAGAGATGTTGCTATTAGGATCTGCTCCAAGAAAATCCTGATACTGAAGTTAATCTTTACTATTCGAACGTCTGTTCTGGTAAAGATGACGAGTTTACAGTTCATCAAATTTCTAGAGGTGTTCGACGCCCAGACAGAGAACGCGCTACGTGTGACTAAGATAGCTACTGTACAGTTTGCTAAACAAGTTATTTTAAATAGTTTTTAATATTTTTAGGTAATTAAATTTTAAAAGTGTGGAATAGTTCAGGGATTCAATTGGTCTGATTGGACTTTCTTAGAACGTTTTTAGAAGCAGCTAAAGATATTATGTAGAATTAAAAATAATTATTATGCCATAAAAGGTGTTTTGGAATTCCTTCAACCTTTTGAAATTGAGTCAGAAAATATAAATTTTATAGGATAGCGGAAAATACCTATAAATTTTTTGTAGGCCTTTGTAAATCGTGGAAATAGTTTATATTTTATTTCTACCTTATTAAGGAAAATGGCACCTATTATTAATAACGGTTGTTTCTGAAACATTACTAAAATTTTCGAAATTTTGTTTTTCTACAAAATAATAAACTATACTATTTAGAAAAAAATTGATTTCTCTTATAATTTTATAAAAAATAACAGGGGAATATTTACATTTCTTGATCTATTAAACAAAACGATAAATTATCTCGACGAATGACACCATGTTCTAGTACGGAAGCTAGCTTTACATTTTTGTTGGTGGTTTCATGGGTTTCATATCAATTTTTTGTAATTGTAGTTTACACGTACATATACCTCTTAACACTTGTTTGCTTTATTAAAAAAGTGTGTTGTTGTGATGTACGTCGAAATAAGTCAAAAACAACTTGAAACCCCATATAAAATCAAAAAGGAGAAACGGAAAAAAATTTAGCCTGTAAATGAACACAACTCAGAAACAAAAATAGCTATCTAATAATAAAAAAATAAAATTTGATTTTTGTGCAGCTTCATCTATATCATTAACTGTTTTTGGTTTTTTAATGGTTTTTCTTGGTGATGAAAATTCCGATATCTCACGGTTATCGATTCTTTTTTTCTCTCCAGAAATGCGGACGACAGTGTTTTTAGATACTCCTGTGGCTGCAGCAACACGATCATTTACATTTTTAAATGGTATTGAAGGTGAATTAAAGTTTCCTTCTCTTCTCATAAACTCTATAACATTGGCTATTATTTCGCGAGATTGACTGTTAATCACGCGGCCTCTTAATTTGCTATTAAACTCCATACTTAGGTTCTATTAAACTGTAATGAGCAAAAAACACAAACGAAAATAAAAGAAATGTTTTAGCGAAATTTACATCTGACATTTACGTCTGAATGAAATAGTGAAATACTTGATGCGCAGAGTGTACTTTCATTGCGTAAATCCGTCGGGATGCCTGTCAGTAGTGCTTTCTCTGTCTAGCCGTCGAAAGCCTCTAGAAATGAACTGTAATGTATATGCATCTTAGATTCTGATTCTGAATCAACTTAAATCTATATTTAATCAATGGCTAATTCATGTGCACATAAAGGGGAATTTTTCTTAAAGGTGCAGGATTTACCCATACAGTAATATAATCAATAAGCTTTGCGTAGCATTTTTGCATCCTTGCAATTTATAAGCTGTAATGTGATACTTGTTATTTTATCTATTTTTTATAGTGTTTTAAGCTCAAACGATTTTGGGAGTAGGTCGGGTTATTAATACAATACATTTGAATAAGCTTCAGTACGTCAGTACAACATTTTTTATGTATCAGTACATTTTACGATTCCACGCTACATTTTACATGTGTCTGCTTCTTTGCTGCGCATGACCGTTTCTAACCACAGAGATTAGGAAGGTGGCAGGTTTGTTCATTGTGTCAATGTGTAAAAAGAATAAGAGAAGGATTATAGATGTCAGCTGTCAAACGTTAATGTTGTTTTTTGGTTCTTTCGTTCGCTGTTGGTGCAATTCTGAGGAAAACGAATCGAAAAATAAGGAACCTACTAATAGCAAGGTTTGTAGTAACAGGTACATGTTTAAATATATTTTTAAATACATATACTCTTATTTTTTTAGAAAAAGAGAAAATTAAAAGTACAATATGTCCAAAAGTGTCGTCTGGCATATATTGAAAAATTTAAATGGATAATTGATAAAGATGGGTGTAGTTTTTGTAAATATTGTAAGAAAGTAGTAGTTGGTGGTTATTCACATTTATCAAGGCATGAAAATAGTTTAATGCACAAAAAGAAAGAAAGGGCTGTAAAAAATTGTATTGACATAAAACAGTATCAAACCAAAATTTACGAAAAAAACGATTAGCCAGAAAAATAAAAGAATGTGAATTAAAACTTATAATGCTGTTAATTGAACACAATTTGCCGATGATTTTAATGGATCACCTTCCTAAGTTGTTAATATCAGCTGCCCCTGATTCACAAATTTTAAAAACTGTTACTTGCTTTAAAACCAAGACAACCAGTCTACTTAAAAATTTCCAGGCAGATAGTGAAAGAAGCATTTCATGTATTTTAAAAGAAAATAAATTTTCTGTCATAATAGATGAAACTACTGATGTTTATGTAAAGAAATATTTAGCTATTCTTGTTAAATACACCGATTTAGATCTACAAAAAGTTAGGGATCGATTGCTTGCTTTGGTTGAAGTCAATGATTTAACGGCAGAAGGAATTTTAGAACAAATTTTGGCAGTCATTAAAAATTTATGTATACCAATACCAAATCTAATAGGATTTGCAGCTGACAATGCAGCCGTTATGATGGGCAAATACAATGGGGTGCAAGCTAAGTTGCGAGAAATAAACCCCAATATTTTTGTCATGGGCTGTATCTGTCATTCTCTACACTTATGTGCATCAGCTGCTGCTGAGAAATTGCCGAAACAGATTTAATATTTTGTAAGGGACATCTACAATTATTTAAATTGTAGCAGTAAACGCATTGAAGACTTTTAAGACCCAGCCAGACAAGGTGGTTATCATTAAAAGTGAGTTTTAGAGTATTAACTATTGTCCATAATTTACTTACATAATTACTATTTATTTCAGGCTGTAGTAAAGCGTACCCTTGAACAATGGCCAGCTCTTGTCTTGTATTTTAATGCAGCCATCCTAGAAGACAACTTGGTTGCAGCATCTACCATTCATAATGCTTTAAACAATATTGTTTACAAATTATATATAACTTTTCTTGCCTACATCTTGCCACTTATTACAAAACTAAATCTAGAATTTCAAGCTGAAAAACCACAAATTCACAATATTTATTATAGAATTCAAACAATAACCAAAACTATATTTAAAAACTTCATCAAGAATGAATATGTGGATAGAAGAACAATTTTAAATTGTAACTAATTGGCTCTAGGAGAGTATAAGCCTATTGAACATATATACTTGGGTGCAAATGTGGCAATATTGCTTAGAACAGAAAAGTTGGATGACCATGATATTCACAATTTTAAATTAAAATGTTTATCATATTATATAGAACTTTGTTCTCAAATAAAAAAACGATTTCAGAATTTAGATTTATATAAAAAATTCCAGTGCCTAAATCCAAAGAATGTTGTAAATGGTAATACAAGCATTATTGATTTGTTGTTGCAATTTCCTAGTATTTGTAATAATAAGACAGAAGAAATAAGTAGTGAATTCACTGAAATATGTAATCTTCCAGAATCTGTTAAAATTGAAATTTCAGAGCTTGATGTTGAATCATTTTGGTTCAAATTATTTAACTTGAGAAATGCTGTTAATGACAATTGCTTTAAAAATGTTTGTTTATTTGTTTTTAACATCCTTGCCCTTTCACATAGCAGTGTCTGTGCAGAAATAATTTTTTCCAATTTAAATAACATTAAAACAAAAAATAAAAATCGTTTACTTGTTACTACCACTAATTCTATATTATTGGGCAAAGAAGTTTTGGACAAAAAACAATGTTTTGAATGGACACCGTCCGAATTTTTAATAAATAAAAAAGTTGAATATTAAAAAGGTTGTTATAATTTGGTAAGGAGTAAGAAATTAAATTCCCTAGACCTGGGGACCTATTTTTAAAGTATTTGAGCACTCATTTCTCTCAAGAATATCATCAGAAATGTCATACGTTAATATGGAAATGGCCTCGAGGATCAAAATTCTTAGGAGAATTTTAATTCTCTCTAAATAAACCGAGAGAAACAGCCAGTGAGTTCACACTGGCCCTATGGGTCCTAAAAATTCTATTTTACGTTGACTGACTTATGACATTTCTCTTGAGATAAAAAATAGCCCCTCTGATGAGTTGCCAACTCTAATCGTGAAAAGCGATAGTCGTGCCCCAGAAAACACCAAAAAGCTCTACTCGCTATTAACTAGCAGGAGAGCAACTGCAAGACTCTGTATGGTAGTGAATTCAAATGCAAAATTTAAATTTACCGCCAAAATCCTAAATTTACATAGGCAAATTGGCGGGATTTTTAAATTATCTAAATAAAGAACAATTATTCAACCCTCAAAAAATTGACATTTGGCAACCATGGACCTGACACAAAACGTTTAAAGCACAGCACGTCACCAACTCAATACTTTTATTCTTTCATAAGATCTGTGTTCATATTTCCATTTTTTCTTATTTCATTAGTACATTTATCATTTGATCAGTACATTTTTCCCTACTTGGTCAGTACTTTTTTACTTTCCTATCTGTATACAGATATAAGGAAAGTGTGTGTAACTCATGAACCGATACACAGAAAAACACCAAATTTTAAACTTAAGCTTTGTTTTAGCGTCCAATGAGCTGATAAGATTTTGGGCAGAGTCGGAACATCTGGGGGGGTACTTTATAGGTGGTCATTTTTATATTTTATGGAATATATCTGTTTTTTACGTTTGGAGAAGAAAATTCTTCAAATAAAAGTTACTTCTAATATAATTATCTATTTTTGTTTTATGCAAAATTTTCCTAAAATGGTCCGTATTCGAGAAATTTGACAAAATGTAAAAAAAATAATTTTTTATAAAAATTGTTTAAATAAAAGTTGTTTGAAATATAATTCCCTATAATTTTTATGCCATACATAATTTCTCTAAAATGGACCGTACATGAGATATTTAAGAAAATGTGTAAATTTCGAAATTTGAAGAAAACTCAAAAACGGATAAAGAAAAAAACATTAAATTTTAAACTTAGGTTTTATTTCGGCCTGACGTGAAATGATTAGATTTTGGACAAAGTCGGAACATCTGGGGGGATACTTTATGGGGGGCCGTATTTATGTCTGGAGAAAAAAATTGTTCAATTAAAAGTTATTTCTAATATTATAATCTATAATATTTGCTTAATGTCAAAATTTCCTGAAATGGTCCGTATTTGAGAAATTTGACAAAAGTGCAAAATTCTGATTTTTATGAAAATTGTTGAAATAAAAGTTGTTTACGATATCGATCTCTATGACTTTTGTTTATACATGATTTTTCTAAAATGGACCGTAATGGAAAAATTGTAGGAAAAGTGCTAAATTTAAATTTTTCAGTATTTTCATTTTCAATGAACATCTATAGAAAAATGTTTCGAGGTAGATGTATGTGGAAAATGTATATATTTATTTTATCCTCTAAACATTTATGGAGGTGCTGCAATAGGTTGTACAAAATAACCGGAAAAAGCCTGTAATAACTAGATAGGAAAGTCATGTGTTGGACACATCAGATTTTTTTTCAAGTCTCTGGCAACGCTGCACTGCTAGCCTTTCGAAGCAAGTATTTACAAATATGAGCGCCACCAATATATCCGATATCAAGGAACCCTTTCAAGACAGCGGATCTGAATATGTGGTAGAGAAAGAGAAAGAATTGTCTTCTAGCAGTCCTCGCGAAGAACATATTTAAATTAAGTCCCGAAAAACAATTAAAAACATAAAGGTTATATATTTTTTACAATTAGTCAAGGACAGAGCAAAATAGACAAAACAGCAGTATGCACTTTGTGTACAAGAAAATCAACAATAATTAAAATGCCAAATGCTAGAAAGACATTTACAAAGTAAACCTAAGGATTCTTATGAAAAGGCCTTTCCGCAGGAGCAAAAATTTAATCAAAATCCAAATAGTGCTAGTGTTATAAGCTTGTACTGATACAGAAATATATGTTAATAAATAAAGATCGATAATGATAAGATTTTATTCCTAAATTATCTCTTCTTTTTAGGATTCTCTTTGTATTTAACACACATCCTAAGAATTTCCTTATAGAATATTATATGGATTATCTAGTAGTTAGTTTAAATAAATTTTGTATATTATTGTAAACAGTTAATGTAAATATTCAACAGCTTGAAAGCTTGGAAAAGCTTGAAAGCTTGGCTTGAAAAAGCTTGGTAGTTTAAGCTTTTTTTTTATAAAAAGCATGACTTGACTTTAAAAAAAATGTTAAGCTTGGCTTGGTATTTTCAAATGCTTGGCTTGATTTGCAAACCAAGCCTGTGAATCTCTGTTTTTCGCGGTGCAGTTAGCCGAGTTTGTAGTTTATAAGTATAAGATTAGAGTGAACACATAAAGTAGCCTTCTCTGTATATTTATTTGATTTAAATGCAACACTTACACATAAAATAGTATCTTCTTGTAACCTAACAAATGAACTCGGTGATTCCAACAAAATTTTAAACTTAAAAAAAATTATTAAAGTATTAACTACAATTAAAAATGTTGTCTACTACGGTTACACAAGTTTCGGCTATTCCGGTGTCAACCTTCGGGCCTTCGACGTCGCTCAGACGGCAGCTAGGGGGTGGATAGCTTACAAGAATTCCGGAAATAGTAGACAAATGAGTAGGCGCCAACTGGGTCTATATAGTGGCCAAACCATGATCCTATTTCCCCAAAAACCCAGTAAATGAGGAAATAAATAAAAGACAAACCTCAAATTATGTTCCTTTATAAAGAAAAAAAAAAAGGAAAAAAATATTTACTAAATATATCAACTTTAAATTTTCAACAATTTATTATGAGTTCGACAAACTACTAAAACTAATTAATTACCTAATGGCTTTAGATAATCCAAAAAAATAAGTTGGAGGAAATTAAAGGGAAAGTTTACACCATATATGTATATGCATAACCCAAAATAAATTATTAAATGTATCAAAATATGGCACGGTTCGTCGTTAGCTTGGTACCAGGCATGACGCTTGCGCAAAATATTAATTTCCACCTTACATAAAATATAAAATAATAGTTAACTTAAATCTTGTGCATAACCGCACCTATACTACATCATATATTGTAAACTAAACAGTAAACTTATAATCCTTATAAGCTTATAACCCTCTCCAAATTGGAAGGCGATATCTGCTTAACCCAAAAGAAAATTATTAAACCATGAAATTTTATAATTAAGTATAATTCATAGAACTAAATAAAATATAAAAAAAATATATATAATGAACACATAAAGGACTTTAGACACAGAGGTTATTTACTTAAACTCCCAGGTTGGAAGAGGTTACTTAATCTCTGCCCCCACACGGGTCTTCTGAGATTGCTTAACTTATATGTTGTCTTATCATAAAAAAAAAAATAAATAAAATGTAAAAATGAAAGATAAGGTTAAATTTGACTGTAGCTCTTAATAACTGAAGGTTTACAACTTAAGCGTAGAAGCAGTCCAGATGTTCTGCAACTAGAAGAATCACTACTCCAGCATTAAGTGGTTATAAAAAAAAGAATAAATGAAAAATACACAAAGGACTTCAGACACCGTTGATATACTTTAAAGCTCCCATAAATAGGAAGAGGTTGTTAAATCTCTGCCCCCACACGGGTCTTCTGAGATCGCTGAACTTGATCGGTAAGTCTGGTCCATTTAATAATGAATAAATTGAAAAAGTAAAATTATGACGGTAGCCCTTAATAACTGAAGAATTACAACTTAAACGTGGAAGCAGTCCAAGTGTTCTGCGACCCGAAGGATTACTACATCAGCATTAAGTGCTTAAATTAAGAAAAGTTTAAAATATTAATCAATTAAACGATGTTATATTTGATAATACATAAGTTATGAGTGAAAGAACCCTAGAACATTCTGTGCTCAAAAGTATAAATAATGTTGAGAATACCTTGACAACATTCGGTTGAAAGTGAATGTATAGTTTAACAGTGCACACATGAAACCTTCAATATAACGTATAAGAAAAACCTGATAGTAGAGTGTCTTCTTTCACAGCTTCCCATCTTCCTATCCAGAACGAGAATTATCCTTGTAAATCTAGCTACAAGTAAGCTAGGCGGCTAGCATACCAATGTTCTGTGTTCCCTCGATGAGTCCACGATGAAACCGTTGAACTCCGGACGATATAACCCTCTGTTTACAACTGTTGAAATCCTGAGTCGCTACCCCCTGGGTAAAAATTGTTGTCGAATCCTGGGTTAACAACCCCCTGGGTGAAACCCTTAAAATATTACAAAGAAAAATGTCAATACACATTGACTCAAGTATCCCGAACTATAGGATTACCCAAAAATGTACATAAACTAGAAACTATTCAGCATCTAGGATGAAGAAAAATTACATTGGCTCAACAGTGAGTCATAAACAGTATTATGAGCTCAAATAATTAAAATTCTGTTACACCATGCCATAACATAAAAGAAATTGACAGCCACATGGTGCGTAACATAACCAAATATATACAAAACATACCTTTTTCGTAAAGGGTTAACTTGGTAGCCTTCCAAGGATGAGAAACAAGTGAGATGATCCACAGCACAACAATATTCCACACTCCAAATGCTGTGAACTTCCAATTATTGCGTTAAAATCCTATAATAGATATGGGCTGGACCAATGACCATAGGAATTTACCAATACACTAAAATTCCTCTCAAAATACGAAATGTCTATTTACCCACAATTAACCATGAAGTTGAATCTAAAATCCCCTTTAATTAGGTAAGCCGATGAGGCTAAATATTAACAAAATTCTACTTCGACGCAAAATTCGTCCTTCTCGTGATTCAACACCCACTGACTAAAAAAATACGTCAGCCGTCCAAAATGGCCGAAATCCCTTTCCGATAAATGTCAAGCCAAGTGGGTTCAGAAATTCATCCTCAAGAATTCCCCACTATATAACTTAAGAGACCATGTACGAAAGGTACCCTAAAAGCTATATTTATATACAGTATAACTACATTTGGGAAACTGTTCCCGACAAAAATTAATACAACAGCGATCGCCAAAAAATCCCTCACGACTGAAAATCGCTCATTGTGAAACTACCTTACCTCGGGTTCTGAGCCCGATATTGGAACGTCCTACAAACATGACACTTGTCGGTGTTCTGTCGTCAAATGACGTTTATGTCATTCACTGTCACAATTAAAAAATATTAACCTAATACTGACAGCTATAACAAAAATAAGCAATGAAATTCTTAAAGAATGGTTACGTAAATAATTAATTACCCAAAGGTGAGACTATAATACATAATATATATAAATTTACAACGAAACTTGGTCTATTTTTAGGAGAACTGCCATCCTTTTACTTAGTGGTGAGATGAAATAAATTGTAATAATGATGTCCGAAAGTTAGAATACAGGTGAAATTAGTTAATGACAAAAATAATGGTGATATCATCAATACGATTTTACCCTTTTTTTTCGTATGATTAACCAGGTAAGCCAAAACAATTTTATTAATTTGTGGGGCCAAAAATAAACGTTACATTCTCTACCAAAGTTTTACAAAATTTACACATTAAGTAGCATTTTTCAAGTTGCAGTTAGTCGAGTTTGCAGTTTATAAGTATAAGATCAGATTTAACGCATAAAGTAGCTTTCTCTGTACATTTATTTAGCTTAAATGCTGAATTTACACATAAAATAGTATCTTATTGACCAAAGTTTTACAAAATTTACACATTTAGTAGCATTTTTCGCGTTGCAGTTAACTGGGCTTGCATAATACAAGTATTATATCAGAGTTAACACATCAATTAGCCTTCTCTGTACATATATTTGTTATTTGCAGAATTTACACATAAAGTAGTATCTTCCGCCTCAAAAGTTTTGCGAAATGTACACATAAAGTCGCATTTTTCGCTCTGCATGCGGCTTATATGGATGATGTATCTTCTGCATATTTATATTTCGTCTAAATTCGGAAATTTACAGTAAAGCAGTATCTTCTGCAAGCTAAAAATCAATTAAATTATAAAGAAAAACATGTTCAAACCTGTACTAGTATAAGATCAGAGTTAACACATAAAGCAACCTCCTCTGCACAAGTCTTTGTCTATAATGCAGAATTTATACATACAGTAGTATCTGCCCTCATCAAGGTTTTGCGAAATTTGCACATTAAGTAGCGTTTTTCGTTTTGCAGACGGATTTTATGAATAACTGCACCGTTGACACATAAAGTAGTATCCTCTGTATATTTATTTGTCGTCTAAATGCAGAAATTTACACATAAAGTAGCTAGAAATCAGTTAAATAAATAGAAAAACATTATTTTTCCACCTGTGCTCTAAATTCCTTCATTTATTTTTTAATTTATCGTATTTCTGAGACGATTTGCGTTTTCGATGGTTTTTACCCATGCTTTTATAATCGCTGGTATGTGGTCGGTTTGAACGATGTGAATCACGCGACACAAAAATCGGTAATGAGTAATTTAGGTAGGCAGGATAGAGAGTAACATAAAATTTTAAATTTGAATATGTGGGTCAGCAACGTAACATAAGTATACTACATGGTAATCTTTATTTCCACTAACAGGATGTGAAGCATAACTAAAAAAATCCCCATAATATTAAAATGGAGGAAAACGTCAGATTAGTTATGTTCAGGCATCATCAACTCTTTAAACATTCATCTACTTAAAATGTGTTACTTTAAGAAGGTATATTATTAACTTTCTATTTGTACATGTATTAATTTATTTCATTTTATCTGTTTGTTGGATTTTCAACAAATTTTATTAATATTATTATCTATTTCTATTTTTTTAATATTCACATACTTATATATTTCTTGATTGACAAAAACATTTACGAGTATTAGCTTATTAAATATAATAAATTTTATTATGTGCTTGTAAAAATGATTACTTTTATTTCCCTTTAAAAATGAATTTCGAAGATAAAGCCGAATCAGTGATTGAAAATAAAAAATTAGATGAAAATTCCGATATGTACTGTAGCTTTCATTCTATACTTTTCTTTTTCTAACCTATGTACACCTAAGCCAACAAGATTCGTCTTCCCTCCATCTTTCCTTTCTCAAGATTTACATAAAAAATGCTGATTCTTCTTTTACACATCCGGACCTTCTACCCCTACTTTTGTAGATTCCGTACCCATTTTTCTTATTTTTAGTTAAGTTTGCACTGCGCCTTTATTTTTCTTTTTCCATAGCCTTAATTTTATAATATCCATTTTTGTGATTTATAAAATTTAATTTTAATCGTAAGTGACCAACCCATTCTTATATTGTTCCTATTATAATAATTAAGGAATATTATATAAAAAGCCTGTCAAGCAGAGCGGTTAGTTTTGGAGCGAGTAACCGATATTTCGGTTAATAACAGACCATCCCCTTAAGGGCACTAAAATTGAAATAGAGCAAAACATCGCAAAGTAAAGGAAAAATTACACATCCCCGGCTAAGGATAAAGAGCAGGATGATGAAATTAAATATAAAAAAGACTAATCAGATTTACGTACTTCGTATTTGTAAAATTTTATGACACCGTGCCGTAGGGATCTACAGACGCGACGGCAGTGCCATAAAAGAGAATACGACAAAAAAGGACGACGGAAGCTTTCCAGAATTTCACCTCTACTCGAAAATAAATGTAAAGCAACGCCAGACTACCGTGTACTCGGTGATTCTGCACACATGTTTGGTTTGCTAATCGTCGTCACAAGTGGTAATTTTCACTTATTACATTATGTAGGTCTGTAAAAAAGGTTTATTTAGCCGACTCGGTGAAAATTTGGAGGACTGTCGATATCGCTCGAATTACAGATGTTCAGTTTACTTGAAGGATGCTCCAGGGTATGAAGAAGTGGTTAAGGATTAGTAGCGGATCGTTGTAATTTAAAAAGTGTGTTCACAATTTTTAATGTGTTGCTTGTTAGAAGCAAAAAATATAATTTATAAAATACTAATACAGTGAAACCTGAGTAAGCCGGAACCTGTGTAACACGGAATCCTGTGTATGACGGAAATTTTGGCGATTACCTACATATTGTAATGTAAAAATTGCTTATAAGCCGGAACCCTGTCTAACGCGAACACGGAATTTCTCTAATCTGTTAAGCCGGAACCTACTTATGTTATTGCTTTGCAGGTATAAAAGAATTTATAGATGTTTACATAATTAGTTTATGATTTCGGAAAGCCCCATAATAAGGGCGAACTATTATCAATACTTAGAACCATTATCACAAAAATTTAGGTACAAAAGCAGTAAATACACAAATAAACCAATATTGTGTAGGTACGGCAGTTTGAGTTTATCCGTGAAAGTGCAAACATTTCAAAATGGCAAACCGAAAAACGAATACATTATCGCTAAAATCTAAAATGGACTTAATTAAATGTAGTGACCAAAAAAAACTTACTCCAAAGCAATTGGTTATTCAATTTAAGTGCGGAAAAACGCA
The DNA here is from genome assembly GCA_927349885.1 of Psylliodes chrysocephalus. Lineage (NCBI taxonomy): Eukaryota > Metazoa > Arthropoda > Insecta > Coleoptera > Chrysomelidae > Psylliodes > Psylliodes chrysocephalus. The sequence continues at coordinate 22,059,143 of OV651830.1, forward strand.
AGTGTATGAAATTTTGAAAAACAAGGAAAAAATTAAAGAAGAGTGGATGCGTGGTGGTAATGGCGATATTAAGAGAAAGCCAAAGGAATCACATCACGACGACGTAAATTCAACAGTTTTGGAATGGTTTATGGATGCAAGGTCTCGCAATCTTCCTGTATCTGGAACAATTATTCAAGAAAAAGCAAGAGAAATTGCAAACCATTTTGGAAAAGTAGATTTTAAAGCTTCGAATAGATGGCTGGAAAGTTTTCGAACACGACATAACATAAGATTTAATCAGATCTGCGGTGAAGCCAAGGACGTCGACATGGAATCTGTGACTGAATGGACATCGCACATTACAGATTTAATTAAAGGATATACCCTAAAAGACATTGCTAATTGTGACGAAACTGGCCTTTTTTATAGAGCGCTGCCGGACAAGACAATGTGCTTTAAAGGTGAAAAATGTCAAGGAGGCAAACAATCTAAAGAAAGGTTAACCGTTTTGTTTTGCGCCTTTGCTGACGGAAAAATAGAAAAACCTCTAGTTATTGGAAAATCCCTCAGACCGCGATGTTTTAACAATACCAATGTGCCTTAGCTACCAGTTTATTGGCGAGCAAATAAAAAAGCATGGATGACATCAGTTCTTATGGAACAGTGGCTAAAAATTTTAAATCAAAAAATGAAATTTGAAAATCGACACATCCTTCTATTTTTGGATAATGCAACGTGTCACCCCAAAATAATACTATCCAATATAAAATTGTGTTTTCTACCACCAAACACCACAAGTCAAACACAACCTCTCGATCATGGAGTTATACAAAACTTCAAAATGCATTACAGAAAACAAGTGCTGCGGTCAATTATTGCGAATATGAGATTCTCTCAATCAGCAGGAGATTTGGCTAAAAAAATATCAGTTTTGGATGCTATCAGATGGATTGATTATTCAGTAAAAAATATTAAACCTGATTGTGTTAAAAAATGTTTTGCGGCATGTGGAATCAAGCAAGATGGAGACGTTGACCTAATCGAAAATGTTGACGAAATTAACGAAAGTACAAAAGAAGTCGAAGAGTTAATTACTGAAATTAATCCCGGTTGTAATGTTCATGATTACATCACATTAGATGAAGCCGTTACAACAAATGCTGGGTTTCAGTCCATAGAAGAACTGGTGTTAGAAAAAACTGCCGTGGAAACTACTGTGGCAGACGATAATGATGGGTTTGGAATTGGTAAGCGATTTTTCTAATTCTCTAAAAAAATAAACAACTTTTTATTTATTCTTTCCATCTTAATTGGGCATTTGGCCAAGTAGAAATAAAGTTAAAATACATAATAAAAATAAGATAGGAAGATTTCAGTTACCATCACAAAAATAACAGATAGAAAAAATTATTTTCCCATTAGCTTTTCAAAACGATCTGTTCTTAAATTATTATTTTTATCTACAGGAACAGAAGTTGAAGAATCCGATCGGATAAAAAATTTTTCTGAAGCTTTGAGGAGTGTTGCAGCGTTAGAGGATTTTTCCCAAAGAATAGAGAGCGAACCGATGAGAAAGAAGATTTTAGAATTAAGGACATTCATGGAATCATCTTACGTATTACAAAAGAATAAAAAATAACTTACATTGATAGAAATGTGGAATAAATAATAATTTATATTGTTTCTAATAATAAATAAAAATATGTAGGTACATAGTAATAATAACAACTATATATTAAATGTACGTATATTAGATTTTTTTTAACAAAATCATCACTTTTTTAAATCTACTATGTGCAATTTTTTATCTACCCTGTGTAACGCGGAATCCTGTATATGCCGGAAAATCGGTGCACGACCGTGCGATTCCGTTTTACACAGGTTTCACTGTTCCTCGATAATACAATACAGATTTAAATAAATATTGCAAAAATATGCTTACCTAATATAGTCATTTTACGAACTACGAACTACCCATTTCTAGTTGGAGACCGTAGCTCAATAAACATTTCCAAATTAGTATAAATACATTGCCAATTAAAGAATTTGTAATTGTTTGTTCAATACTTTCTTTTGGAAACGATTGCAGAATATTTGCAGATAGTGAAAATGCATTGGAGTCAAAACATGTGAAGTAAATAAAGTTTGATATTGAGTTATTGATTTATCAAAGGAGAAATAATGGCTAGTATTAAAGAAAAGTCATACATCGTTGAAGTAAAATACCTATACAGGGTGTTTCATTGGAAAAGTCCTATATCTTGCGACCTTTATAACCGAGTTATAGAGTTTTCTGAATTTGGCCCATTTCTTTCGTGTTTGATAACTTTTGAATAACTAGTCTTACTGGCTATGCCGACAGTAAATTAAGAATGGTTCTAATTAATATTCGATCAATACGGAATAAGACTGATGAATTGTATTTGTTTTTGGAAGAGTTAGGGTTTCCCCAAATAGTTGCTATTACAGAACACTGGTTACAAGTTGGTGAACCAGTTTTTGTCGAAAAATATACTATCGTCAGCAGATATGATAGAAGTAATACAGACCATGGTGGAACTCTAATTTTATCCTTAGACAAGGACTTTTCTGCTGTATCTAAATACGACTTTCTACAAGCTGAAAATTTCTTCGAATTTTCCATTGTAAACAACAAAAACATTGATTTGTTTATTATTTGTATTTATAGAACACCTAAATCAAATGTTCACCTCTTTCTAGAGAATCTTCTTAATCTACTTGACGCATTGCCTATAAAAAGTAAGAAAATTTTATGCGGCGATTTTAATATTGACTTTGCTAATGTATGTGCTACTCAAAAGTCTTTGATCAATATTTTTGAATCATTCAGTCTCACTATGCACGTAAATTCTCCAACTAGAATCACAGAAACAACATCTACAATTATAGATTACGTAGTCTCTGATTTTAAACCCGTTGATGTAGAGCACCAAGTAATTAGCTCAGGTCTCTCAGACCACGAAGCAGTATTTGCCAAATTTTTGATACCCCGTACAATTCCAAAAAAAGTCCGTCAGCTAGGTAGAATTTTCTCTAAGCATAATTTCAAAAATTTCTATAATTTATGTCTAACTACTGATTGGAATGGTCTTTCTGAAGATATTGACTCTAAATTTTTAGACTTCTTAAATAAAATAATTATGTGTTTTAATACAGCTTTCCCCCTTCGCCCCATTAAAACTAAATGTCATAAATCTTGGACAACTAAAGGAATAAGAACATCATCTAAAAATATGAGGTCACTCATGTATATTAAAAAGTACACAGATAATCCCCTAATATTAAACTATATCAACAACTACAGAATATTGTATCGGAAAATCACCAAATCTGCTGAGAAAAACTATTACAAAAATCGCATCGCAAGAGCTAAAAACTCCTCCAAAGAAACCTGGTCTATAATAAATGACTTAAGGAATAAAACCCGTTCTTCAAACAGTGTAAATCCTAGCCCAGATGAACTAAACAATTATTTCGTAAATGTAAGTAAAAATATCAAATCTAACATAGCTCCGAGTCAGGATGCTCTCTCCTTCCTCCTACCTACTAAAAGGATCACTGAAAGTTTCTTCCTAAGACCAGTAGACAAGCATGAACTAGTGCAAACCATAAACAACATCCAAAATAAATTTTCCTGTGGAATTGATGGCCTGTCCACCAAAATATTTCTAAATATACCGGATGTAGTAATCAACATTTTAACTTCACTGATTAATGAATCCTTTGAAATTGGTCTCTTTCCTAACTGTCTTAAAACAGCTATAATAATCCCACTTCATAAAGGTGGCGACAAAACCAAAACCTGTAACTATAGACCTATCGCGTTATTGCCTACCTTATCGAAGATAATAGAACGGCTAATGAAAAACCGTCTTTTGCCCTTTCTTTTCAAGCATAACATCCTCACAGCTCATCAGTATGGCTTTCTACCTAAAAAATGCACTAGCGACGCAATGTTTTCCGTTCTTAATGAAATATACACATCACTTAATGATAAACTTTTCACCGCTTCAGTATTTTCCTTCTACTGCATTAATAACCTACTTTTCCTTATTCGAATCTCACCTTCGCTATGGTTTACCTTTCTGGGGTTTCTTTAGCTTATACCTTTTCGAATCTATTTTTAAACTGCAAAAAAGGAGCAATCCGCTATGCATTTGGTTTAAGCAGTAGGACACATTGCGAAAATTACTTCAAAAATTTCAAAATTCTAACCCTTCCTGCTCTATTTATTTTCGAATCCGTTTGCTTAGTTCGCAAGCACATTCAAAATTTATCCGAAAGACCGACTCGTAGATATCCTACAAGAAATTTAGAGACAGATGTTTATTTAACAATGCCCACTTCTGACCTATTAAAACATTCCATTACCTACAATGCCAAAAAATTGTATAATAACCTTCCGATGCAATTAAAATCTATAAATACATACGATAAGTTCCGAAGACTGGCTAAAGCTTTTCTTCTAGAAAGACCATATTACACAGTAGCAGAATTTTATAACGTACCTTAGACATTTGAGTTCCACATACAATGGCATTAATTAAATAATTAAATATTAAAGTTTAAATTTAAATTTAAACTTTAATATTTAATTATTTAATTAATGCCATTTAAATTTAAAAATTAAATTAGAATAATTATAATGACGGATATTGCATATCCATTGCAATTGTTATTCCTATTTTGTCTGTTTGTTTCTGTTTGTTTTTTCTGCTGTTTAGTTATTTTTTATAATATGTTTAGTATTTTAAGTTACACGGTTTGTCTATAAAATTTTTGTAATTTTTTTTACGACAATAAAGCATATCTCTCTCTCTCTCTCCTCTCTCTCTCTCTCTCCTCCTCTTCTCTCTCTCTCACTCTCTCTCTCTCCTCTCTCTCTCTCTCTCTCTCTCTCTCTCTCTCTCTCTCTCTCCTCTCTCTCTCCTCTCTCTCTCTCTCTCTCTCTCCTCTCTTCTCTCTCCTCTCTCTCTCTCTCTCTCTCTCTCTCTCTCTCTCTCTCTCTCTAATGTTTGTTTAATATTTGCCAAAGATAATCTACACACCTATATGACAATTTATCGATGCATTGAAAGATTTCAATACTCGGCTTAACAAAAATTATTAAAATTTGATCCAACCTATACATCAAATTTTTAAAAACTGGATTTCAAATTTACAAAGGGCATAAAAAACTGAATACATCCATAATTTTTTGTTTTTTCGCATGCTGTTTTACTAACAAATTTTTAACGTTTCGCATTTAGATGTTTTGACTGCGTAAGAAAATGGTAAATATGTTATTAAGACAACCGAAACGAACTCTGAATGGCCACAATCCGACGTCTAATTGTAATTGCGTTGAATAGTAATCCTTAGTATTCCTACTCCAATTACCATTTTAATAAAATGAAGTCATTTGTAGTAAAAAAAATCAGAAAAAAAAACATGTCTCTAAAATGGGCTTGAAATTAAAATATTCTATTTAGGAATTTCTTGGGAATTGGCCTTTTTAAAAAGTTTTAAGATTACTAAAATTAGTTTACCGCTATTTATACAGTGCGGAAAAAAGGATATTTATAACATACGAAAAAAATACCATATTAGTCACAATTTTATTATAGAAAACAAAATATTAAATTTCCAGTGTGACTTAGCCTTAGTCTTTTGAGTTCTTGTAGTCTACAGGATAAAACGAAGATCTAGCACAGACGCAGTTTTCTCAACAATGGCATCTTGACCTAAGGGGCCAAAATACCTTGACACTGGCGCAAAATTTGTAAATATTTCGGTCTCTAAAAATATTTCTTTTTATTTTAATTACAATTGTCGGATCAAATTAGAGCTAAACAATACATTTTATTCATTATTTATTATTATTTAATTTGATCCCGTTGAAAAAATTTGCGTCGTATTATTCCAAGACACAACAAATTTAATAATTTAAGCAACTTTAATATTTTATTTAACCTCATTGGCTCTTTGGTGTGATTGTTCATTAGTTGACGTTTGACATCGACATCTGGAGCATTTCAACTCTACTCGCTGTCCGGTGCGTCTCATCGGGAGTTCCGATTTGTTCCGATCCATGATATCTGTTCATTATAGTTTGATATATTGGGTATTAGGTTTGTAGTCTAGTGAGTCAAGTATATTTAGATTAAGGTATTTTTAATTGTAGTCTCTGAATAGGTAATTTTAGGTACTCGGTCAATGACGTCATTTCTTGGTTGTTGGTCGGTTGTTAGAAAAGTGCGACTTGTAAAAACGTACTTTAATTTGGGGACGGTTGTACCCACGTGGTTGTACCACTTTTTGACATTCGCTAGTTGTACATTGTTTTCTGAACCATCCTTCAGTGGATTTAGTTTTATGTGCCACATATTTAATTTTTGAAAATACTAGTATTCTTAGTTAGTAGTATTTTGTGTAAAATTCCAAATATTTTTCTCCAAGTGAGGATTTTTAAATGTACATTGGTGCCAGTGTGTTCCATTTTGTGGAACCAAGGCCTGTAACCACTTATCGTCATTATTTTTGAGCTTCACTATATTTCTGCAACCCCATTGGCCCAGGGGTTTCAATTTTACTTCAGTTTCGTTTCACTTTCGCGGCCATTTTAGTTTTATCCTGGGCTTTGATTTGGCTTGTTGCCTGGACTAAACATCCTTGCTGCATGGAAACTACTCTTCCAGTTTGACGTGAGTGGGGCACCTTGGATCGTTTGCTGCCTACTATAGTCAACCGCCGTTGCAGGGGCAGAGCTTCACCTCTACGCCGACCAGGGGCGCACGCAAGTCTTTTAAAATTTATTTATTTTTGGGTCTATTAGCGTTTAAAGCTTATTGTAGTGTTGACATTGCTATTTTTTTGACTTTGCTTATTAAATTCAAGGGCTTCGTAGTTTTTAAGTAGATATAACGCTCAAAAGTTAGTGAAATATACCTATTTCCTCTAGGATCGTGTTTAAAGCTTACCATACTGTTAAAAATTGCTATTTTCCTGACTTTACATATTATTCTTAAGTGCATCGTATTTATTTGATATTCTTAAATGCACGTTTAGTAGCTATAACCTGTCAGGTAGCTTATGTTATCACGTACAGTCACGCACGTCAAATTTTACGTATAACGTTGGACGACATTGTTGCTTCTTGTTACTTTTAGCGCATGCGCCTGGGCCCAAGCGACGCTTCGTTCATATTTATTGCTCGGTTGTTGCCGACTGTTAGTGACTATATATTATTTCCTGTAAAACTAGTTAGAAACACGCTGGCTTAAGGTTATTTACTTAACTGTGGGATTAGCTAATAGTAGTTGAAGCTATTAGTTGTAGTTGTAGCTATTTGTATCGTTGCTACCCTAATTATAAATACTTTTTCTTAACTCCCAAGTGTTTAGGTTCACGCAGTGTTTAATAATTTAGAATCTACCAATTTACAATTTATTTAATTATTCTTATCAGCTGTTGTTAGAATATTAAATTAGGTATACGTACATAGTTCGTTAAAATTGAAAATTAAGAACATTTATATCTCTTGTGGCATTTCTCATTGTATTTTAAATTATAATTTTTTGTATTTTTGCTTAGAGTGATCCTTGGTAAATATTCACTAATCTATTTTTAAATTGAAGATTAGTTGGTCGACTGTTATAGGTACTCGTGCCAATTTTCCTGGCGTCCAGAATAAGATCTTTTTTTTATTGACAGAACCACCCCTTCTCCGTCTGTTAGCTAGTCGCGAGTATTCTTATGTTACCATAGCTCGGTGGCGGTGACACTCTACCACCTAATTCAGTGGTCGCCAACCTGTCGATCGCGAGCTACCGGTAGCTCGCGAAGGCAATTCTGGTAGCTCTCACAACGATTTTAATTAAAAAAATACAAACTGCAAAAATCAGAGAAGCTTCCGAAAATTCCATAAAAAAATCTAATTGTCATAATATTAAACATAAACAGCGGCAAGGTTGCGGTGAGCGATCTGCCGCTGACGTCATCAAGCTAGAATCGGCTAGAACCGACCAGCCAGACCAGCGCGTTAGTGTTCGAGAAAGATCAGGATTGCTTTGAACGGGATAAATACGCACGGCGCGGCGACATTGCGCTTAGTTTAAAACTAAACGCGTAACCAACGTCCAGCGATTGGGTTAGTAGAGAACAACAAAAAACAATATTATGGCAAGCAGTTGTAAGAAGGTAAAGACATACCACTTTCATTCGGAATGGGAAGAACAATACTTTTTTACAGAAGTTAAAGATAAAAATGTGTGTTTGTTATGTAATACTTCGGTCTCCGTTGCTAAAAAATAAAATATTGAGAAACATTATAAAACTGTACATTCTAATTTTGAAAAATCATTCCCACTACATTCTGCCGCCAGAAAGGAGAAACTGAAAGAGTTAAAAAAGCAGTTAATTGGACAACAATCAATATTTTTAAGAACAGTCGACAAAAGTAGGGCTGCAACTGAAGCACCGTACCGTGTGTCCCAGATAATTGCACAAAAAAAAAACCTTATGAAGACGGGAAAATGATAAAACAGGCGTTTTTAGAAGCTGCTGATTCGTTATTTGCCAACTTTAGAAATAAAGACGAGATAGTTTCAGCTATAAAATCTATGCAACTTTCTACTAATACAGTGATGAGACGTGTAGAAGTAATGAGCAATGATATTTTTTTACAGTTAAGAACTGACTTAGATAACTGTGTTTATTTTTTATTTCAACTGGATAAATCAACAGATGTCGTTGACACTGCCCAGATGGCCGTGTTCGTCAGGATGGTTTTTAGTGATTTTACGAATAAAGAAGATCTTTTGAAGTTTTTCCACTGAAAGGACACACTACTGGACAGAAGTTGTTTTCTCATTTAAAAAATATTATTTCTTCCGAGAAAATTCCAATATCGAAAATGGTAAGCTTGACAACCGATGGCGCTCCAGCTATGGTGGGTTGTGATAAGGTTCTGGTGGCGTTATGTCGTAAAGATGAAACTTTTCCACAATTTCTCTGTTACCACTGCATTATCCATCAGCAAGCATTATGTGGAAATTTCCTGAAACTAAACAACGTTATGAAACTGGTGGTAAAAATTGTGAACAAGATTAGAGCTCAAGCGTTACAAAGAAGATTATTCAAAACGTTGGCCGATGAAGTTGACTGTCAATACGAGGACCTACTCCTTCACTCTGAAGTCCGATGGTTAAGTAGAGGACGGGTGCTGAAACGTTTTAATGATGTCCTATCTGGCATAGTTCAATTTTTTAAACAACGCGATGAACCAAATCCGGAACTAGAGATTTTGGTTTTCTCGAGGAAATTACAGAAAAATTAAACGAACTTAATTTGCAGCTTCAGGGGAGAGACAAAGAACTAGCGGAAATGATTTCTGATATAAAAGCATTTATCAAAAAGCTGGAGTTTTGGGAACAAACCCTAATTAACAGCGATGCCAAGCATTTTCCTATTATTTCAGAAAAAATATCTCAAAATCCATTAGAACCCTATGACAGCAAATATCATGTAGAAATAGTTTCTACCCTGAAGAACAACTTCAAAAATCGTGTTAAGGATTTCAACGAAATAGCTTTAGTAGCGCAGTTTGTTGATTCACCCTTTATGGAAATTGATATCCAACAGTTTGCAACTTGTGTTATGCAGAACTTTGGCGAAGACACCGCTGCAACAGAAATGGAAGTAATTGAGTTTTAAAATGATTTAGCCTTAGAATCGTTAGTCTCAAGTACCAAATGTATCTGGCCTATTGTAAGTAAAGACAAATATTCATTGACAAGGGGGGTAGCCATGTGTGAGTTGAGGTAATTTTAAGGTGAAAGGGGAGAAAAAGTCCTTTATATCTCACAAGGAAAGTCAATGTTTAATTATTTAACAAAACATTGAGTGCGACCGTCCACTAGTGGATGGAGAGTATGGCGAGCCTGAAGATGAAGTGATGACACTTCGAAACCGGTCGCACTCAATGTTTTGTTAAATAATTAAACATTGACTTTCCTTGTGAGATATAAAGGACTTTTTCTCCCCCTTCACCTTACAAATATTCAGTTCTATGCCGTGTTGCCTTGAAAGTGGAAGCATTATTCTGTTCAACCTATTTGTGTTAATCTTCTTTTTCCAATATGAAGTTTATTAAGAACAAATATCGCAATCGACTTACAGATGAACATTTGGATAATTGTATTCGAATGGCTGTATCAAATTATAATGCAAACATTAAAAAAATTATCGATGAGTCTGAGTGTCAGCCTTCTCATTGAACGTGCTTTTTTATTTTTCAATGTTTATGTTCATGATAGTGCGTTACTTTTTTGTTGTTATTATTAACTATTTTTAAATCTTACGTGACATGCCGTTGTGGCTGGATAAAAGTTTGTGTTTATTTTTCAAACACCTTCGGTTAGTAGGTAGGAATGTAGCTATGAACAAGTACGTACTAGTAATATTAGTTATTTTGTTATTAGTTTATTATTAGTACCTATGTATTATGTATTATGTATTATGTATTACCAGTTAAATAGTAAAATAAATACATATAATGATAAATTAACTCTGGATTATTTTATTTACGTTGCGTTACGTGGCTTCCGTGTGGGGTAGCTCGCTGTTTATTCCAAAATTAACAAAGTAGCTCAACACATTGAGAGGTTGGCGACCACTAATCTAAATATACAGGGTGTATCTAAATAACACCGAAAAAATTAAAGGGGTGATTCTGTGATGAAAATTAATGTGAGTGTTTTCTATAAAATTTTTTGAAAAAACCCTCCCCGGAAAAGTTACACCCCTTCGAAAATTAAAAAAATAATGGTTTTTCTTTTTTATTTTCCCTGTATATCAAGCTAAAGACACGAAACTTGGTAAACATTATCTGTCAATAAAAGTACACTTTTTAAAATTTTTTCAACTCTGAAGTATGCTTAGAAGGGGTTGAAATAATCAACCCCTAAGATATTTTTTCTTACAACTTTTTTTAGATGAAAATAAGAAGTTAAAACTGCAGCTGTAGAAGAAGCCGTACTTAATTCAATTTCCAGAAACTAGTACCAGGAGAATAGCTCGTGTCCTACATGTAAGCCATTCCGTTGTTTTTAGAATTTTAAAAGAACAAATGTTGTATCCCTATCATCTTCAACGGGTGCAGGCGTTAATGATTCGAGATTTTTTACCCTTTGTGATTTTTTGTCAGTGGCTTATTAATATGATTGGCCAAGCACCACAGTTCTTAGGTAATATTTTATTTACTGACGAGGCGAGTTTCTCAAGAGACTGTATTAGAAATTTTCACAACAATCACCTTTGGGCTGACGAAAATCCTTATGGCTTTTTTGAAGGAAATCATCAGTATCAATTTTCATTAAACGTGTGGCCCGGAATTATTGATAATCATTTAATTGGTCCCCATTTTCTTCCGCTACGATTAAATGGTGAAGCATATTGTCATCTCCTTGAAGAATTACCTGTTCTTCTTGAAGAGGTTCCCATTCAAATTAGGCAACATTTATGGTTTATGCACGATGGTGCACCAGCTCATTTTAGTATACGTGCAAGAACTCACCTGGATGAGGTGTATGCCAATCAATGGATAGGTCGAGGAGGACCTCTAAACTGGCCAGCCAGCTCCCCTGACCTTAATCCTTTGGCTTCTTGCATATGGGGATATCTGAAATCTTTGATATACATAAACCCAGTTGAAAATATCGATGATCTGCGAAACCGCATTGTAGCAGGGTGTGAAATTATAAGAAATTCTTCAGGAATATTTCATCGTATACGCAATTCTATGAGGAAAAGGGTAGATGCTTGTATTGAAGCTGAAGGCGGTTATTTTCAACATTTATTATAATTGTATTGTCGATATTCGACAGGTTTTTGTTCATTGTTTGTTCACTTTTGTTTTTAGTTGTAGAAGTCTTAAGAATCATAATTTGGTTGGCTGTTGTTTAATAAAATGCTATTTTACATGAGCTTATTTATTTTTTCTCATAAATGCTTAAGTTTTCGAAAAAAGATAAAAAAGTTAGTCGATGAATTGGGCTGTTCAGTCATACTTTTTAAAGAAAAAATTTTCATCTAAAAAAAAGTTGTAAGAAAAAATATCTTAGGGGTTGATTATTTCAACCCCTTCTAAGCATACTTCAGGGTTGAAAAAATTTCAAAAAGTGTACTTTTATTGACAGATAATGTTTACCAAGTTTCGTGTCTTTAGCTTGATATACAGGGAAAATAAAAAAGAAAAACCATTATTTTTTTATTTTCGAAGAGGTGTAACTTTTCCGGGGAGGGTTTTTTCAAAAAATTTTATACCAAACACTCACATTAATTTTCATCACAGAATCACCCCTTCATTAATTTTGTTTAGAATTGCTAACCCTACAATTCTCTGTCCATGTTTGCCGACTGTAAAAATAAATACCGAAAATCGTCACTGTCTCCTGGATTATACAGTTAGTAGATGATGATGAGGTGCTGGCATAAATGTTTTACAAAGATAATCAGTCCTCTCACTCCAATTTGAAGATGGCGTGATGGCTTCACAACAAATACACTTTTATCAATAACTAGTTGGGGATGTGGGAAAACATTTAATTCATTCTTGTTTCAACCTTGGTTGGGAAAATTAGCTTAATCGTGTATTTTACAAATATAGATTGTTTTTAAATCTAAATTATCTTAACTCGCATAAATGACGGCGAGATTTCACCCGTGAGTAAGAAGCATGCTTTTGAAAATAATGAAATTTCCTTCTTCATTTTAATTGGTGTATTTCGGGAATTTGTTTCTATGCCAAATAAAATTTTAATGCATTATTTTCACTTCTATTTAATATTTTTATTGCATGCACAAAATCAATAAAAGTCACAGAACTACGGACTTTTTATTATGATTTGTCAGACAGCTATACAGTGATATACTAACAGCTTTAATTAATTAATTTTATTTATTACCAATAAAGTATTAAAACAGAATAATTTCCCGCACTTTCATTTTTATTTAACGGATAAAATAATATAACTTTTTGATGATCGCTGTGTCAACAATACTGTATAAATATTATGTAAAGTCGCCTAATGTGGAATAGAATTTTATTTTAATTAAAAAAAATGATAAACTTCAATTTTGTTTTTAGATATTTTGTATAGATATAGGTAAGGGTATTAGGGATATATAGTTCATGTCACAAAAATATAAATCTCCCAAAAAAATCATAAAAAAAATAAGAATATAAAATGAGCTTTTTTTTAGATCTTCAAAAATGGGTTCCTAATGTGGAATACCTATGTTCCAAGCGAAAAATAGCATTCGTTATAAAATGTTGATTGAAAAAACTTTGTTTTTTGAGAAATAAGTTTATTTAAACAATAAAGATACAAATATATTAGCACAAAGAATTAAAAAAAAAATTTAAACTAACGGCAAAAGTCGCAAACGTAGGGTTCTTTTTCGGGTCCTGCACACTTTTCATGTGCCCAACAGTTACATAGCATGCATATTACCCAAATTTCTCCTTGATTATTATCTGAAAACTTATCTTCACAAAAAATGCAATGTGCATCTTGGTTAGGATTATTTTCCTGTTTTGCAAAATCTTCTTCGTCATCTGAAGAATTCTGCATGGAAATGCTCGATGCATCAGATTCAGCACTTGATAAAGACACATCTCTCTTTTGACGTTTAGTTAGTGTTTTCTTCATATTACGTCTACCTTCTTGAGATGAACTACAAGATGGATTTTCGGAAAATACATTTTTTTTACTGTCCTTTTTTTGAGTCGCTGCGTTTGTGTCTTTCATTTGAACCGATTTCTCTAGGTCTTCCTTATTTGGCGTAGTAGTAATTATTTTGGCTTTTCCGGGTTTTCGGCCTCTAGTGCCTACTTTTCTCTTTACGGTCGGTATTGGTGAAATATCTTCTGGACCAACAGCTTCTACACTTGGATTTCGGTTTTCCTTTTCTTCTTCTGCGGCAATCATTCTTGGCTGTGGGGTGAGATTATTGGTTATTGGACCAGCATAACAAACCTCTTGTTCAACGGTTAGAAAGTCCACTTCGCTGAAAATGTTTCTCCTAGTAGGATAAATTCCTGTAGTTGCGAACCCTTTGACGGCTCGCTCCGCCGATTGCGTCTTTAAATAGGCTTGCCCAAACAGTTCGCAAACATCAAAGTGGGATATTGGACGTTGATTATTCCTTAAAAAAATCCTTATTTCCTCATTGTAAAATGCTTTTAATGCTCCCATTACAGTTTTATCTAGAGGCTGCATTTTGTGGGAGGTGTGTGGCTGCAAGGAAAGAATTGTTACAAAATTTTCTTTAGCCTTTATTATAACATCAAGGTTTCTTATATGTGTGTTGTGTCCGTCTAAAAGTAAAAGAATAGGGTTGGTTTTAGATGGATGAACATATTCGATAAAGTGCTCGAACCAAGCTGTGAATAGATCCATTTGTATCCACCCTGATGGATGAAATTTAAATAAAGTTCCAGGTGGAGCACCCTTTTTGAGTTGTTCATTGCAATTCTTACGAGGGAATATAATCATTGGTGGAACAAATGTTCCATCTGCGCTCATACACATGGAAATGGTTATTAGAGATCCCCGTTCTGCGGAAGTAATAGCTCCAATTTGACGTTTGCCTTTCATTTCTAAAATTTGGGGGCATTTAGATTGGACGATACATATGCCACATTCATCCACATTGAAAATCTGCCTAGGAGCAAAATTCTTTTCTTCCATGACGTGTTTAAGCAAGTCAAAGAACTCGTTCACACTTTGTTTATTAAATCCGGCAGCCCTTACAACCGATGTTCCTGTTGGTCTTCTTATGCTAATTTTATCTTTGTGTCTTTTCAGAAATCCTTTGAGCCATTTTTTCCTGCAGATTCCTGAAGCAATGAAAACTTATTCGGAATATTATTACGTCTCGCCAATTGAAATGCAAGAGAACGTAGATCTCTCCTAGTCAATCCAAAAAAGTTTCTTTCCATCTTAAGAATGTAGTCCACCAGCTTGGTTTTCAATTCTTTCGATAAAATAGGGTTTCTTCCTAAGGTTTCCTTCTTGATATCGATAATATTTTTGTCGCTTTTACAATATCTAAATAATGTGGCACGGGGAACTTTGTAGTGTTTGGCAGCTCTTAAATATCCCATTGTATGAGTTCGTATTGCTTCTACTGCATTTTGCATGTCTTCTTCCTTCCATTTGTGCTCTTTAATGTTCTTTTTTGGCATTTTTCCTGAAACAAATGCAAATATGCTTAATTTTAGTTATAGTTTACTATTGTGGAATATTCCACTTTAGGGCACCTCTCCTATTCCACTTAAGGAGACTTTTATTATTTTATTTCATATCAACATAATCGAAACTAAAATGGTTATTTGCATTAAATATTAAGCATATTATAAAACTACAAACTATGTACTTTAACTCCACAAAATATCTTACCTTTAATATTAATACCAACGGAGATAACACACCTTTTATTTATTGGTACAAAAATGTCTACTGGGCTTGAAACTATATTTGCTTCGCTCCCGTCGAACCACTGACGCTATCCATATCAAAGTCTTCCACGTACGAAAACATTTTAGGTGGGGCGTTTGATGCACTGACTTGTAAGTAGATGGCGCCTATAGATCACCGTATAACAGCGTATTCCACTTTAGGAACCTATTCCACATTAGGCAACTTTACTCTAATAAATTGAGAGAAAAATACACTTTATTAAGGGTATCTGAATGAAGATTAAAAATATTATCATTATTGGAACATTCTTCTTTATATGAACCCGAAACGGCCTTAAAATTGATAGTAATCTTCTTTTAGAATTATCAATAAAATTTAATACAAATTATATATTAAATATTGTACATTACAATTTGTTATTTTGTTCTTCAACCAACCACATTTCGTGAGCCTATACAATTTTGTAACATTTTTAGGAAATATAATATTGAAGTAACATCCAAAACTATTTATATCTTAACATAGTCCCCTTTGTTAGATACATAAGTCAGGTATCTGTAAATTAAATTGTACTGTGATTTTAACTTTATCTATTTCGGTCAAAGTGTTCATAGAAACTATATTTGGGTCTAAGCGGTCGTAGAATCATAACTCGCCTACGTAAACATTATCGTTACATAATTAGCTTTAAACATACAGACTGATATAATACACCTTTCTCATTTACAAACTGTATAATTTCCAGTAAACATGAATTTTGCCAAAGAAGTACACTGAAAAAAATTATAATAGCTGTAAATTTAACAACTAACGATTGTAAGTGGGTGTTTCAGAAATATTTTTGTTTATTAATCTGTTCGCTGGCGCAATAGGCACATTCCCGAGAAAGAAGGCAGTTGGTAAACGGTGGTTGACATATTTAAGTTGCAATTAAGCAATTTACAGGGCTGCAACATGCATTTTGTATTCGTGTGCTTTATAAAAAGAATAATTCTTATATTCTTATACATCGTTTGTACAGAAATCATTATAACATAACAAGAATAAAAGATATCCCGAGTGCAGTTTTAATTTCTGTCAAACTTTCTTAACCAATATTTAATTAAATTTGCAGTTGGGACATCATTTATCCTTGCTGTCGCAGATTAACCGAAATTATATTGGAAATATCTGTGCGATCCGTAGGGTTGGAAGGATTAGTGCTTGGATGAAAACACCACTTTCAAATTAGATACTTTATTTTTAAACACTATTAAAACAATGTTAATTTTATTATATAGTTCATTTACAAACTACATACTTTTTACACTATATAAAGACTTTTCTTCGGAAATTTGTTACTTAAGCACTCAAGCCACCCTATTCTCCCCAGAACGATGTGTTATATTTGGAAGGTATTGAAGCTCTACAGGGAGAGAAGCTGTTCAGCTAGATTGAGAGTGATATTCGACTTTGACCAATTAGGAAGTGTCTTACGCTGGTGTTTTTAGCCAATGAGTGCGATTGCCGGGTATAGATGACCAATGAGAAGTGGATACGAAGTAAATGACGCCTTTGACGTAGAGAAGAAAAACCGTTCTTATCGTTTAGAGTGTCTCTGAGGTCATCCTAGGTTATCTAGATGGATGTACAGTCTGTTCGCTATTCTTACGCGGGTTTTGGATTAACAAAATTATGCAAATTAGTCATTGACAACCAGTTCCAATAAGCCTCTTTCCAAGAAATTAGGTAAAATTGCCTAATGGTCAGATTTAAATTAAAATTACATTAGGGTAGGTACTAAATTTGTTACAAATATTGCAGTTGAATTGATTATTTGCAAGTGTTGACATTGTATGTATATTGTAAAATTAGTGAAAATTTTAAAAATGCCTAGACGTGTGTTAGATGTAGATAGTCTAATTTTTAGTGTACATAAGTATTTTACTGATGAAAAAGAAAATGATGGTCCTTTAAAATCGGTAATGCCTGTACAACAACGCGCATGCGATGCTCTAGGAATTAGTGGAAGCAAATTAAGAGAAGTATTACAAAATCACAATAGTGAACTGCCGAAAGAAAATCACCGCAAAACTCGCCCATCATTGAAAACGAAAGATATTCCAGATGGAAAGAAATTTGAAATTCGTGATACCATTTATTGTATGAGGGCCAACAAGGAACATGTGACCTTAAATACAATTCTCTCGGAATTAATAAATAGAAAATTTGACGACATTGGCAAAACAAGTCTTTGGCAAGTGATACATAACTTGGGTTTCAAATTTCAAAAGGAGGATAACAGAAAGGCCCTTTGTGAAAGAAGTTCTGTCGTGCATAAGACAATTAACTTTCTAAGAAAATATTCTAAATTTAAAGAAGAAGGGGCGAATTTTATATATTTAGACGAAACATGTATATTTTCTAGGGGTGCAACCAAGAGAATATGGCAAGATGATAACGTAAAGTCCATCAAACATACCGATGGAGAAGGAAAGCGACACATAATTTTACATGCAGGAGGGAAATCGGGTGTATAGAAGGTGCTGATTTAATATTTTCATCTAAATCAAAATCCAGTAACTATCACGATAATATGAATACAGAAATGTTTGTAAAATGGTTGCTTGAAAAACTTCTCCCAGGTTTAAGTGAGCCCAGCGTAATTATTTTAGACAATGCACCTTACCATTCTGAAGTATTAAACAAAAGTCCAACGAATTCTTGGATTGTTGATCAAATTAAAGAATGGTTGACAAAGGAACATATACCATTTTCTCAATGTGTTGTCATGAAAATATGAAGGGTAGAAACGATAATTAATGAACAGTAAAAGTTTTAATTTAAAATCAATAATAAAATCACTAGACACTTTGATTATGATCAAAAGAAAACAAAATTAAATTTTTCTTTAATGAGTAAAAATAAAAAGCACAGCTTATACAATACAGCTGCACAACTCCGTGTCGGCGTCTTTGATCTGGCGGTCGAGAACCAAGCAAGACGGAATGATGCTATCTCTGTTAGATTCAAGGGAAAAATCGGGCCCGGATGAAACAATTTTTTTATTATTGAAAAAATTGAAAACCTTGGCGTAATAAGGTTGGTCACATGCCATATTAAGTAAGTTTTGGGAAATTACATTTTTAATTTGTTTTAAATCTTTCAAATATAATTAAAAAATTTATTTAAATATAAATATTACGAAAAATAGCACATCTTTCGGATTAGAGGTAAAATAATTTATATATGGCTAGTAAAATCCTCGTTAACAAATGTTTTGAGCTAAAACAGTCACTTCACGACAAATTATGGCTTGGATCCATTTTACACCAAGGGCTTCAATTGTTAAAGAATTGTGTCACGCTCGTGGATGCAAATCAAGTGGTACCCCCGTGTCTCTGGCAAGTGTTACTCTTCGCGCAAAGGGTTTATACCTAGATAAACGAATGCTTCGACTGAGGTCTGGGAACTCTATGGTATTTTGGAATTATAAAGAATGTGGGCTTTTGTTTTAACAATATTGGTTATATTTAGATGTATTCTTATTATTTGAAATACAGATTTGTAGAAGTTATACTTTGACAGTTTTTATTAATATAATATATTCAATTTTTATCTGACCATACCGAAGTAGGAAATTTTAAAACTTTATAGTAATGTGAAATTTGAATTACAATATTACAAGATATAACATAATTAGTACTTATTTTAGGTAGGTACTAAATTTGTACTTGGAGAAAGTAATATCGATTTTTACAAGAAAACTTGAAAAGTAAATTAATTTAATTCCTATTTCTGATGTAAAACTTAAACCAAGAAAACAAATAAATTGTAGTTTGTTCAACAAGGGTGGATATGATAGCCATATCACACAAAGACGAAGTTTGAGCACGACGTCGTAGGCGGAGAACTCAATCGTCTGATTGTGATATGAACAATCTACTCGATATGGTCAGTATATTTTTTCTACGACCCACTAACGAAAATCTACAAATTTAAAAAATTATTTTAGGTTATTTAGACAAAATAACTAATTTTAAAATAATTTACAAAGTTGACTAATTTATAAAATAAAATAAATATGAAAAATTAATTAGTCCTCGGCCTAGATTCGATCCCGGACTTTTCGCGTGGAAAGCAGATGCTCTGTCTTCATCTTCACCGAAACTTTCAGGACTTTAGTTTTAATACTCGTAATTAAATTAATATCATGTAGTTTAATTAAAATTTATTTTTTTTAAATGTGGACACAATAGAAACAAAAATGCTATTATTTATCGAGTCTGCACAAAAATTTTAATGTATATTTAATATCAATAACTAAAATATATATTGACAATTAGTTTAACAGAATTGTCACTTATTTAAAAAATTTTAAATAATAGGAGTTGGGTGACCAAAATATGAACTGTGATTTGTAGATTTAATTTTGTTAAAGTGTTCTTACTACCTAAAATGGATATGAAATATATTCGTAGTTGAACACAATAACATACTTTTTCGTTTTGTAGTATGTGCGTAGATTGGCTAATATCCATGCACAGATTACAAAACGAAAAAGTATGCTATTGCCTTCAATTGAACGAATATATTTCATATCCATTCTAGGTAGTGAGAACACTGCAAAAAAAATAAATTCGTCAATCACCGTTCATATTTTGATCAACCGACTGTTATTATTTTTAAAATTTTAAATAAATGACAATTCTGTCAAACTAATTGTCAGTATATTTTTTAGTTATTGAGATTAAACATACAATAAAATAAGTTATTCTTTTGGAAAACGTTAGCATGGATGACTAAAGGGTATTGGGTTAATTAATTCTAAAAGTGTGGTACAAATGTTATTTTTTGTAGTCAATTCTTCAAAATTATTTTGAAATATCTTTTCAATATTGAATATTAGTTCTACAAATTCATCATTTGACAGTTGCAGATTTCCAAATGTATCTGAGTTGGCGTTATCATATGCCTTTAAAAAGCAATAAAAAAAAAATCATCTATTTCAACGTGATCTTTGTTATATTTAAGACAGGTATCGCAGGAGTGGATCCGCAAGGCTTTTATTAAAAGGTAACCACACACATACCTGATAAAAATTTTCTGTAGCAATTCGTCTTTACAATAATTTAGGGTGTTAATAATTTCATCATAAAATAAAATACAAGGTGTTCCATTTAAAAAACATACATTTTAATTTGCCAGGCAAAAACATGACATCCTGTATATCCAAAGATATTTCTAAAATATGTAGGTATTTTTCAAATCCATATAACTTTTATTTAAAACTTTCTTGCGTGTCTACAACAAAATAATGAACAATAACGCACTAATGGGACACCCTGTATAAATTATATTTTTAACAATGAAAATTTCTTATAATGTGGTACTTATCGGTTTGGGTCCTTGGGAAAACTAAAGAATGTTTTCTTGCAGGTATAACCCTTATTAAAACAGCTTTTGACTGCACAAACAGAATGATGTCTTTTTTTTCATTCATTCTACTCACAGCTAAAGAGTCACCAAAATAATAACAGTACCTTTAACTCAAACAAAATCTACGAAATTATAGGCTCCACGAAATTATACAATCAACGAAATTATACGCACGACTCAACACCTTACCTAAGTACACTTCTGAACGCCAAAACCGTCTTTTCCCTTCGAAGGCGGAGCTTAAGCGATGCGCGACGAAATCGACGCAAACCGTTGCCGCCAAGAGAGTGTTTTAGCTGTATTGTTAAGCTGTGTAAAAAGTATGGATATTCACCTTAATATTTTGAGAAATTAGATCAACTCTCTTTGATTAGATTTTTTTTTTGACCTGACCTGCCTAGCAACGCTGGTCGTCAAGGGGGAATTAAACAAGACGGGTAGACACATTGTAATTTTGAGGACCTAAAAAGAAAAAAGGACAATTAAAAAGTTTTTAAAACCAAAAATTTCCTGTTGAAATGAAATTTGACTTATCCCAGAAATATATGTGACAGTTGATTACTAAGTAAGAAGTTTATCCCTAATTTAAAACTGAAATAAAAAACTCACCGTCGAACATTTAAGAAGATCGGAAGGCCTTTAATGCTGTATCTGAGGAAAAAGTCTCTCTACAACACAGAATCAGGATTTCTGTGTGTGGTTGACCTAGAAGAGAATAGAATAATATTGAAATCTGGTGAAGAACTTGTATCAGCAGGTATTTATAGTACTTACGTGAAATAATTGATTATAAATAAATATAGACAATTTGTATGTTTCAAATGATTGAAAAACCATTATGTCTTTTAGAGGTTAAAAAAGAACTTAATCTCTGTTTTGTCTTTGTCTGTATATAGCTTAGTTCAGGTAGTTTTTAAGACTGTTATTAGGTGGCGACACAAATACTTTATGTAAAGAAATTTTGTCCATATTCTATAGATGTCGCCAATATAAATTTGTAGGTACCTACACAATTTTTTTTGAATAGTTCGGCACTTAACAAGTAGATGTCGTTATCATTTAACTTAAAAATTTTTAACGTCCATTGTTGAACCAATTTAAAACTGACAGCGAGGTGTTATTGCATGAGTTTTCTTTTATACAGTTTTAAAAAGGATTCGACTAATTTTCGGATTGATTTTGATTCTGTTTTCGATTTATTTGTTTATTTGTATCCTTGTTATAATAAAAAATATGAAAATAAGTCAAACTTCTATATACAATATCAGTTTTCTTTTATATCATTAATGGTAAGGGGAGAAAATAGAAATTCTAATAGAAGGTAAATTTTTACTAATAGTAATGAACAAGCTTAAGTTTTTAAATTAATTTATTCATTCTGAACCGACACTGAGAGTAGAGTCATCTACACTCTGTTAAATTACTCAACATACTAGCCGGAGCAACAATCTAGATAAAATAAAAGTAAGTATAATTGACCATACTATTCATTTATTATTGTCATGATAACTCTATATAATTAAATAAAATAAAATATAATTTCATAATACCCTCATCAATATATTATCATGACAGTATATTAAAATCAGAATTATTACGTTGGCAAATATACACGCAAAACCAAAAACCTTTATAATAATAATAATAATGTTTTTTTATCAAAATATAATAAGTACAGAAAGTAACGTAGGTACATTATGAGGTTATAAAGTAGATTAACAATTTAAAAACCAAACATGAATAAAAAAATTAAACAAAAAAAATTCGTTAGGAAAAATCAGTGGGTTTTTGAATATTAAATTAAATACTATTGTTTCGAAACAAACAAAACATAACATAGAAAACGAATTGTGTTTATATAAACTTTACATGATTCTTCATCTTTTTTTTGAACACATTTACACTTTAACTTTAATAATAAATCTGATGTATTATCATTAATCTTTGTTTTTTGAAATCTATTTGATAGATAATTTTCTAACCAATCATATACAGAACCATTAAACCCATACCTTTTTAATTTTAATAAAAGAATTCTGCGATCTATAGTTTCAAAAGCTCTTCGAAGGTCTATAAAAACTGCGCAAATGCCAATTCCTGGTTTATCTAATATTTTTTTCATGTCAGACACAACTAACTGCAGAGCCGTTTCACAAGAATGTGAGTTTCTGAAACCTGATTGATAACTGCATAATATATCATTATCATTTAAAAACTTCACAATTTGTTTATACACAACAAGTTCAAGTACCTTTTCACAAAATGGCAACATATTTATAGGTCTCAGTTGATCAACTCTATTTGTATTTATCACCTTAGGAATAGGAACTATGGTAGATGTTTTAAAACATTGAGGAACAGTTCCTTTTTCCAAACTTAAATTAATCAAATTTAATAAAGGATAACCCAGAACGTGATAAAGATGCCTAATTAAATCAATACCAATTTCATCTGTACTATTTTTGTTTT
This sequence comes from Psylliodes chrysocephalus, assembly GCA_927349885.1. Classification (NCBI taxonomy): domain Eukaryota; kingdom Metazoa; phylum Arthropoda; class Insecta; order Coleoptera; family Chrysomelidae; genus Psylliodes; species Psylliodes chrysocephalus. Next base: position 22,082,497 of record OV651830.1, read on the forward strand.
TCTTTTGGGAATTAATTATTTCATAAAGTTGTTGAATATTAATCATCTGGAAATTTGTCATTATTACAGCATTTATTGGAATTGAATCAAGCAGGACGTCATCACATATTCCAGTTATTCCTATATTTACCACTAGGTCATTTATACTTGTAACATAATACTGATTTAAAATATTTGGCAGATTATTACTATAAATTATTCCATTACAATGTAAGGTTTCTGATATTATTTCTGTATTTTTCGTTCCTACTATTTTTTTAAGACTTTTCCACATTAATTTCGGATTTCCTCTATTGTCATCAATTGATTTCTCATAGTATTTTATTTTAGCTTCCCTTAAAATTCTAACTGATGAATTTCTGGTTTCCTTATAGTTATTCCAATCCTCTACCTGATTCGTGAAAACAAATTTTTTGTAAGCTCTATTCTTAACCGAAATAGCATTTCTACAATTATTATCAAACCATTGATTAACACAATTAGTTTTTTTTACAATACTTGGTTTAGACACAACATTCATTACAGATAATATGTTATTCATAAATATATCACTAACAATATTTACGTTAGTAAATGAATATCCCCAGTCTTTTTCAATCAACATATTGACCATTTTATCGTAATCTAATTTACCTCTAGTTTTTTTAAAGTCAGTATGCTTTTTTTCTTCCGTTTCCCTTCTTTTAATGTATACGATAGAATGATCAGAAATGATGCAATCCTTACCAACATCAGCGGTTATTTAGTGAAGACAAGATCGATGATCGATTTAGAATCTTTAAATATTCTAGTATATTCAGTTACTAATTGTCTCATGCCGTTATTTTCAATACATTCTTGTAACCTTTTTTCCCTTTTTATCATAGTGAATATTAAAATCTCCTGTAATGATAACACTACAACTACTATTTTGTTCATAATAATTATCCATCCAGTTCAAAAATGTTTCATACTCAAGTTACCCTTAGGTGATCTATACACAACCGCAACACAGTATATTGTATTATGAATTTTTACATTTAGAGATAGAAGCCAAAAATTCATATTTATAACAACTGTTTCAACATTAAATACTTTAAAACATTTTCTTGTAAAAACAAGAACACCTCCTGTGTGCCTACTGTTTGAATCACAGCGCATTAAGTTATAACCCTCAATTGCCAATTCGGAATTTTCAAAGTCGCTAGTGATATGCGTTTCAGTTAAACCTAAAAGCATAGGCCTATAAGTGTTAACATAATTTAATATTTCATCTTTGTGACTATAATAACTTTGAGCATTAAAACATACTATAAAAATATTTTTCTTAGTGAGCTGTAATTGCTAATCATTTTCATTATAAATAGTTTTCCGTTGAATGGATTGAACAATTCTTAAATAACACTTACAATTTCTATCGGTGGCGTGGTGGTTGCTATCTAAATTTAGGTTTAGTTGTTGATTTACACGTACACAATTTACACATTTCTTTACATCGCTATTACAATCATTGCTTCCATGATCACCTGCACATAACACAAAAGAAAGCTTCTCTCTGCAATTTTTGGCTTTATGGTTAAAACCACCACACTTAAAACATCTCTTGACGTTGAAATATTCGTAGACTCTGCATATCCTCCATCCAATATACAATTCCGGGAAAGAACAGCTAAGTAAATTTTTAAGAGTTTCAGGATCTACTTCTACTATAAGATTGAAACGGCCTTTTCGTATTTTTGTAGAGAAAATCTTTTCAAATTTAAAACTTTGCGGCTGTGGTAATCGGTTCTGTCTAACAATCTTTGGTATTAACTCGTTTTGCTCTAATTCATCCATTTCTTCTTGATCAATTCCTGTTATAATTAACCTTGGTAATATTTTCTTTGGTACCTGGATATCATAATCACTTCCCATTTTTGTCTTTAGTTTATCTTCGACTGTTTTAAGAGTTTCTATATTTGAACATTTTACGACAATACCTCCACTCTTAGTATTCTTCTCTATATTTAAACCAATTTGTAAGTCCGTTGGATCTATATTACTTTTCACATCATCCTTTACTGCATTTGCTTCTTTTCCAGTCTTTGATGTAACCACCAAGACATGATTTTGCTGTTTGTTTAACTGATTCGGCATATGAATTATTAATATTATTATTAGGCACATTATCAGATTTCACTTCCATTGACTGGTGTTTTAGTTGTTTAACCTCTTCTTGCAATTCACTAATTTTTTGATTTTTGTCGTGGATCAGATTATTGAACGTTACGGTCATCAAATTTTACGTCTGCCACCGTATCATTGCCAGTTTAATCTCATCGAATATATATTGGGAATAGCAAAACAATATTATGCTAACCATATTGGGCCTAATGGTTATAGTGACGACGCAGTTCGGGAAACTTGGCGAAAAGCACTTTCAATTGCAACTCCAGAAATGTGGTGGAACTGTATATACAAGTGCGAGAAAATAATAGAAGATTGGTGGACTCGTGAAAATAAAATAAACGAAAAAAGTCCATAATAACATTTAATGGTGATGACAGTGATGATGATGACGATTATAATATTTTGGATGATAATGATTGATTTTCATTTTTGTTGGCAAGTTCAATTTTTTTATTTTTCATTTGAAATTCTTTACATGGAACAAATTTTTATGTTAGAAAATATTTTATTTGAGCTAAATAACCCTCTTATTATACATAGACCATATTTTCTGTGTGAAGTGTAATATAAAATTATTATTAGGTTTATAATAGCCACATTAGACTCCATTAATGAAGAAGTTTAATTCTGCTCTCAATTATACAAAAGATTCTCCATTATTATTTAATTAAAAAGTTGTACATTATTTTTCATTTCATTTAACCAGTTGATATTTCCCCAAAGAACAGGCCAAACTTTCGGGTACTTACATGGAAATACTCATAAAATTTTTAATCCGAAACCTGCGTAAGTATAGCGAAGACTGTAGGATCGTAAGTTAGGAAACAAAATTACATCCCATGGCCGTCCCCACTTAGATCGAATATGAGCCGGGTCAAATCGGGATAAAAAGTATACCAATGGAGAGAAAAAAAATTGACTTTTCGATTACCTATGTTTCTCCCCCCCACCACTTTTTTAGGAGAGGGTTTAAAAAAAACTTGCAATTCGAAAAAAAATTCTTACTTTAGTATGTGTGGTGGCTTAGGGTAAACACACAATTTTGGTACTCCCTCTCTCCACACTCCCTCCGTATTCAAATGCCGTAAGAAAAACCTTGGATTTGGAATTTGAGTATATGGCTGTATAGAGGGCCCCAAAATTAAATTAAAAAATATGTGCCCCTCGTTTTGTTTAAATTTTTGAGGGGGTTAAAAATATTCAGAAAAAAAAATTTAAAAATCGGGCTTCGTTGTGCAAACCTTTTGGTTGTATAAAATTTTTTTAGGACAGGTATTTTTCCCCCCACCCCTTTTCCTAGGAGCCTTGTAAATCCATAGAACTTTTTTTTTATTTTTAAATTTTTTGACATGGTTGTATTGGAAAAAATCGGAATATGACCGAAATGAATTTCATTACATCCCCTCCCCATCTTTTCAAAATCATAAATTTTTATTTTTTTGAAGGGCAATGACCTAAATGCGATTGAATTGGATAAATGTTTATCGAAAGAGGTCATTATTAGTTACTAGTTACTACCCCCCTCCATAAAGTGTGTGGAGAGGATGAAACATTTCTGTTGGAAATTTGATATTTTGAGATATACATTGTATAGATAATTAATAAATAAGAAAAAATTAGTATCGAGTAACTTTCGCCCACTCCTCAAAATTTTTTATGAGGTCTGTTTTTTAGTTTTTTATAATTATTTTCGATATATTTTATGACGTAGTGTCAGCAGAGGTCAAATGTAGTAAGGTACTTGGTACTTCCTTCCCTCTTTTTCTTTTTTAGAAGCCTCAAGAGTGACCTCAAAACAAAAATTTCACATTTATATTGTGCGTATGATGTATGGGACAAAAGTTTGAGTCAAGTCAGAC